>CM049840.1:6148405-6608405 GCA_027422415.1 Schizothorax lantsangensis
TTTATATTATAGAGCTCTTGAATTTATGACACATTATGGTTAGCTATTTACTGTTTTTCATGTTACTTAGAGACCTTAAAGTTACTTAAATTCTCATTTTTCATCAGAATGTAGAATATGTAGATTGCAGAATATTTTCATGGGAATTGTCAAATTCTTGCTTTTACTGAAATTGAAAGATTCTTTTACTGTTTGTTTGTTTAAAAATATTTGAAATTTGAAATCTATTTTGTTCAACTCCATTGCATTACACTGTGATTCTCCCCATTCAAATAATAAAAAAAGACATATTAATTCAGTAAGTATTTTTCGTGAACTTTTTAGGTACGTATGGCGCCATTGATGCCACTTGCATTTAATTGTGTGTGCACTGCTCCTAAAGCATCGTAAGCCAAATGCTTTGTCAGGAAATCCACTGAGTCTCATGAGAAGTGTTCTGGTGTTTCTAAGAGCTTCGGTACAGATTCTGCTATGAATACAAATTACTTGTCAAATACATACAGCAAGAATGCAAACCACTTCGGTAACCGAGTGTTATTGTACAGGGTCGTGAGTAAATACTAATGCAATTTAGAAGAACAGACAAAATCAGACTCTTGAGTGTGAGCTGACAATTATTAGGAGTGCAGATCCAAGCATTTCTACAGAGCTTTATATCCCAGGGGTCCAAGCTAGATTCGTGCTCTTCGTGAAAGATCAGAAGTTTGATTAGGACATAAATCATTATATCAAAATTGAATGCATTCAAAACAAACACTGCTCTCCGTACTGAGTGCTTGTTATGCAATAGCATTTCCCCCTGTTTTTGCTCATGTGAACAGTATTATATTAAATTAAAATATATACCAAGACAAGTGCATTACACACTGAGCACACATCCATTCTTGTAGTCTGCATTGATTAATAGACAGGACTCATACTTGGGCTTTTGTTTTATTTCCCAAGCCCAAACACTTCTAGTCTCATGCGTGTTCAATCAGGGGCATCTTGCATTGTTGCCAATCGTGCTGTGAATCATACAGAGCTCATCCAATGAACTTCTCACGATGCTTTTCATCTGGGCTCTCAGAGGTGATTCCTGATGGGATTGAGTAGCTTCAACAACCCCCAGCACTGAGAGGACAGACTGTCAAAGATAGTTCACCACCATCCATAATGGGCTTTTGCATTGCCAGTGGTGTTGACTTTTACCACCTTATCCAACTGAGTAAACAGAGTACAATAGCCTTTCTATTTACACATGATCGATTTCAATATAAATACAGGCAATGTAACCCCCTAAAACTCCACAGTGTACTATATATCATCCAGACATTAAAGGTTTGTACACAGCTGTCCAAAATAAAACAAAATTAATATTCTGCAAGGGCACACTGAATTGGTCAAAAGTGACATTTATAATGTTACATGTTACATTTCGATTTTAAATAAATTCAGTTTTTTTTTTTTTACTTTCTATGCATTCAAGAATTCGAGAAATTAGTATCCCATACTAAACAATGCAAACAAGTTATTTTTTTTCAACATCGATAATAAGTGTTTCTTGAGCAGCAAATCAGCAAATTAGAATGATTTCTAAAGGATCATGTGACACTGAAGACTGGAGTACTGACGCTGAATATTCAGCTTTGACGTCACAGAAATAAATTACATTTTAAAATATATTACAGTATAAAATTATTTTAAATTGTAATAATATTTCGCAAATTTACTGTTTTTATTGTATTTTTTCATATAAATGCATGCAGCCTTATTGAGCATAAAATACTTATTTTGAAAACATTAAAAAATGACTTAACTTGAACAATAATATATATATTCAGTGTTGGTAGAGCTGATTTTACTTTGGATTTGAAATCATGTGGTGACTCAAAATATAGTACCTGAATTGCTTGTTGTGCAAAATTAAATATAAATGTCATTATAATAAAACATTAAAGTTATTAATATCAGTACATGTAAACTAATCAAGCTTAACAATATGAAGAGACTAAACAGTGCAACATTGATCATTTGAGGTTTTAAATCTTGAATTTTGATGGTCTTCCTGCTCTCGTCAGCCAATACTTCACCACACAACACACTGCAAGTGAAGCTGAAATGCATATTGTGTGGTGGTTGTCTTTTTTCTTTTACTTTACATAGTTCTGTTCATAGTTTTACAGATGTACGACATGAGAACTGAAAATGTAATGGCCACATTTTCTATAGGCTAGTAACACTGAGATGAGTCAGATTTGCTTGCACAGACCTTTGCTGAGGCATTATGGATGCAGCTCTGACCAGTTAATTAAACACTGTGACCAGAGTTGGGCCTGGGGAAAAAAAAAAAAGAGAACTGTAAACTTAGAACTTAGAACTGTATAACAGAGGTAGAGCCCTCCAGCAGACTGAGTGCAATTATTTTTTCTCTGCTTTTAGCTGCAAGGCATTTATGTGCATTTTTATATAATACCAACCAGTTTACGTTGATGAAACTTGACTCGCACGTACGACAGAGGTGGAGATTTCACATCTGAAAATAAGTGTGAGTTGCCCTCTGGATGTTCAGGCTGAATGGACCCAAATTTATTCAGAGGTGCGAGAAGACCATCAGTACATTTTCAATCACGTACAAAAGAAATTGCAATTGTTAGATATTCACAAATAGCCATCAGACTGTGTCGGTTGTTCTTGTTAAGTAATATTTCACAGCAGACAATGCACTGCAGATTTTTCAAACGCAGATTTTTGGCTAATTTCACTGCACTTGGAATAAAATAGCTGGAGCTAATCAGCTGTTGTTGTGTAGCAAGCATTCAGAAATATTTCCTTGCGAGCAAGAAGCATTGTAAACCTGAGTTCACCATGGCAACAGCGGCTCTGGCGGCAGAAGCTCAGGTGTGTGTGACTGTGTGATACTGGGCTTTGAGAACAATCAATGAAACTCACTGCTGAGCAGCTAAACCTCTAACCTACTGACAAAACAGATAATAGTCGATTATTTTCACAATATTTACATCTTTTATTAATAAGAAAGACCCAACTCTCTTCAGTCTTTATAACCTTGAGAGCAAATAAGGAACATGGAATTCCAGCCTGATCTCACGGCAATTCATACATATTTTACGAGGTGGCTAATTCGTACGACCTCGCTTGTACAAATTCATACGATTTTTGCTAAATCGTACGTATTTTACAAGTTGCCAATTTGTATGAATGACCTACACTTAACCCCGCCCCCTAAACCTACCCATCACTGGGGTTTAGACAAATCATACAAAAATTGTACGAGTGAGGTCGTACGAAATTAGCCACCTTGTAAAATACGTACGAATTGGTCGGGAGGAAGCATTGGGAATTCTTCCTTGTTTAATTTTCAGTTTTTATTTAATTTATATTTGATTAAAGCAACTGTGTGTAGTTTTGTGTATTTTGGTGACTTTGGTGCCCCCTACAGTTAAGTGAGCGAAATTCACTGTCGTAATTTCAGTGGATAACAATGCACATGCTTTTGTTGCTGCCGTAAAGCAACCTGCCCATTTCGTGAAATTTCTTACCCACTTCATAAACCTAAACACTTGCAGAACAGACGTTTGTGATGAAGCATGGGAAGAAACAGAAGCTATTTGTCTCATTATAGAAGTCAGTGTAGCATCAGACTGATTTTGAAACTGATATTTCAAGGTAAAATACATGCAGTTACTCTGACCATCCTCTTCTTGATATAAATCTACTATCCATAACATAAGCTCCAGCTCTGATGAAATGAAATCTGTCCTGAAATGCTACAGTGAAGATGGTTCACATGGAAACCCATGACTGCTGTTTCTGTCTGCTTTATTGAGCTATATTACAGTATTTGTTAATAATAGAAAGATATTTACAGTAGGTTATTGGATAAATCAATATGGTGTCATTCAATTGTGTAGAAAAGAGATGTCGTGGTAGCTGAAAATAAAGTGATTATCATGTTATAATTAATCATTCTAAATTACATTAATGAAAGTTAATTAATTTTAGTCCTCAGATTTGGTTGGCTGAGCTCCGTTCCAAAGGCTGATATAGTCTGCCTGTGTTTGTGTGTTTCAGACAGACATACAGTCATTTAATCATTCACTCAACTGATCTGTTAAAAAAAAGTATTTCATGAACGAAACATGTCTATGTTGCTCAGAGAGGAACTATTTTTCGCTGATAGAACAACTGGCAATGTCTTAAAGTAAGTTACTCAATATTAACATTTTTAGTGGTTTTAACAAGCCATCAATAGAAGGCGACAAATTACCAGTAGAGACCCACAGGGACCATTACAGATTCCATTAAAACCAATACAATTCCCATTATAAACTGTAAAACCATTACAAAGTCTGTGATGGTTTCTATTTTTTTTCCCCCAGCAGGAAATTAATTTCAAAGTTTGTTGAAATACTGTGTAAAATGAAACTAACAATATTCTGAATTAGGCTGGTTTCTGTCTCATATAACCACACTCATGCCCAACACACTCAATGTGTGTCATTTTCTTGTATTGTCACACAGGACTCATCCCAGAATAACCCAGCGCTGTTTTACACAAGGGTGTTAAAACACAATTCCAGAACCAAAGCAGAAGTGGCAAATGTTTGCCAGATTTGGTCCAAATTTGTTGCTACACGAGTTCAATTACGTTTATGCAAGCATGTGCAATATCTAACACATTAGGTTTATTTCACTATTCGCAGGCTGATTAAAATGTACAGAAATAAATACTCTAATCAGTATTGGGAAGAGAAAACCCTTCTCATATATTTTTGTTTTTGACATCAAAATCCAGAACAGTAATACATTTGGTACTGTGTTGGTTAATGACTTGATTTTCAATGTAAAATCTGCATCCTTCTGCAAAACTAGTTGAGAAGCACCCAGTCATGTGTTTACTGTAGTGTGAGTATGACACCTAGTGGATGCAAGTAGAACGGCATGAAACTTCTGGAGTGGGAATATTATATATATATTTGCATAAATGGATCAGCAAAAATCACAAGATAAACATTGTTTATTTATTTATTTATTTTTCAGTCTTATTTCACCGGTTGCTGTTTTGTAATAGCAGGATTTTACATACCCTTCAACTAGCTTTGAGTTTACTGGGGCTTTACCTAACTCAGGTATTAGACTATGTGTGGGATTTCAGATGGAAATCTTTTTGGTGGCTTGTGAAGTGGGGATAGAAGGCGTTCTTTTTTTGCATAGACAAGTATTAATTGGCATACAAAATCAGTGTTTTTTTTCTTTTTCAATTGAGAAACAAGGGTTACTGTCTGCTACAAAACATAGTGTAAGGCAAAATAATAATAGCAATAATTTGTCTTGATGGCAACAAAAGCATAAACAAAATAATTTTATTAGCAAAAAACAAACAAAAAAAAACAATAAAATGACAAATACACAAAACTAAATGACATTAAACAAACAGACTTGAAATGAAAATACAAAATATAAAAATAAAAACTAATTCAAACTATTTTATAAAAACTATAACATTATCTCAATGACACTAAAATGACTAAGCTTTTCTCCATTTTTACTGCATATTCAGTGTAGTTTTTCAATTAAGTTGAGATCATACATTACTTTGGATAAAGAATGGGAATAAATGCATTGTCAAAATGCTGTTTGAAATAGTTTGGGTTTTTAATGAGAGCGTTTTCTTAAGTCAAGTCATGACTCAGTAAAAGAGAAGTTGTGGGTCGAATGTCAGTCACTGCCATATCCAGTGGCCATGTCTTCTTAATTAATTCTTAATGGTTCTTAATTAGATCCAGACCTACCACATGGCAAACGTCTGCCACTATATAGATTAGATTATCAGTTTATCTGGCAAATTCCATTTATGAAACCTCACCAGATCTTTGGTTTTGTCATCAGGTCTTGTGCTAGTTAGATTGATTTACCATGTAAAGATTATAAAGACAAACAGGCTTTCAATGTAAACATCAGGCTAAGAAGGAAAAGAGTCCACGATAAACAATGCTGTGGGCTGATACTGCTAACAGAACTGAAAGCAGCTTGGTCTGCCACTTTAAACTCTTGATCACTGTATCGTCCGTGTTTGAGAGACCACAGTGAGCAGTTGTATCTCTTTTGATCGTCCTGGACGTTGAGGACACTTGTGATGTTGAACGTTCCATCAGAGTTCTCCAGGCTTGTGGTTGTAGAGTTGGAAGTCATGTTTTTGTCATAATGATACCAGTGTATTGTGGCCTCTGGGTACACACCATTGAAGCTACACTGCATTTGTTTGGGTCCAGCTATCTGGTTGGAGAATTGTCCGGTGCATTGTCCTGCGTAAAACAGTTACAAACACAAGGTATAAGAGTACTTTTGATATTTGTGGAATCAGGATGGCGTAACCATATTTTATAATAAAGAATTATTGAAAAAAATGATCTCATAAAAATCTCATAAAATGCTGAAAGTTCAAAAAAGAAAACTTAATTAGACGTCTGTAGACAGACAAACTTTAGTATTATTTTAGTATCATTAATAAGTAAAAAAAAAAAAAAGTAAAATAAGTGAGTTTTTTTTCTTTACCGTATGACAGTGGAAGGAAGAATCATTGTCATATAACACAAAATAATAATGTTCTTTTCTTGGACACTTAATTGCATATTAATTTCAATTAAATCAAAATGTGCTATATTTTACATAATCATTAAATACAATTAGTTGAGCTTAATAGTGTGTTTTTTGACCCACTTAAGTACATCCTAATGTGTAATTTCATAATTACTTCTATTTTCTTTTAAATATGGTTAGTACACTGATTGTTATTACAAGCATTTATGCTTGACTAAAATTTCTATTCATTCAGTTTCTATTGAAATTCGCGGGTCATGTACATAAATATAGTTGCAATGTAATTATACATTTTAGTGATGAAGTTGAAATTTAGTACATTGAAAATATATTAATTTTAAATGTAATAAGAAATAACACACTACAGTTAAAATTATAATTAGGTACTTTTAAGATATGAAGTACACTACAAGTGCACATTCAATACAACGTGCACTTTTTCACAAGGGTATCAGATTCTCAAATTTTAAATGTAAATCGAAATTCTTCAGGAATAGTTATTATACAAACATAGATTTATGATGAAGGAAAAACAACTTAAAAATACTTGTGTAATACACTGTGTAAAGAAAATGTTACACATACACATACAGTACATTCTAAACTAATCTTAAGTAAAAAAAAATATAATAATAAAAGAATAAAATAAAAATTTAAAAAAATCCATATGATTTTTTTAAATAAAAAAAAATCATATGGATGCAGTATTTTCTACTTATTGATTGATTGATTGATTGATACATTTACTCCTTCATTTATTCATTAAAATATGCTTCATGCTTACAGCATTGGACTGCTAAATAGGTGGATGTACTGACCTATAGACACGTTGATTTTTTCTGCCTTATGTCCGGAGTCTGTCTTTATGCAACAAAAGTATGTGTCCATGTTTGCTGGTGTGGGATTTGAGATGGTTAATGTCAGTGCTCCCCCTGTGTAGTCACACTCAAATCCTGGAGGGTTGTTGCTGGATGTTGGATCACATTCAAAATCTTTCTCATTTTGTTTTTTCCAGTAAACTTTAACAAAGTTCAATGGCATTGATGAGCTGACGCTGCATTGTAAGACAGTCCTCTCATTGCAATTCACTGTATGGTGTTTAACAGCACGCAGCTCTATTTCACCTGAATGCATCAGAGAGCAATATTAGCATATGCTGACACATTTCTATGCATACTGTATTTGACAGATAATTTCATTAAATCCAAACAAGCTTTACAGATCTTTACTGGAAAGGGTTTTAATTATGTTTCATACTTATTCAATAAACAATAATTGTTATGTACACATATTAAGAAACTTGCTGGAAATAAAAGCAGCTGAATGTGAAAGGATGTTTCTTTTTGCTGAGCATATTACATACAATAGGATACAAAACCATAATCCTTTTAAAACACTAAAACATCATTTTGAGGGTTAAAGGTCTATGTGGTAAAAATGCAAAACCATTAGGTACATTACTTACCTTTGCTATAGTCTGATGTCAGGAGAATAATTAAAAATGGCATAACGACTAACATCTTCCCCTTTAGAATAGAGCTGGAAGCTGTTAGATGTGTGCTGTGTGGAAGAAGAAAGTGATTGTGAAAGGGAAGAAGAAAGTGGTCTCTGACTATGAACAGGGGAATTTTCTCAAAGATGACAGCATGTAGATGCTTGCCCACTGCAACTAAGGCAGGTTTAGTTCCTCCCTCTTTTCTATCTTCTTGTACTAAACAATGAGGCTATCGCTCTTTGGCTTAATGGGGATTTCAAGATCTCAAAAGTACCCATTCTTTCTCTTATAGAGATTCGGTTAAACATCCAACACATTTCATTTCCTTTTATCTGGAATGTTACTGCATTTACAATAATATGATTTTTTTCTTTGCAAAAGGCAAAAGTACACTTTCCCAGGAAATTTATTGGACTCTCTCTTGTGTAATGAATTGAGAAACTCAAAACAGAAACTCAACAGCAGGTCCAAGCAGAATTCTTGTTACTCTTCCACAAAATTGTCTTGGCTTTTGAGTTTACATGTTTTCAATATTACTTTGGCAGATGTTTTAAGACTGTGCATTTTAGACTAGGGAACACACATTCTCTATTAACTAACAGTTTTCCCTCAAAAACTCCCAATTTGCTGTGTATTGATAGTAAGTAAGGTAATTGTTATATGTTCAGGCATTGGGTAGGGTTAAGGGATCTAGAATATGGTCATGCATTAATATGTGCTTTATAAACAGCCAATTTTCTAGTAAAATGCATAAGCAGCTTTAGTGTTCCCTAAAGTGTTACACATATTTCAGACAGACATGGGTGCTGTATTGACATGCTGGGGCAATGCAGGACATAATGCTGAGGAGTGGCTGAAGAGCCTTGATACAATGTTTTGACATTCAGTGGTTGTATTCAGTTCTTCATGAAATTTCTACAGAACTGGAACATGTATCAATATGACCATATAAAGTGCTGTTTTTCTATAGGTGAGTGGTATCATCATGTCCTTAGGGGTTCATTTCTTGCTCCTTTGCTTCATAGAGGCAAATAACATTAATCATCATGTAACTGATCTCTCAAAGTGAGAAGCATCCAGAAACATTCAGCTCTCTGAGAGACTTCTGTCTTCACAGGATAGAGGAGGGACTGTGCTTGTGCTCATATTACAGAGGTTTACTTATCTGGCTGTAAGTCAAAAAAGAAACACAGCTGGATAAAATCATTTTAGCACCTTATCTCAGTCAGAAAATGCTCTGAAAAACTACTTCTCTGACTCACTGAAATCATTAAGTTCCTCAATTGATTATTATGAACTACTAGTGCTGTCAAATGATTAATCGCGATTAATCGCATCCAAAATAAAATATTTGTTTACATAATATATGTGTGTGTACTGTGTGCATTTATTATGTATATATAAATACACACACATGCATGTATATATTTAAAAAATATATGTTATGTTTATATATTTAAAATATTTATATATAATGTCAGTTATATGAATATAAATATATACATGGAAATTAATGGAAATATTTTCAAAATATATGCTGTGTGTGTATATATATATACATATATAATAAATATACACAGTATACACATATATTATGTAAACAAAACCTTTTGGATGCGATTAATCACGATTAATCGTTTGACAGCACTAGTTTATTATAATTCTTTTTAACAATCATCAACTAAATATTAAGAGTTAAGGACACATAACTGATAAAGTTAGTGGTGTCATGCGCAATTAACCATTTATTAATCAATTTTCACTTTGACTTAACCCTTTTCTTTATTTAAAGGCTGAAATGTGAGGTTTACCATTTTATGAAACTCTTTCAAAGTTTAATTCGAACATTCGTCAGGTCGTCATTTAAAATCCCGACATCACTGGTAATGTTATTGTTTTAGTGTTTATGCAAACAAAAAGTTATTTTATTTGTTGTTTGTTGATTTTAAATATAAAACTTGGTGAAACTATTTATGTCAGTACTTTTTGAACATTTCCAGCACATTTTAACAGTACCACGATAATACTGATAACCGTGATCATTTTGGTCAATAATTATGATAAGAAATTTTCATACCGTAACATCTCTAATCCATGGTTCTGTAGAATGTAAAAATGTTGGATTATTAAAATATGTTATCACTATAAAAATGCTTACTTTCAGAACTATTTATTGAAAGGTTCTTTGGGGAACCTGAAAAGGTTCTTGTTAAAAAAAAAAGTTTTTGGAACCTTTTTTTAGGAGTGTGTAGTATTTTATTGCCTGTTAAGGGGAAAAAGAAATACTTAATTAGAGTAAAAACTGAGTAGTTAAAGTAGCTGTTTTTGGAAACATGGAGAGATATTCTTTTATGGTGACTTCACTGAGGAGATATTCGCAGTAGTACACTCAAACACTGTGATCTAGTCAGGTACTTTGGAGACATCTGTGATGAAATGCATTTTCATCCCACGCATAGAATGCTTCAAAACTCATTTTTTCACTCTAACATGCCTTTTATCTATGTTTTATTTTGTACAGCCTGCAAAATCTGAAGTAAGACAGATCACAATTCTGTGTAAATGTAATCCTGGGTTATCTTGCTCCATGCTGTTGAGTCTGCTTGGTATCCTTCGAACAATGCTGGGTTTGTTAGACTGGTCTTTGTTAACTTTTATTTTGAAGTTCTGTCTTTGATGCTCTTGGCTCTGTCCAAAACCTGAAAAATGCTGAAGTAGGAGGACATCAAAGCATGTCTGAATCCAGTGTTACATATAGCATTAATGAATCCTTTGCTGCCTATGAAATCCCACACTCAGTTAAGGTCCTTGCACACTGAGTCCAAAATTTTCGCAGGCGTTTTTCCGGGGTTTTTTTTGTATTCGTCTTCCTTTCCTATCAAAATGCATGCTATGGATCCGAAAACGCAGAAAATCGAACCTGATCTGAATTTTTTTATGACGGACGAATGTTTCGGAGGCAGTGTGTAAACGTGATTGATACAACGTGAGGTCGTATTTATTTTTTAAAGGCATATGCCAAGTTCATAAATGTAAATGTACTGTCTATCTCATTAATAAAATGGTCATGAGTCAAATACTTAATAAAATGGTCAAAGTCATGAATAATAAGTTTTTTGAGAGCCTAAGGATACCAGGCCTATGGATTGCAACAATATGTGTCCACTATATAAGTGGGTGTTTTCAATTCATTCTGAGCTGAAATCACTGTGAGGCAAACAGCAAGACCATCAAAACATTGAGAAATATTCTTCATGCGAGTCACTGTGAGGTGAAGGCAGTCACTTCTGTGATAAGCCTTTTAAGTCAGCTGATGATTGTTTGATAGTTGATAGTTTTCATGATTCTGACTGGCTGGGTTGGAAAAGTGTATTCAATTGACACTGTATGTATACTTTGCCAGTCTATCTTTTTGAAATCTTCTTAGAAACCTCCTTACCACCTACCTAGCAACCACCACCACTTATCAACCATATAGCAAGGCGTGTATAAAGGTAATATTAGACAATGTAATGCTTTTATACATTTCAAGTCTCTTTGAAAATTGCTCTAGTATTGTCAACATTGAAAAGTTTGCCATGATAAGCTTTCCTTTTCTGATGAAAATGAATTAGTGAAAGGAACATAGAGTCAAGTATGGGTGAGAAATGGAGGATGACGTAGATAAAGTTAAATTCTTTTGTATAACCCCTGCGTAGCTCATCTGTATATTTTAAATGTCAAAGCAGAGTCTTATCATCCTCCCCCAAAAGCAGAACTTCGAGGGAGTTTGTTAGGCTGAGATTTGTGAAGTTGTGGACAAGAGCGGAGAAAGAATAGAAAATGAATTCCATAAGGTGACTTATCTTCTGTAAGACACAGGTCTGATGGTTAAGGCTAAAATATAAGATTTTCATAATACAATAAAAGGGTGTGTTTTTTACAAGTCAGCAACTCAAAATTACATAGGTATGCAGAATTAATCACATTTTGCTATACTTACTATACTATAGGCTATTTGTACTATACCATTTTACTATATGTGATATACAGCTAGAAAATAATAGAAGGTGGGACTTCATTTTATCCATCAGGAATAAAATGTCAGTGTTTAGTGGAGAGCATGGCCCCTGTAGCCCCTACTGGTATTTGACATCAAGTGTGCCATTTGGGACAGGGCCAGAGTTGCTTTAGTGAAGGACTTTCAGGTGCATTCTTATGGGTAATTAGTCAAATGACATTTACGGCTCAGATGATTGGTCTTTGTGTTGAGCGGTTCAGGCTTTTTAAAAGTACGAGAAGCTCGGTTGTCATGCCAGCTTCAGTTTTTTGTTGATGTATTGTATTTTTGTTATGATTATGGGTAGCATTTTGAAATACTATTGCAGAATTAATGAGTAACTGCATAGGAGCAAACTAAGCAATATTAACATTCTTGTAGCTGATATTAAGTAACAAGAAACTCTGATTAACAAGTTAGTAAGTAATAGAACTGAAGTAATATTTTAGTTGAATGAGGTAGTGTGCTATTAGCTACTGAGTAGCTACTATTTCATACCTCTGAGGGGACTACTAATAACTACTATTTACAGGTTCATAATTAATGTGAACAATAATTCATGTATAATTAATTCTAAAGTGAAGATCATTGTAAGCCAGTAATAATGACTCATGTAATTTAGAAGCAGTTACTAATTATTTGGATCAGTATTCTAAAGTGAAAAGCATGATAACTCCTTAGTAATGACTGAAGTTATTGTTAGACTTTTGTAAGGTTTTGGATAGTAAAATGATGACTCAATTTTTACTGGATTTACTATCTATTTGGAGCACTATTCTATAGTGAAAAGCATGATAACTCCCTAGTTATGACTCAAGTGATACCAAATCCAGCAAAATAAATTACAACCTTAGAAAAACCTCAAAAGCTTACAATGACTTGTGAAATGTTCTTTCACAAACTACTTCAGTACAAATCCAAAAAAAAAAAAAAAATTCTACAGCCAATTTAATTGGTTAAAGTTAGGGTTAGGGTCTATTTAATCTCTGATTAACAAGACTATCAAAAATCTCTGATTAACAAATTAGTAAGTAAAAATTAACAGCAAGTAGTTCACTAGTTTAACTAGTCAATAACTACTATTTTTTTCATACTTCTCAGAGGACTACTAAGAACTGCTATATACAGATTCATATTTAATGTGAATAATGCATAATTTAGAATTCTAAAGTAAAGATCATGGTAACCCACTAGCAATGACTCAAGTATTACCAAATCCCTCAGAAGCAATTGCTAATTATTTTAAACAGAATTCTAAAGTAAAAAAGCAAACAAACATGATAACGCCTTAATAATGACTGAAGACATTGGCGTGATTTTTCCCCAAACCAGTTCTATGCTTACTCCACCATGTACACGTGTTGTTTACAGTACTGATTATTGCTGACACAATGGTAAAACCAATTCTAACCCCTAACCCTAAGTTTTATTAACACTAAACCTAATCCTAACTAAGGCGTTAACATATTGTAGTGTTACTCATTTAATCCTTTGTAGTTATGGAACAGTATTCTAAAGTGTTACCTTATATTGATTTACTTCATTCTTTGTGCACTGATATGTTGCTGAAAATGATTGCAGATTGTGTGATATTTGAAAATGGCATTTATGAACCAGTAGATGACACTGTTGCTGTTTTTATGTCCTCTGTGCACTGGCTGAAAACAAAATGAAGTGATTTCAAGTGCAAATAACATTTTTTATTTTAATGTAGCCTATAATATCATGTTACAAAAAGGATTTTAACAGAATCCAGGTCTGATATTTTGTCTTTATCTTCAGGCTGCAATTTCTTTAAGACCCACAATAGGATAAAATAACAGTGTTTGTTTATTTTTTTATTGTTATTAATATATATATATATATATATATATATATATATATACTGTATATATATATATATATATATATATATGCAATTATATGTATGTTATATATAAAAAAAAAACTAAATATCATAAATTTTAATACATAAAAATGTATTTTTTAAATGTAAACCAGTGCAACACAATACACATAAACAACAAAATGATAGAGGCAGTCACATGAGATCAGTTAAATACAGACTCATTATCCAGATCATTTTTAGTCATTAAGGTGATATCTGACTAAAATCTTTGACGGATTTTACTAATTAAGTGCTTCATAACAGTAACTGTTGTCAGTTTTCTGATTTCTGATACAAACATCCCCACCTGTCTTTCAAAGTGCTTCTAGGTACCTTCTAGTCAGGGAAAATCCCTGGATGGATGGCCAGTCAATTGCAGGATTTCTGATACAAATATCAGTTTCTTCTCATTCATTACCATTCCCTTTGGTATTCTGACCATCAAATAGAGTTAATTGACTTCACCGGATTGTTGCGTTTCATGATTCAGCACTTGTTAATTACATTTTCTTTAAAAATGGCCAAGTCTTTCTGCATTTGGCCTAAAAGCAGCTTTAAATGTATGGAGCTCCTTTAACAGGAGGTTATGCTATCAAACTGTATTTGAGTGTTGTTTACACCCACATATTTTAAGCTTAATGAGACTGGCATGTTTGTTAAACAGTCAGGATTATCATTAATTATATAACTGTTACGTGCTTAATAGTACTTAATACCAATAACTGTTAGTAATTAACAAACAAGCAGATAATTTCCCTTAGGTATAAGGTAGCCTATAGGTATAACTCATTTGCAGCCCCACATCTTCTAATAGAAGCTCGAAAACACATGGCATTATGAGATGAGCCAGTTAAAGGGATAGTTCACTTTGAAATTAAAATTTGGTATCTATCAGCTTACCCCAAGGGCATCCAAGATGTAGGTGTCTTTTTTTCTTCAGTAGATCCAATTTTGATGTTTTTAGGTCAAACCTACATCTTGGATGCCCTTGGGGTAAGCTGATAGATACCAAATTTTAATTTCAAAGTGAACTATCCCTTTAAACTTTTGTGATTTGTGGTTAACAACTTAAATTTCAGTCTGTTCCTCAGATAAAGCTATTATATGACTACAGAAGACATGGGATATATTTCAATGGTGTCTTGACAAGCAATAGTCATTAAAAACAGCAGCTTAGACATTCTGCAAAATATCTCATTTCGTGTTTTCCACAGAAGAAAGAATATTTGGGTGTCAAATGATAAAGAGAGTGAGTAATGACAGAGTTTTCATTTTTTAGATGATTTATTCCTATATCTGCTGCAAAGAACCATTGAAAAAGTTTTAAATGAAAGCTAAACACTAAGGGTTTCTCAAAACTGACATGACTTATTTAGACTTCTTGTAGCACACTGTGATCTGGGAAACAGTAGATTGTCGGTAATGAATAGTTGTTTTAGGAGACTGAATTAAGACAGGACAATCAAACAGAAAGCAGTGTGTGTTTGTGCATTTGCCCTGAACTCATCACTGCTGTGTGTTGTTGAAGTAAAGCACCGGTCAATTTTAGTACTGGATCAGTGAACATGACAGAAGCTTGTGAATGAACCATTCTTGGATCTCAGGGGAAAACACTTGGCTCTTGCTCATTAAAAGGTCATTTATCGCTTATCTTGATACTTGCACATAAAACGCTTCCAGATACATCTCTGTTTTTCTCTTATCTTGCTCTCTGCCCTTTTTCATTAGTACTGTATGTCTTATTCATAAGAGACTCTTTCAGTCTCTTTTTCTCTTCTCAGACATATTCAACAAATTCTGTACAACACATCTTCTGGATTCATGTTTCTAATGGCCACTCTGGGAAAATCAAAGTAGTTTGCAAATACTATAATATGCATGTTCATACGTTTGTAAATATGTTATGGTTTCAGATTTTTTTCATATTATTTGTGCTTAAGAATGTTAAGTGTTCTATTATTTATGTACTAATATATATATATTAGTGCTGTCAATCGATTAAACAAATAACTAATTAATCGCACATTTTTCTAAAATTAATCGCGATTAATCCCACCTAACATTAAAGTTTTTAAATATACTTTTATATTGCAATAATTTCACATTCAATCTTCAAATGTACAATGTACAAACAACATAAAGACAGTATATTTTTAATATTTCTTTAATGGCATCTTTTTATGATTGAAGGCCAGCATCACTGATATCAATACTACTGATGTCTCTATAAAACTGTTTTTTCCCAAGCCCCTGCCCCTCTGAGGTCCGACGCTAAAGTGCCCTTGCGGTCCGGTCTGTGCGATATGAACGATATCGTGGACGACATCAGTACCGCCGCAGTTTGCGCAGTTTGCTTACCAAGTCCCAGGGGGGCACCATCCCAGTTGCTCAAAAAAACAAAAAAAAAAACGTGACGCGTCATTCCCGCGACCGATCGCGCCTCATGCTTGCGGCTGAATGCAGATGATCATAACTGATGGACAACTATGCCCGTGAAAAGACATCAGCAGTCGGCGCCAAAAAAAAAAAAAAAAAATGAAAACGAAGCCCGCACGTCACTTTCAGGTAGGCTATATTCATAATCAAAGAAGTATTACGACAATATATATATATATATTTGTGGTTATAAAAACAGACCTAAGCCAACAACAGCCTTTAAAATGAGTTAAAATGAATTATATAAAAACAATGAGGCAACCCTGCTGAAAAACAACAATAGAACCATCACAGAAAATTCTAACACCATCACAAATAAATCACAAATGCCAGTACAAACCATCAACTTTTAACCATTAAAACCATTAAAAAATGGTTTTCTGCAGTGTGTTTTGGGACATATTCCATTAGGATTTATTGGTTTTAACAAGCCACCAATAGAAGGTGACCGATTACCAGTAGAGACCCACAGGGTCCATTACAGTTTCCAGTAAAACCAATACAAGTCCCATTATAACCAGTAAAACCAATTACAAATTTTGTGATGTGTCTATTGGTTTTTTTCAACATTACATGTTATAAATGCCTGCAGGCTGGAAGGCCAGCTGACCAACCAGCTAAAACCAGCCTGACCAGCCTGGCCAGGCTGGGAGACCAGCTAAAACCAGCTATTTCCAGCTTAAACCAGCTAAAACCAGCCTACCAGCTTAGGCTGGTTTAAGCTGGTTTTTTCAGCAGGGTAACAGGCTATTGACCAAACATTTAATTCAATTATCCACTTAATCTTTAATTTTTGGCCACATTTTTGCTATAGATGACACAGCCTCTATAATTTCTTCAACAAAAAACATGTGGACATCACAATCCTTACAAAAATTAACCATGGTTTTCTTTTTTTGCGTGATTTCTGAGTGCTTCTTAGGGCACCCATTTGGTCAGCAGCAGCCCTGATAAAAATGTCTCCACGATCTGCTTTTGAAGAAATATCGTTGTATCTTGCTACAGCGCACATTCTATTAGCTGCAGTTCTGTACAGCGCGACATACATTCACATCAGTAAGAAGATATTATGAAGAATCTGGGTAACCAAACAGTTGCTGGTCCACATGGACTTTGACAGAAGGGGAAACAATACTATGGAAGTCACTGTGGACCAGCAACTGTTTAGTTTTCCACCTTCTTCAAAATAGCGTTTATGTTTAGCAGAAGAAGGAAACTCAGGTTTAAAACAACTTTTGAGTAAGTAAATGAAGGTATAAAAATAAAACACTAGCCTATTTTAATTCTTGGGTGAATTATTCCTTTAATGTTAATAAAACACCAAACACGAAGAGAAAAATCACTCACTACTCTTGACTGAAAATTTTTAATACAGTTTCTTTAATAGGAATCAGTCTATATAGTGTTTTTATTTTTATATTTTTTCATTCAGTTTCTTGAATGCTGCTGCTAAATACACCTATTGTAGCATACCTGAAAATAAAACACTGTTTATTTTATTTGTATATTATGTGTATTTGTAATGTGTATCTTTGGTCTCATTTTTTAATAACAAAGATAAAATAATGACAGCTTACAAAATAAAAAAACAACTGAATGATACAGGCTACATACAGCACGCGCCGGCACCTTTGTGCGTGTATTTGAAGAGCGCGCGCTACGAGCACAGTATCTTTTACGCGCTCATTTGACTCACGCCTGGCGCGGAGGCGACGTTAGAGCGCGCGTCTGAAACATCTCCCGTTTGATGTGGTCATAAAGACATTCTGCATCTAAATAACGCGCTAATTTTGACACCACTAAAATATATATACACACACACACACACACACACACACACACACACACAGCATATATAAATTTACTCATCAATGGTGAACTTCAGTATTGAGCATTTCTGATGGCACATTTCTGATTCTGTTGACACATTATTCATCATATATATGGTAAATTATGCCATGCATTTTTTTAAGTATAGTGTCCTGAAGAAAAGATTTATCTGTGCAATCAAAACTCTGAATAACAAAAATAATTCAATGCTTCATTTGTAACAATGAAAAACTGAACTGAACTGAACTAACCCTAATCTAGTTTAGTCCAGATTGGATGAAGGCTGCAGGTCATCTGGTCAGAACAATAATGTCTATAGTATTTATTTATTCATTTATAAAAAATAAAAAAAATACATTGAAATGTTCTGTTTTGAAAAGTGTACTTCTGCTGTTGATTAATATAAATGGCTTGATTTAATATTTCAATAAGTCATTTTTTTACATTTCAAAGTATATTGGGAGTGTATATAATGGTCTTAATGTTTTGTCTCTTTTCCCAACCACTGTAGCCTACAAAATAAATAAATAAATAAAAACAAAGCCTAAAATAATAAAAACACGTTCTTCAGTGCATAACATCAACAATTCTGTATTTTGCTGAATGCACCTGAGACGCTTAATACCTATGCCTGGAAAACTGCACAAAGTTTTTTTTTTTTTTTTTTGGCTTTCTGAAAGATGAATAAAATGTATTGTTAACCAGGAGGACAGTGTCTCTTGTATTACATTGGATTCAACCACACGGCAGAGACTGTAATATCTAGACATTCTATGTGGTAAGTGCCAGTAAAAAGCCATAAAACTACTCCTTTTTGGAGATTCGCAGATGTCTATGAACTGCAATTGTGTGGAAAAGAGCTGCATACAGCTTCTGCTTCACAAAAAACAGAACACAGGTTTAAAACAACATTAATTTTCATATTTGTGAGCTGCTCCTTAAAGAGTGTCAGTGAAAATTACACACTGCCATTATGTCCATATTTGGTCTACTACATATTAAGCAAACCCTTAATAAAAGGAAAGGTAACAAACAATTATATGAAAAATCACCATACCTCATGTTGTTCTGTCACTACTGACAGGGCTGTGCTTTGTTATTTTTCTGTAGTTAAATATATAGTTACTTTTTCCCAGTAAACATATAAATGTGGCACAGGAGGAATCCACAGCAATAGACAACAAATGCATGTCATGTTTTCTTCTGTGATCATATAATCATAGGGAACTTTCTTGACATCTATTCAGTAGTTTAACTCTCCAATGAATGAATTATTAAACCACAAAAAGGGGGACAAAAATGTAAAATTTGCCATGTTCAATGGGCAGCCCTTGTGGGAAGTTGAAAGCAATGCAGTTGAAGCAGATCATTCTCTTTGGCACTCAACGGAGGCGGTCGCATTTTTTCACTCCCCGTCCTCGCCCTTATTTTCCCTGCCTGCTCTCCTGTCTCGTCTCGTCTTCTATTGAGAGACTCTCTCTGCAATGCTCACCAAACTGAAAAATTATGGATTTGATCAACTGGTCTCTCAACGCAATTGACACCGAAGATATCTACCTATTCGGAACCATGATAACAGGTCTTCTGCTGATTGGATTAGGCTTTGCCCTGGGTTATCGAAGAATTAAGAAAACGGGAACAGCTGTCCAAAGCCTCACAAGGCTGCCCGTCATGATTGAAGCAGTGGGAAGAGCGGTCAGCATTGAGACTGAGACTATTAACCGCAATATGGATTCTATCATGGAGAAGCTCACGGCTTTGCAAAGGAAATTTGATCATGGAGATCAGAATTGGACAAAGAGAGTAGCCGTGGAATTGGAATGCGGTTACTCGCCCCAAGACTAAACAACTGCAATCTTATCTTTTGGCTCCCCTGAACCAGCACTGGCCTTGGCCAAGGCTGCTGCTGGAAAATCAACCCTGGGAAGAGCACTGAAGTGAGACGCTCTTGCGTTCCTCCCCGATCAGACACCTGCTGATTACACATACACACACATACACACATACTGATTACAAACTATTACACATACACACACACATATGCATTCACTTCCCCAATCCCGATCCCACGCCTCCGTCGCTTTGAACCGCCAGCCTGACAAGCGGGTCTGTGACTAGCGCTGCTGGGTTAGCTGCTGGACCGGATGGCTGCTGTTGGAGCTGGATTACCTCCCCTGTTGCAAAGTCGTGTGTCTATGGTGTATTATGTGCTTTTTGCTGCGGTGTTTTTCCTGTTCTCACACTGTACTCCCCAAGGAGCATAGTCTGGGGGTTATTTTTTTCCTCCTCTCTCTCCTCTTGTTTGCTGTATTTTTCTTCAAAAAATCCCTGCATTTCACTGCTGATTGTACTCTGTATGATTGTGTATGTGACAAATAAACCTACCTTGACATATCCTTGACATATCTAACGTCATAAGCAGTTGTTAGTTTGTTGCATGAGAAAATTTTGCTACCGTTACCTTTGACAACACTGAAATGATGTCCTGCTGCTCTCCTGCTTCATCTATGAATATAATGATCTGATTTAGTGAAGCTGTATTTTTGTAGGGAGTATTTTAAAAATATGAGACTAATTCAGTGGCTAAATCTGACAGAAGTTCAAGAAAACATCAAATACAGCACCTTTAGAGGTTGAAAACTAATGAAAAGTAAGGTTATCAAAGAATATTCCTAAGCAAGTTTGCTAAGCTTACGCTGATTTAAGCAGGTTTTTTTTTTTGGCTATATGATTTTACACCATTAACTATGGCACATACACACTGCAGCTAAATTCTGCTGTCAGCTAACATTTTAGTGCTTAGTCCTGTTCTGTACACACACAGTTTAGTAATTTACATGGGTTACAAGTGCATTGACAACAACAGTGACAAGTGAACCAGGTACAATTTGACTCATCAGTGTAGCCAGATCTTGCTATAAAAACAAAAATAAGAACAAGCCCATAATAAACTTAAATCCAAACGTGTTATTTTGGTAATAAGCCACATACCAAAATGTTGTGACCTGCATCTGCCTACACTCTAAAAAAATGCGGGGTTAAAAACAACCCAACTTGGGTTATTTGGCAACACAGCGCTGGGTAAATATTGGACAGAACACATGTTGGGTTTTTTGACCCAGCTGGTTTGGTTAAATGTTTTTACCAAACACGCTGGGTTATTTTAAGTCAACTATTGTTTAAAAATTATTATATTGCGTGCTTAAAATTGACTGGAAATTAAAAAAAACAAACAAAAAAAAAAAACAGAATTACTAGAGGCAACAGCCATAATCAAAAGATGAACATTTATTATTAACATTTTATATTAAACACATGGACAAAATACAAGACAAGTTGAATTTATTTGGGAGAATACAGCGTAGTTTACAATATTACATACATTTAAACTCGTATAACAAGCATTTTAGACATAAAAAATGTAACATTTAAAAGTAGCATTTTAATTTTAGTGTATTCAACCGTTCTCTGTAATTGCTTTTTACCGAAATAGTGCTAAATCTGAGCCGGTGAAGGGTTGCTGTTCGCCAAGGGAGCTGAGAACCTCCGACTGCGGCCTCGCATTTCTGCCCATAAACAAACAGTACTGACATTATAGAACATATTTTAACATCAAATTAAATTAAACTCAGTACTATAACAAATAAATCCATTTATTTTATGCAAGGCAAAAGGCGCTTCCATTATGTGAAGTGACCGCTGCTGACGCAGCTTACTGACATCTCGTTCTTATATTACATTGCGTAAAATAATACAATTTACTGCACAGTACAGACTTTATAAATGAAATAAAATTAATAGAAACCTTTATTTTGCTGAAGAAGTGCACCAAATCGGCGGCGCTGAGAACCGTTCTAACCTGTAGTGGACTCAAAAAGCCTGCTCTCTGACTGTAACTCAGCAGCTGGGTTGTTTCTATGCAGAATGCTGCGGCCCGTCTTTTAACTAACACACGTAAACGTGAGCACATCACCCCAATTCTTTATTCACTCCACTGGCTTCCAGTTTCTTTTAGAGTTGATTTTAAAATTGTATTGTTTGTTTTTAAAGCTCTCAGTGGCCTTGCTCCACTGTATGTAACTGAGATGCTGGCTTTTCGTCAGCCAAACAGGGTTCTTAGGTCAACAAATCAACTTTTGCTGGAAGTGCCGAGGTCACGGTACAAACACTGGGACGATCGGGCTTTTTCTGTAGCTGTGCCCAGACTCTGGAGTAAGCTTCCCCCAATATGCGCACCATTACTGACCTGGGCCGCGTCAGATTACACGTGTTCAGAGCGCGGTCACGCTGTTCCCCAAAGCGTCTCAGGACGCAGCGTCTCGTTTCCTCGAGGAACTGGGGTTACATACGTAACCTAAGACGTTTTTATTGCTCTCTTTTTATTGGAAAGCACTTTGGTTCACCTTGAGTGTTGTAAAGGGCGGTATAAATAAATGTTGATTGATCGATTGATTGAATAAAATGACCCAAACGAGCTGAACCCAGCATTTGGGTTAAAAAATAACTCAGCATTTTTTAGAGTGTACTTTATAAATTCCATAATCTGGAGCTGAGCTCAAACAACAGACCTAAAAATGCTTAAAAAGTGTTGCCTATAATAAGTGGACATGGCAAGCCTTCATGAGCACACTCTGCCAAGCAACCTTCCAAACAAAACATTACGACTCTGTTAATAGTGATTTAGTTAAAATTGCCAAACATAACGAGTGTTGTTGCTGTAATATTACTTTGGTCAATAATAGCAGATACCAGCCACTGAAGATGTTAAAATTTTGCTATGGTTACAACAGTGTCAGTCATGACAATTTTGAGAGTGAGTTCTGTTCCGTACACACAACGAAACTCCCATATGTGGCACTAAATCACACAGAGATGCAATGTTTTACAATGTAACCTCAGTGTGAACAGTTATATCGAAATTCATGAGACCTCTACGTCACTCTAGATTAACATTTGTCATAATTCTGTGCTGATGGGAGTCATGCAAAAAATTTGACATACCAGTAGCTCTTTGGTCTTTTGTTAAATATGGAACATGGCTGCTAAAGTAGACAGAGAGGGAAGTGTTAGGACTCAGCTCTATACAAGCAAAACTTGAGGGATCATAAATATTTAAATACCTTAACTCTTTCTCCTCATCCTCCTTATCATCTGCTCATGAATTTGCTGGCTTCTGCTGCTCATGATTGCATAAACTGACCTGGCCTCTATATTTGTTATTGTTCTTTTTCGCATATGGGTCAATTCCGGACCATGACCAGTTCAAACTTAAATCGCTAGAGGGTGCGGTCTTTAGCATTTTTGTTAGCACACATGCCTCCCATGCTGGAAACACTGGTTTGAATCCTGCTAAGAGCGTGTGAGATGGGTAGAACTAGAGGGGTTACATTGGTGCCATGACCCGGATGGGAGTGAGGTTTAGGGGGTGAGTGTATCGGAGGCCAGCTAGTAAGAGCTGTGTGGGTAAACCTCACTCCCCTGATATCAAGAGGGGCACTAGAGCCTGACATTAGGGGCTGCGGTCTTTAGCGTCTTTGTTAGTGCACCAGCCTCCCAGAAACGCCAGTTCGAATCCCACTCGGAGCAAGTGAGGTAAGTAGAACCAGAGGGGTTACATTGGTGCCTTGACCCAGATGGGAGTGAGGTTTACGGAATGAGTGTAACTTGTAAAAATTGTGTGGTTAAACCTAATTCTTCTTAACTCAAGAGATACACTAATGTCTTAGTGTTCTTGTTAGCATGCCAGCCTCAGAGCAGCTTTTGTATTTTAGAAAGAGGGGTTTCATCAAAACATTAGCTAGACAGAACGTTTGAGACAGACTAGGAATAGAGGTGCTGTAACAATGTAACATATGTAAAAAAAATCATGTGTTTTTGTAAAGATAAAGCATGAAAACCTATTCTAGTACACCCCAAAAACCAAATCAAGACTTGGAAAAAGGGCATAAATAATATTACACCTTTAATCAATCTGAATAAATCCAATCTTTGTAATCTATTTCACATATTTGTTTACATGTGCAGTACATATATTCTGAACAAAACTTAAGCCCACGCTGTGTTCAGAACTAGAGAAAGCCACTGTGCTAATGTTACCGGAGCATAATTGAAAATATCTAAATAGAAAGCTGACATATCGGTAGAACTTTTTAGCAAATATATTGTAAATATTCATTCTCATTCACTCGGTTTGATGTAAATTAACGCATTTGTAAGCCATAGAACAGCAGACATGGACGGTATTTTTCAATCCGATTGAGAAAATAGTCAGATTCATGTGTTATTGATTGGTCTATCAGACCAACTGTTATTTCAGGTCTATCAGATTTGGATATCAAGTTAGATAAGTTGAGCCATGAATCCGATTACTAACGGATCATTTGCATGTAAACTGTTGTAGCCATTTTGGTTTTATGTTATCCTAAACACACACCTATAAAGAGCACAGTACATGAGCTAAATATAAAAATTTCCCACCGTGAATAGTTAAAATGACTTACAGAATAAATGTCCGTCCACTATAATGAACACCATGTATCAGAAGGTCAAAGCACCCATGGGAATGAAAAGAAATTAGACATCCACTGAACTTTCCAAGGATTTGACGAAACATTTGCATTGTGGTGATGTGAAGCTACTGATAAATGACCCGCCTTTGACATGTGATTAATTACAGAGCCATTGTTTGGTGAGGAGTGCTGACATTTGGCTCTGGTTATGGAACACTGGTCAGTGACAGCGTGTGTGAGCTCTTGGAGCATCTGCAAAAATAATTTGATTGAACAGAATGGAAAACAATGGGTTGGGGATCTGCTGATGTCTATAATGGAAAATTTCTCCATCTGTGCATTTTAAGCAAATGAGGTAGAGCATTAATTAGTATGATTCACCTGCATCAGTACTGACAAACATCATGTGTCACAGTATAGTATCATTATACAACATAAACCAAACAGCCACTGCCAAAACATCTACTATAATATAATATTTGTCTTAAAAAAAAAGATACTTGTAAATTGTCATCAATGGAGAATAAAACTTTATAGAGCCAGCTGGTGTAGCATCTACCAACAACCTTGCTTGCACACCTTGATCCTTTGTATGACACAAAGTCACAAACAATCTAGCAGTGATCTTCAAATGAAAATATTGTGCAGTAAGTAGACCTAGACCTCAGGATCTTTCCAAGAGTTGAAGCCATTAACATTTGTATGCCGTACTGCTGCAGTGGGTGGCAGAAGTCAAATGTATGCTATTCCCATTATCAGGAAGTGCTGCCCTTGTCCTTTATATGCAGATGAAAGACAGTGATGTGCATCGAGGCAGGTTGACAGGCCCTCACAAACACTAACCCGCATGACAGTGCTGATTGTGGAGCTGTAAGGGGCAGTGGAGTGTGTGATGGAGTCATCCGCTGTCTCTCAGCCTGCATACTGATTATAAAGATTTCTGCTGAAAGATTTGTTCATTTCTTTTCTTTTTCGGTTTGGTCTCAGTGAAGTTTTCCACTTTTCTCTTTTCACTAAGTCACCTTTCCATGTTCTGGGTTCTTTTTAATGCACAAATTAATCTAAATGTAAAACCACTTAATAAATAGCATATTAATAAATAGCATATATAGTCTGTCAAGCATATTATGATTAAAATCAGATGCTTTTGAACCTCATTTCATAGGTCCCTATATAAAGGTGTCAAAGCCTTATCCTACTGTACTTTTCAAAGATGTCATTGTGTGGCTTATGTACTTGTGTTCAAATCTAGTGTAAATCAACACTCTGTGTTGAACCTGTGACCTTACCTTAATTAGTAGGATTATTATATTACCTTAATTAGCTGGATTTGTGTGATGTATTAAATCTAACATTTGGTATTTATACAACCTAAAACAGCCCAACGTCCTATAAATGCACTACTTCTGATAATAAAATGTACATGACATAAACATAAAATGTACATGACAACAACACATTTTCTATACATTTCGGAAACTGACACATACAGCTTATATAAGAATACAACCAAACTAGAAACACACTTACAGTATACACACATCTTCAACAATGAAAAATATCACAGTCTGACAGTAAAAAAAAATAAAAAAAAAAAAAAGAGCAATGTAATGTCTATTTTCAAAAAGACTGGTCATGAATTTAAAATGCGTTTAGTCTTTTGGAGTAACTCAGGAAATCTAATTTGGAAATCTCTTTCTTTAAAATGCTGCTCATCAGGACCACACCGGGAAGTAAATAAGATTTTCTAGCATGTGAGTTTGTGGGAGAGTTTTACCTCCTACTATTAATTAAGTTTTTAATGTGAAACTACATTGGTGTTCATTAACTCATTGCCACAGTATGACTCCTCTATAATAGAAAGAGATTAACATCATGAAGTAAGTTGAAGCTTTGCTTATTTGTGTGGATGTTGGCACAAGGGAATCTGCCCTGATGAAACAAATAGCTTAAACTACACAATGGTGGTTTTCTGGTCTTAAATGTTCTAGTCCAAAGCCCTTTTAAAACCATGCAGGAAACTTGGGCCATGGTAAAAGGCCAGCCAACTATTCTGGGCTGGAGTAAACTGTGTTGTTCTTGTTTTAACTTTTTGTGACCAGTTATAACATCTTTAAACTATACATTTTATCCAAATTGTAATTTCGCATTCCCACTACAGTGAATATTTTAACCTAAATCTTAGAATGTAGGTAAAATGTAATGGGTCAGCTATAACAATGTTCAAAACTGTCATATACAAAATAGTATCATATACTGTACAATGTCACATATTTCCAATACTCTAAGATTGCAAGAATGCAGACGCCATGCCCATGGACCATTTGCTGAATGTCTGAATGTGCAAAAGGCACACAAAATGGAAAAAACTTTGGGGAATTTTGAAGTAATCATCTGATTGGTTGAATTCTAGAAGATTTTCCAGGAGATGTGTGTGTCATTCATCTGGAAATAAAGCTGTTGTTATGCCAAACTCCTTCAAGGAAGAAGAAAGCTGTTGTGTTTACAGTTGTAACAATGATCGCTTATCAGATCAACCAAACACTGGAATTTCAAAAATATGTTAGGTTCATGGCATACACTGTGCTCCATTGTTACTGTAAATTTGCATGACCTTCATAAACGAATGATTAATTGGTTGCATGCTGGTCTGTTATTCTGTGGATATCAACGTTTTCACAGCATTCCAGACCAGAGTATATGAGCAGTACTTTAATTTTTTTCATGTTCTCATCAGGAAAGAAATAGCTTGTTTCTTTTAAGATTTTTTTACGACTAGAACATTGTACATAAATATCCTCATCTTCAGGTATCACCACAATGTGGCCATAATTTTTTTTTTTTCAAGCCCTAGGAAGCATGTCAAAAAACTTACTTCCCACACCCCCCAGTGGCATCCGGAACCTCTGGGATAATTTGAACACTCAATAAATTTACTACTGACATCCAGTCAACCAACTCAAACAGCGGCCGACTGCTCCAAACAAGAATTTGTTTTGCCAGAGTGAAATTAACCGAAGCTGCGACTGGGGTTTTAGAGTAGTAGTCCCAGCTTTCTGAAAACTGAAAAGTCCTGTCAACGTAGCTTGTTTGCATAAATGTATGCCTACTGCACAGACTTGCTGAGTTAAAGTGTTTCTTCATTACTGGAGGCCACTTTTCTTTTTCCCAGAGCTGTCAGGAGTCATGAGAGCCAGATGAGATGCTGAGGAGATGTGACAGAGGTTGTCTGCTCTAATAGATTCTAGCCCATGAGAGCAGCTCCATTTAAATCAGACTCTGTGTTAATGTGTTAATGAATCTACCGGTAGAGCTCCAGGGGGAGAGGCTAATGTGGAGAGGTAGTTTTCATCACGCTAACCGCTAACAGGGGCGGGAGACACAGTCTTAGTGTCTTCAGAGGTCAGCACAGGATGTGTTATTGAGCGTTATTTTTTCTCAACAACAGAAAATTGAATAAAGGAAGTAAAGGAGACACTGAACATTCCAATACATACTCAATCAAAAAATCAAAACTTTTTTAATATTTTTTGCAAAACTACAAAACGCACCTGCACTCTACATGCATGCAGTTTCCAGCTGAAATGAACACTAGAAACAGTAGCTCACCAACAACTTTATTCTTTTCCCTAAAAATCATGATTACATGGCCAGATTATTGATTAATAAACTTTTATTTTCACATGGTTCTTCACACAATACTATGTTATGACCTAAAAACACTTTTACCATATAGTGCATGATTTGTAAACCAATACATTTTAATGTTTACATAATCAGTTCCAGGTGTATAGCTTTTCTGAAGTAGTAAACTACTGAAGTAGTAAACTACTAGTAAACTCATAAGCCCACCTGGTAAAGCATTGCACTTTGAGGTATAAGTCCTGTGAAACAAGAGTCACAATAAAAGAGCTCAAAGACTTGTAGAAGCAAGCTAAAATGACATGGTTTCTTCAGCAAATATGTTTTTATCTCACATTTGCTTTTGTTAATGCTTTCAGTCAGGTTTAAGCTAGGGTTTAGTGCAGGTGAAGGTAACTCAGCAAACATTTCATTACTAAACTGCCATGATACACACAACAAATAACATTATAAAAGGTTACCAGATTCATGTTCATCTGCTTCAAATAAACTCACTAAACATTTGTGTTTGAATTGTGAAATGCAGCAGCAATGTAATTATAATTTTGCAAAAAAAAAAAAGTCACCACAGGCACCTGAATGAGCTAGAAAATTGTTATATTAAATTCATGCTTTTCCTTTTCTTTTCCTATTTACTTTTAATTTGTCTGTTACTGTCACTGTCTCACTTGATTTAATTTGAAAACTTATCAACTTGTTATCTTATCAAGACACTTAATGTTCCACAGAAGTAAAATTTATACAGGTTTGGAGCAACATGAGGGTGAGTAAATGATGAAGGAATATAACATCAAACATTGCATATCTGATTCTGTACATCAAAATATACTCACAGTTCTTTCAGCAGTTCTGTTGAAAAGCCTGTGAGCTCTCAAGCATATTAATGTCAAACCACAGCTATTGATCACAGTGGTAACGTCCTCCATTAATGCTCATGAACTCACATCAGCAGCAAAAGTTTCCCCATCAGCATACACTGACTCGTGCTGCCTGCACAGGTTGTGAGGGAATACGTCTTTGTAGAAGTGTGGTGAAGGATGAGGCACAAACTAAATTTTGAAGTTGGAAGTTACTGTGACGAATGTTTATTAAAAGTACAATTTAGGGGAAGGAAGGGGGAAGGCGCTGAGTGGGTCCAATGTGCCATAACAAATTTAGAGTTTGCATCCTTCAGTGCATTTGGAAAGCATTCAGTGATCTGCTGCTGAGGTACATAATGCCTGGTTTAAATAGAAATACTGAAAGTTTAGTAAAAGCAATACTTGCAATATTGTGTTAGTGAATCTAACATCATCGTGATGGTGCATTTTTACAGAGAGATACAATTATGCTATGTTTAGGGCTATGAGTCCTGGCCCGAAAAGGAATGATTCTCTAATTCTGGGGCATTAGGGATTGAGTGTCAGCACACATATATTATAGATTATATTTATTAACTTGATTACCAAACTTCTACACATCTCAGAAGAGCTTCAACAGCTAGAAACTGGTGTCTTGGTTCACTCCAGTGAGCTTTTGATTCCGCTCACCAAAATATTTGTTCACTGATTCATTCAGTGACTTTCTGTTGGTAACCATGGCAAGCAGTGAGTGTATTTTGCATATTATGAGTGAGTCATTGATTCATTAACCCAACAGGTTTGTTAACATTTTAAATCAGAATGAATGACTTTAAGATTGTACAAGACCAGGAGCTAAACAAGATTACTTGACTGATCACAAGCTTGAACAGGCTACTCTTACTGCTTAAAGATTTCACAAGACTAACATTTTTAATACGGAGTCTCTATTTACATTAAGTGCAAATAGCCCGCCTTGTTGGCAGAGGCTATTTACACTAACTCCGCCCACCAACATGTAATTGGGATAGTCAACATTGCAAAAAACACCCATTAAACATTGTTTTCAGTGGCTTAGATGGTTGAATCTGCCTATTGCTGAATTTTTTCTTCCTTTTCAAATGTCATTTCACATTGGAAAGGCATTTATTTTCAATAAAAAATGAAGGACATAATCAAAAAGTTGAAAATAGAGTATCGGGTAGGGTTAGGGTAGGTGTAGTGGTGGCTTTATTGCCCCAATAAGGTGGCATCCGTTTAATAATTTGAATTAAAATTATAATTTACACTCAATACATTAATATTGCATACTGTTTTATAATGTACTACAATACTGAGGTGCAGATAACTGCCTCTATTTGCAATAAGTAGTATAAATAGCAGAAAATCCTGCTATTTTAACAGTGTAAATATAATCTATAGCTATTTGCACATGTAAATAGCATGTTTTTAAAAAAATACTGCTATTTTCACTTAGTGTAAATGGCATCTAATTGCAAACAGCCGCTGCCTTTTTAATGTGAAAATTGATTTACTGTACAATGTACAAATTCGGCAATGTCTTATCATTCATACAATCCATTATATTAATGAAAAGGTCTTATGAAAATAATAATGAAAAGTAATGAAAAGGTCTAAGGTCTTCGACCCTGCTGCTGAGGACCAACTGTCCTGCAAATTTTATTTCCAACCTCCTTCAGCTTAACTGGCCTCTGATTTTTCAAGTGATCCTGAAGAGCTTCATTAGCTTGTACAGGGGTGTTTGATTAGGGTTTTAGCTATAGGCAAACTTTGCAGGACAATGGGTCCCCAGGAGCAAGGTTGAAGACCTATGGTGTAAATCATACATTATGATGCACTTTGCCTCATTTTTCTTAAGAATTAAGTAAATTAGTTGCACACTGGTGTGGGAAATGATTAATTGTGCAAGTTATTGAGGGAGCGTTCAGCAGTCCTGCTTAGTCTACTACAAGTGCCCTATGTAGGACCTGTGTGGAGGAAAGAACACACACACACACACACACACACTAAGTGCAACCACAAAATTCCTCAGGCTTAAAGAAACTTTCATCTCTATCTGCAAGTCATAAAATTGACAGAGGAAGAGCACCTCACCCAACTGGCTGGCCAATTTCCTGCCATGCCTTCGGGTTATCATCGTAAAGAAACCTCTCAAAATAGGAGAGCTTTGAGGTAAACATCTGGCAATGGTCAAAACGACAAACTTTATGGATCCTCTGATCGTTAACGCATAATTCAATGATTTTTATCAACAAGAAAAGACATTTACGACAGACGTTCAAGCTAAGGAAGACCAGATCCCCACAAACGTGACATTCTCATGACCCGGACAGTGACTTTCCTGACCTCCCGTCCTCCCAGGACATGGCAAGGATATGTGCCTTTCATTTCTTTAACCGAACAAAGACTCAAACTTTTATAAAGTGTTCCAAAAGACAATTAATACCTGTTGCTGTTATCAAAAGCAATATATACAATATATTTTACAAAATATATCAATGTGTATTTTATGTCATTTATAAGCTTGCTGTGTCATTGTAATCAATGGTATGTTTTTATAATCTTTTGAGGTATAATTTTCTCCTGTAGCAAGAACTACTAGACCTGCTAGTAGTATATGCATGATGTGTTATTTCTAATCTTTAAATAGAACCCTTTTTGAGTTAGTTTTAGCATGAAAGCTGTTAATGCATGTCAAATACCTTATATTTGGTTTCATATTAACGGTCAGGACAAATGCAAGAATTTGGTGTGCCTGGGAAGTTAATATTGAGTATAATAATGTATGATTACAACGCATACAGAATGTGTTAAGATATTTTCCTCATGAGACTAAAGCAACTAGACGAGAGGATTTACGCATGGAAAATGAGCCGTGTAGGTGGAGCTTCGTCTACAGGAACCCTTTTCATTGGAAGAGCATCTAGTGGGAGGGACCAAATTCTCCGGTCTAAAACTGACTCCCAGCTGCTCTCTCTCTCTCTCTCTGCTCTGCTCGAAAATCGCGCGCTTCTTTGAAACTTGGAGCTACTCCAAAAGAACTCGCAGCCTTCAACATCTAGGCCGAGTCTCGGACACTGAGTCAACACTCAGTCAAATCTCTGAAGAAACCCTTGAAAGCCTGAAGCTACGCGAAAAGAACTTCGAGCATCAAACAACACCGAGCAACCAAGCAACAACAGAAGGACATCCCCAGAGTGACGTCACGCAACGACACGCGGGGTTCCCTCGAGCCATCAGCGTCATTTCAACTTAAAAGCAAGTAATCAAACAACCTTTATTCTGCTGAATCGTGGGGCATCTATCTCTAAAGTAAAATTAAGAGAGTTCTCCATTTGATGATCGACACGAGTAAAATCGTGTAAAACAGTGCTATATTTTAATCATTCTCAATTGCAACAAGTCATTGCCTGTGTGTATGTATTTTGTGTTTGTGTTATTTAGCTTAGTTCATGTATGTTAGTAAGATAGTAAATAAACTCTCGTTTGATTCATAGAGAAGTGTTCTGTGTTTTGGTGTGTAATTTTCAAATCAAGCTTTGCCTAAAAGATAACGTTACCTATATGCTCATAACTGTCATACGGTTATTTAAATAATTCTGGATTATATTGTGGCCACGAGAATAAACAGAATTTATCAGAATATACTGAAACTTAACGACTCGCGGGACGAGTGTTAAACAAGGTATAAATTGGACGTTTTGATTAATATCAATTGATCATACTAATCTAGAATTTTAAGATTCCCTAAAGCTGAAATTCAAAATAAAGTTTAAATCAATAAAGTAATTACTACATAATGGTGGAGAAAGAAAGCTGGCAAAAATATTGACTTGAAAATTCATAACCAGAAATACAGATTATGTATTTTGCACTATTTTTTCATAACCGGAAGGAGAAATAGTGTAGATACAGGAAACAGAGTTGTTTGTGTGTTTATGGTACTGTATAAATGTGGCAATGCGTTTTGAATGAATGAAAAAGCTTTAGTTGCTTAGAAGAAAAATACTGCAGTATATAAATTGTCTTGTAAGACAAAAGTCGCTCTAAAAAGCGCAAAAAGAGACAAATGAGCGAATTTCCTCATTTCTCTCTCCTATAAGGCCTTCATAGCGTCATCTGGTGTGTGCGTGTTCCACTCCCGGAAATGCTATGTATCTCCCGGTTTGAAAACATTAACTTAGCTACTTAATGATTTTTCTGCCATCTATTGAATCACTAAAAGAGTGAAATCGGACGCGGCGCTCGGAAGGAGTGGCCAAAACGCGTTCTGGGGAGAATAGATATTGATCTTGATCAAATAAAAATTGTGTGGTGAAAAATCCACTGTGCGTTTCTGCCTGTCAGATAGACTGACAAGTGTTAGGTCCGCCGAGGCCTCAATAACGCTGTGTGATAATTAATCTGTGGATTAATTTATCTCTCTCTGAACGAGTTGAGATTGTTAGTGCTATAAAGATAAGAATCTAAATAGTGCTTTTATGGTTGTTAGATGCACATCGAGATCTGAGGTATTGAGACTGTGTATAACGTTAGCTAACATCCGGGTGTGTCGTCACCATAGTGACAGGGCAACCCAAGGAAGTCAAGTGCGCAAGCGCAGCCTGCGAGCGCCATCTTAAGGCTGGTGTATCAGCATAGCAGGCTAAGCTAACTGAAGCTAATGAGTAGCATATTGGAGCTGAGGCAAAGCCAGTTGCATTGGAAGCATAGCGATTAGCACATAGCATTTTGGTAGACTGTGGTTCAAATGCGGTGTATGTTGCAGTGTGTTTTTGAAGCGTTTATGTGACTAACCTTTCATCTGAACTTAGCTCATGCTAAGAGTGTTCACGTCATTTCCTTCTCTCTTTTGCATTTAATTATGCATTTCCCTCTCTCCCCTTTTAAAAGAACTTTAACAATACAAATTTAAATAAACCCTTAATGTGCAAGGCAGCTGATTTTCATAGGAAATGAGACCAGCGATTTCACAGGTGGTTTTAATAAGCATTTGCGTTCAGGTTGTTATGTTTTATTTTATATTTAGCAGGTATTAGTTGCTTTGATAGGAAGATAATTAATTTAATTATAACTGCGCTCATGATTTTCAAAATCTAATCGGATGAATGGCTATGAAATATTTGAAATTGATACTTTAATTCCATAACTAATCCTAGATGTGAAATTAAATTCATTTCATTAAAATAATTTCAGTTCCTGATTCCACATAGACTGATTGAAATAATTATGTGTGCTCTGATAATTTAACAATAACATTAAGATCTTAATTATTAACTATCAAAGTGTTTGATCGTCTGGCCCGGGAACATTTTTAAATTTCCTTTATAGTTGAGACGATACGGATTACTTTGTTCTAATGATTTGAATAACACAAGGAATTAGTAATTGGTCAGGCTTAGGGATACAAAATTAGGGATGTGGAATTTGTAATTTAATTTCATAATTAATTACGAATTTGAAAGTTCTAATTTAATTTAATAATTAATTACAGTTCCTGTTTCCCTATGTCAACACTATTGGCTGATCAATGAAATGTAATCGCCTGTAATGTTAATGAAAAATATCATTAAGGTTTTAATCCATGACTGCCAATAAGGCTCTGAAATTTTAATTTCATCTGCAACTCATTAGAGCTTGTATTACCCTGCTTCAATACTTAAGGATTATTATAATCACAGGTGTCTTCTAATATTAATGACAAACATCGTTAAGTTAGATCTTTAACTATAAATCATTGCTATGAAATTTTAATTCCAGCATTGGCTAATAAGGATCCTATCTCAAGGATACCCTATTGATTAATTTAATCCTAATCAAGCCTATCAAATTTAAATGATAACATCATAAAATTTGAATTAGGAACTACCATTTCTAATTTGAAATTCTAATTTCAGTTGCAACTGAGTTTTGGTTTCAACCTGTTTGGTCTCTCTCCGTCTGTTATTAAATTAACTTTTATAGGTTTCACTTTTCTTAAGCCTGATAGGATATAGGGCTCCCCCTAGTGAGTGGTTAGTGAAGTGAAATTGCCTCCAGTGTGAGTTACAGCAAGCGGAGTCACCCGTTCCGACTGGACCTGGTGCAGGCTGGAGGGGAAACCCGAATATTTCCGTCCTAGTGTTGCAAAGTGACGGCCCGCAGCAGGCTAGCAATCGGGTATCAGAGGAGGAGTCAATGGCTGACTGGGCGAAGGTGCGGATATACCATTCCGGCTAATCTATTGACGAAGTACGTCGAACTTCGGGTTCGCACTGACGGATAGACACCGGGACCTAGCCCCGCACCTCGTCAGGCCAGCAGTCATTGACGTGCCTCACCCGAGTCCCAGCCCGGTTGTGCCAAAAGCCACAGCTGTCTGAGAGGCTCACAGCAGTACGGTGGGGGCGGAGTGTTCGGCAAAACCCTTACAGGAGCTCACCTGGTGCGCTCGGGCGGTGGGCCTTGCTGCTGAACACCACTGGAGCAATTTACATTCATCACAAAGCCTAGAGTATAATAACTTTCTAATTAGGAAAACCCTTCTAAGTAAGCAAACCTCCAAAAGAAAGAAAAAATTAAGGTTTCCTTAACACTTAGGCCAGTGTGTTTATCCTACTAAAATTAGCAAAGCAAAACCACTAGGTGCATCGACTCAACAGCGCCTCCGCGCTGCCACCTGTGTTACTAATCCTAAATCCTACTCTCATCTTTCTCTTTTCTTCCTGCTGCTATCCTCTAATTTGAATACTGCTGCTGTTGCTGAGATTTTTACATGTGTGAAGATCACAAGTGGAGAACTTTAGCAATCGAAACAGGTATTTGTGGAACTTGAGAACATGTCAAAATTGTTTTCCATTTACCTTCCTCTTTTGTGAAATCCTACCCCGCCAGGTTAAAGCAGGTCAGCAGAAGAAAGGCGCCGGAAAACTTCACGAACACTCTAATTAGCTTGTGGTGTCAATTTTGTAACTAACGGGACCAGTGCTGTCATTGTTATTGTTTTCCTTCACCCCGGAGAAAACCAATTGCAATCACAGACTTACTAAAAAAAAAAAATTGTCATTTACAAATCCTCTGATTAGAAGCAATCTTCTTCTTCTCTTTACCTGTTCTCTAGCTGTGCTACTTGTGTGTGTGCGCTCAATTTTCCCCCCACAGAGGCAACAAATTAGAAGCACGCCCCCAGAGGATCACAGTCACAGAGAACCACACCCACCTGTTTTACACAGTCAACACTAGTACACATTCTATATTGCACATCTACACCCCTTGTTTGTTGATTTGTTCTGTTTTGGTTTGTTTGTTTTGTTTTGTTTTGTTTTTCTTTTCAAGGTCTGTGTCAGTCGTGGTTCGAGATCTCACCACGCCCAAACATGTCTCACACAACAGGACATGTCGGTCACTGGGAGGATTTGGAAACATGGCTAAGCATTACAACAGACACTCTCCTCCCTAAGGCTGCTGAAACACTAAAACATCAGACACAAGACCAGCTGGATGACAACATAACAAGCCTCATGGCACAAGACCCAAGTCACAGCTACAATCACAAAGAATTAGCCAAGATCACCGGCTCCTTAAGCCACACACTCATCGCCACCCTCAAGTTGAGCGACAAGCACGCTGCACAACGCCAGCAGGAGCTGACACGCGCACAGCGACGCATAGAGCAGCTGGAACTTGAAGCTCAGGAACGACAGGAAGGGTCGGATGAGGCGGAACAAGGCACTGAGGAGGAGATCAACCGGCTAAATGAAACCCTAGCAGCTACTAGCCAAGATTTGGAACAAGTCAAGGCAGACTACGATGATCGGTCCGAAAAGCTACAGTATGCGGAACGGCTTCTGGAGAAAGCAAAGGCCGACTTCAGAGATAAAAACGGCAGAATTAAAGCCCTTGAAGCTCACCTGGATGAGTCAAGAAACGAGGTTAGTCGTCTAACACGACAGCTTGACTACGTCAAAGAGGAATCTGACAGTTTCCGAGAGGAACTCAAGCACGCTTACGAACTGCGCCGTGAGCCATCAAGGACACGACGCGCACCGACCTCACCCCTGCCGAGCAGGACCGGGTCACCTGTTCCTGGACTGACACGTGAGAAAAAGATGGAGGGGGTGGTGTCAAAACATTCACCAACTCACTCTAGAGAACTTTACCTCACTTTACCTCAGCCAAAAGAATCTGCTGCAGCCAGTCACAGATCGTCGCACGGCTTGGACCTAAAAGACCTCGACAAGCTCGCCAGGAACATTGGCAAATTCAACCCGAGCGTGCCAAATAGCCCAAATGTCCAAGCGTATCTCCAAGATATCGATTTCCATCTGGAAATGCGACCTAACGTTACGGACAAAGATAGACTATATTTACTTCGAACGACATCCAGTTCTGAAGTTCGCAGCTTCCTGGACAGGCAGCCTGCTCACACAAAGAATGATTACCAACTGCTCCGAGAAGCCCTCATTAAAGAGTTCTCTGACCCTGAGTCCGAACAAGGCCTCGTGGCTGCTCTGGAGACGAGACAAGGAAGTCACGAACCTCCTCAAGCCTACTACAGCCAACTCAGACGGGCATACTTTGGAACTCGCAACGAACCTGACATGGAGGATGAACTGAACTTTAAAACTCTCTTCCTACGAAACCTTCATCCCGGCGTAAGCCACCATCTTGGCGTTCTCGCATGTCCACGGACAATGAATGCTCAGCAGTTGCGAGACTTGGCGCAGAAAGCCTACGGCAAACAAAAGATGGCCTCAGAAAAAAGTGCCAAAACCCCAGCCGTTCTTGACTTCAACACTCAAAGTCAAGGGCTGGCGCTAGAGGGCGCCCAACGCCAAGACAATGCCAAGCCGCCACCCAGAGAGTGGAATGCATCCTCGTCCAACAAAGAACGAGACTCCCACGCTGGTACCCGATCTAAACAGAGGTACGAACGCTGGGATGGACCGCGTGGACGTCAACGCTCACCTGGACGCCACTGGGAAAAGACGTGGGACCAGTCAAGGCCCCACGAAAGTCATTGGGAGAGATCGTGGAACCAGCCAAGCTCATTTGGAAACTCAAGAGGGAAAAACTCATGGGAATCCAACGGAAACTCCAAAGGAAGACGACAAACTCACCCTGGAGCAACCAGCCCAAGGAATCGACGAAAGAATTCGCAAAGATTCCAAGCTGACCGAGCTCAAACTGAACCCACACAGGAACAAGAGACACCACCGTGTTTCGACTCACAAGAACTGATGAAGATGATGATGAAAGAATTCTTCCAACGGAAGGAGGAAGATCGGAAATGGGAAAAGAAAGAGAAACCAGATTCAGCCTGACTAGCGGCCGGACGAGATGGCAGCGACCAGTTGACACAACCAGCCAAGGAGAACAGCACTCCTTCACCTCACTCTCAGAGAACCGTAATCACACTAACTTCAGATGGACACAAAACCCCACCTGAAAACCCAGCAACAGAGTTAGACACTAACTCAACACCTAATACTCCAAATTACAGCAGCGTCCAACAAACACCTGCTGACGAAACCCCTCAAGTTCCTGAAAGTGCTGTCTTGGTCATCTGCCACTCCTCCGAAGAACGCCACATCAGCCCTGATATCCTAACTGTTTCCTCCCAAACTCCAGTCCCTCAACTCATAGGCGATCTCATTGAGAAAGGTATAGCCAGAAAATTTTACCTCTCCATCATCATCGAACGACACATCAGAGTCGAAGCCCTCCTCGATACGGGAGCCGACATTACTCTAATGTCTACCGAACTCCTGGAGGAAATCCAAGAAAGATCAAAGAGGACTAACAGAACCCTCAAACTCCAAAAGTGTGAGCTAAACCTTCAAGCATACTCCCACACGGGCCTACAACTAAAACATGTGGCCCCAATTCACCTAACAGTGGGATCGATGGACCTCGTCCATCCCGTATACGTTTCACCACTTAAAACGTATCCACTCCTCATTGGGAAAGATCTGCTTAATCGCTTCGAACCTCTAATAGACTTCAAGCACCTAAAGATGTGGACACAAGTCCGCGAACCTCTGCCTTGCCAGGCGTTAGACTCCAACGAGTCACAGTGTCAAGTCACCGACAACGCCCCTAAGTCACTGATCAGCGATGCAGTAGCAAAGCCAGGATCTGGACCAAGCACAAACAGCAAGGACAAGGACCCTCTCCTCTGCTCACTGCAGGAGCCTGAATCAAACGCAGGCCCCCTTCGAATCATGACTGCAATAGATGTCCAAGGCACATCAGTGTCCGACACGGCACTAGCTCTGTGGGCAGAGAACTCAGCCATCAGCCTGAAGCTATTCAAAACATTGAAGCAAAGACATCAGTGTCTACCACATGTCGCTAAGCACAGCCGCTTCCCTCTCAGTCCCTGGTCGACAACCATGGCCACCTCCAAGATCATCTGCGCTCTGGACATACGATGGAACAACAGGCAGCTAACTCACTACTTCCTCGTTGTCTCAGACCTGCCGCATGACATCTACATTGGAGCGGATATCCTGGTCCGGCTCAATGCTTGCATTGATACCGTAAACGACGTCATATGGGCTCCCCTGTCACACCAACTGACAACGTCAGTCAACCTCAAGAACCTCCAATCCGGTCAAACCATGCCAGACGCATGTGCTATGATCACGGAGCAAGAAGCCACAATACCTGCCTACAGCAAGAGTGTCAGCGTCCGCCTCAACATGCGACCTGGCCAAACTCTAAACAGTAAGCTAGGCTTCTTCCAACCTTCCAGGACCTGCCTAAAACTCGGACTGACTCTGGAAGCCACACCTCTCATGGAAGTGTCATCTCGTGCTGTGTATGTGTTGTTCAACAACTGTACGGCCCAAGACATCCACGTTCCCAAAGCCAATCACCTGGGATGGCTCATCAGCCAGGCGTTCCACGACTTTGAACTGATGGTACCTGTCATAGGCCCTATACCCACACAGCTAATGTCAGACGAATACGACGACACCGTAACGTTCACAAAACCCCATGAAGTGATTGCCATCACGTCCATTCTGCCGGTGTCCAGAGAAAGCGTCTGCCGGTCAGAACTAACAGATGACACTTATCTCGCTGTCTATGCTGTCTCAACACAGCCTGCGACAGAACCACCTACACAGGTGACCAGCGAGGCCCAAAGCCCCTCAAATGACCTCACTGCAGAAGAACCCTACGCCGGGTTCAACGCACAAGTTCAACAGATCCTGAGTGAGGCGGATGCCCTCCACAATGAAGCGGATCGCCAAGGACTCAAAGAGGTTCTGCACAAGTACAAGAACTCCTTAGCAAAGGATTCCCTGGATTGTGGACTGACCAACATCCACACTGTGCGCATCCCGACAAACCCAAATGCGCCACCCACATTTGTGCGACAGTACAAGATTCCAATAGCGTCATACGAGCCAGTGCAAGAGATTGTTGACTCCATGCTGGAAAAGGGGGTCATCCGGCCCTGTAACAGCACATACTCTGCCCCGATATGGCCAGTCCTAAAACCAAACGGCAAATGGCGGCCCACCATCGACTATCGCAAGTTGAATCAGCAAGTACCATTGTCACGATGGCCTATGACCCAGTTGGATCAAGAATTTCCAAAAATCAAAGGCTCGACGATCCTTTCCACACTGGACGTCGCCTCCGGGTTCTGGACAATCCCCGTCCATCCCGATGACCAACACAAGCTGGCATTTACCTTTGGCAATCGACAGTACACCTTCACACGGTGTCCCTTCGGCTATGCCAACTCACCAGCAGAATTCAACATCTTCCTGAACAAAGCATGCCCTGACGCCAGAGCCAGAGGCAACCTTGTCTATGTAGATGACGTTTTGATGAAAAGCTCAAGTGTGGAAGACCACCTCAAAGAGATCAATCACGTCCTAAACCAGCTGACAATGGCAGGAGCCAAGATCGCCCTTCACAAAGGACAGTGGTGCAAAACCAAGGTGAACTATGTCGGATTGCTTGTCGGAAGAAACGGCATCGAGCCACAGTCTAACCGCACCCAAGCAATCCAAAGCACAAAGACGCCGACTAACATCTCTGAGCTGCGAAGCTTTCTGGGAGTGTGCAATTATTCACGACAGTTCATCGAAAACTACGCTGACATTGCACGACCACTAACTTCCCTCCTGAAAAAGGATGAACCCTTCGTTTGGACGGAAACACAGGACACAGCAATGGGCCAGCTCAAACAGCGCCTGTCCTCTGCTCCGTGCCTTGCCTACCCAGACCCAGGAAAAGAATTCTATCTGGATGCTGGATTCTCCAATCAGTGCCTCAGCGCAGGCCTATACCAGCTCCATGACAAAGACAAACGAGTGGTCGCTTATGCCAGCAAAACGCTGCTTCCCCCAGAATGCAAGTACTCAAACTGCGAAAAGGCTTTGCTTTGCACTGTGTGGGCTATCCAGTGTTTCTCTAATTACATCGGTGCACAGAAAGTCATCATCGAGACTTGTCATCAGCCGGTCACCTTCCTAAACAGTCAACGCATCAGAGATGGCGTGGTGACCAACGCACGCATAGCTACCTGGCTAATGACACTCCAAGGACGGGACGTCGAGGCAAGATATGCCCAAAACTACAAATCCTCACTTGGAAACGGGTTAGCGGCCTGTCAAAACTGTTCAACGGACACGCTGCGTACTCCAGCGGAACCTAAAGAACCGCCACAACCCCAACTAACGAATCACAGGTACTTCGAGGAGAATGTGTGTGAAGGAATGCCCACAGCATATGTCGATGGCTGCTCCTACAACCACAAGGGCAACTTACAAGCTGGAGCGGGAGTGGTCTGGCTCAACAACGACCCTTGTCCACCCCGACAATTCAACTTAGGCCCTCGCTCATCGCAATATGCTGAAATAGCAGCCATCCTCATTACACTACAAGTGGCTGCACCCCACAACATCAAAGAACTCCTCATCTGCACCGATTCGAACTACGCCCGTCTAAGCTTCACATGCCATTTAGCTGGATGGAAACAGAATGGATTCAAGACAGCTAACAACAAGCCTGTCAAACACCAGGAACTATTCCAAGCAGGCGATGCCATTGTCACTAAACATGACATTATCGTTTATTGGAAAAAGGTTCGAGGTCATTCACGTCAACCAGGACAAGACAAAGACTTCAATGACCAAACCGATGCCCTCGCCAAAGCAGGTGCATTACATGGAGAGTCCTGGACATTTCAAGCCCTCCCTCCCAACCCTTCAGTAGCGGCCATAACCCGCCGCCAACACGCCACTGGCGTACAAACCCCCACCTCCTCCCACATTGCCATTTCACCTCAGTTCGCTGCTAACGATCTCCTCACACTTCAAAAGGCGGATCAAACACTGCGAACTATGGCAGCTCACATTTCCGACCCCTTAACTCATCCTATTTCCACCTCCGACCTAGCTGCTTCCTCCGAGCTCCGCACGCTCCACTCAATCAAGCACATGCTGCATCTGAGAGACGGTGTGCTCACGTATGTCCCTGAGCCCCTAACTACGCCAAAGCTCGTAGTCCCTCACGGCCAAAGGGGGATGATGCTGACACACGCCCACGATGCACCATGCGCAGGACACCACGGCGCCAAGGCCACCTATGAAACACTCAAGCAAGTAGCATACTGGCCTGGCATGCAGCAAGACGCGGCGGAATACGTAAAAGGATGCCTAGTGTGTTGCCAGTTTCAACCGGCAAACCCAAACCACCGAGCCCCACTGCAAAGGAAAGGAATGACTTTCCCCTGGTCGGACCTCCAAATAGACTGGGTAGGACCCCTGCCACGGTCAACGCGAGGTAACAAATACTTCCTCACCGTGGTCTGCGAATTCACGAAGTGGATAGAGTGCCTCCCAGCTCCCAATGATACAGCAGAAACGACAGCCTGCCTGTTAATGAACCACATCTTTTCAAGATTTGGACTGCCTTTAAGGGTCAACTCTGACCGCGGAACCCACTTCACCGCCGACATCATGCAGGAAGTGTGGAAACTCCTGGGTGTACAGGCCAAGCTCCATATAAGCCACCACCCAATTTCCTCGGGTCAAGTTGAACGGGCCAATAAAACAGTGGTCAGCATGTTGAAGAAGTACGTGTCCGCCAATCAAAAGGATTGGGATATTAAACTTCCGCTGGTACTGATGGCCGCTCGAGCCACCCCTCACCAGTCTACTGGCGTACCCCCATTCACATTGATGACAGGGAGAAACATGACGCTACCGCTACACCTGCTGTACCAACCTGGTGACCTGAACCTCGTCACCGCCTATACCACTCACCAATACCTGGAAGAGTTGCATCAGCACCTGAGAACGACTTTCGCCTTCGCTCAACAGCAACTACAACGAAGTGCGGAAGGTCGTAAAGCCTATTACGACCAAAAGGCCTCTCACCATGAGTTCAATGTCGGAGACAAAGTGTGGTACTACAGCTTCGCCCGACCAAGGCAGAACGCTCCCCATCGCCTGTCAAAGAAGTTCCTACCTCACTGGACAGGACCCCACGCGATTGTAGACAAGCTCTCACCTGTCGCCTACCGAATCAAAATCGGACAAGGGCGCAGCGAGCCAGTCCTTCGATGGGTCCATCGAAACCAGATAAAGAGGCACCAGAGCTCCAGCCGACCGGAAAAGGGGGAAGATCAAACCCACTGACACAGACCGACAATCATATGCTCTACACCACACTAACCTAATTTCTGTTGTTAGGAAAACATATAGCGACCTTGTTGAGAAGCAACACTTACACTCTCTCCTCAGCTGCACTGCTAGAGTCAACCTCTAGTAGAGAGGAGTTACTTCACACATGTGACACTCGTTTGCTGCCTAACCTCATTCGTTGTCCTTGTGCCGCCGTTTCTCGTTTTGTTGTTTCCTTTCACCTGTGTCTCTCTTTGCTTTGTTTTGTTTGTTTTTTTTGTTAGTTTTTGTTTTTCTCCTCCTTTCACTATAATTTCCTCTCCCCTCTAGTCCCCTCATCAGGGAACTCCCTTTACCAATTATTTAAATCCAGGTCCCAAAATTAAGATTGACTCCCTTCAATAAAGTCGTTGTAACTCGTTGTGAGTACCGTTATCAACCGATTGAGGCGACCCGCCAAATCATGACTCACATGCTACGTGAAGTAAGTCCTCGATTGATAACTTAGCCATGTGTAGGATTCCACACTACTTGATACCTCTTAAACCTTGTCCAAAACATCCTAACTTCGGCCACCGCGGGCCCTGCTAGTCTCATCCAAACCCATCTCGCCTTTTCCCTGGGTATCGCTATTCCCTTGTACGTAGACCCGGAAGCAGGCGACTTGGCCTTTCTCCTCAGTTTGCCCATTAGCGACTCGAATAACATTTACCGGCTCAAAGACGTTGTGAATGTGGGATTTTGGCAAGGGAACACCTATGTCAAAATCCACACTCCTGAAGTCGTTGCGTATCACGATAACAACGAGCAGTTGTACTTGGCCCCAAACCTAAGGATGTGTACGCGCACGAAGTATATTCACTTCCTTTGCCCGAGTAAACATTTCGTACGCGATAATACTGAGGGCATCTGCGGCCTAGAATCCATTAGACCCGACATTAGCTGCCCCGCCGAAGCGACACCACGTTCTCAAGTTGAGGTAACGCAAGCCGAAATCATCGGAAACCTATGGCTGGGTAACACCCCAGCACGAACAGCTACCCTCACATACGATCAACACGACACAGCCACACGCATTACCTTGCCCAACCAAACTTTATGGATCACTGTCCCTAAGGGCTCGATCCTCCATATCGACGAATTGGCATTGTATCACCTTACCGACGACGAGTATCAGGCTGAAATCGAAATCTCGCCCTTCTTCAAACAGCACTCCTTCGTCCTCGATCCAGAACTGGAAGAAAGGATCAAGGAGGAAGGAACGCAACTTATTGACTTGACTCCTGTTGATACAGCATATTTAGATGATTGACATATTTAGAAGCTATCGCTCGCCTTCCGCCCGCTGGCGCGCCTATTATTCGGTCTTGGTCTGCCGCTGACACAGCGCTTTGCATCTCTACTATTGTAGGGTACGTTGTGACATTGACACTGGCCTTCCTCCTACACAAGCGAGTGAACGCCGTTCAAGAGTCTTTCAACAAATGCACGTCAGGCGTCCCACGCACTTTCCGACGTGATAAAACCGACCAAGAACCCGAACCCGAGAACTCAACCAACCTGCTTGAGATCACGCCTATACCGCCTCGTCGAACCCCTGACAATTAAACCAATCGGAATGACTCAATTGCCAGTAATCCTAAAGAATGCACCCCTACATCTTCTCAAGTTCCTAACCTGTTCTTTCCCAAATTATCCTGCACCAGGATTCAGTCAGTGATGGAGATGTTGTTTGTGTCTTGTGTGTGCCTGTTCTCCCTGCTTCTTGTTCCAGTGCCCGCCGACGTTCGCAATGGGAACCTCACCGAGCAAAAGGGGGATGTGTAGGACCTGTGTGGAGGAAAGAACACACACACACACACACTAAGTGCAACCACAAAATTCCTCAGGCTTAAAGAAACTTTCATCTCTATCTGCAAGTCATAAAATTGACAGAGGAAGAGCACCTCACCCAACTGGCTGGCCAATTTCCTGCCATGCCTTCGGGTTATCATCGTAAAGAAACCTCTCAAAATAGGAGAGCTTTGAGGTAAACATCTGGCAATGGTCAAAACGACAAACTTTATGGATCCTCTGATCGTTAACGCATAATTCAATGATTTTTATCAACAAGAAAAGACATTTACGACAGACGTTCAAGCTAAGGAAGACCAGATCCCCACAAACGTGACATTCTCATGACCCGGACAGTGACTTTCCTGACCTCCCGTCCTCCCAGGACATGGCAAGGATATGTGCCTTTCATTTCTTTAACCGAACAAAGACTCAAACTTTTATAAAGTGTTCCAAAAGACAATTAATACCTGTTGCTGTTATCAAAAGCAATATATACAATATATTTTACAAAATATATCAATGTGTATTTTATGTCATTTATAAGCTTGCTGTGTCATTGTAATCAATGGTATGTTTTTATAATCTTTTGAGGTATAATTTTCTCCTGTAGCAAGAACTACTAGACCTGCTAGTAGTATATGCATGATGTGTTATTTCTAATCTTTAAATAGAACCCTTTTTGAGTTAGTTTTAGCATGAAAGCTGTTAATGCATGTCAAATACCTTATATTTGGTTTCATATTAACGGTCAGGACAAATGCAAGAATTTGGTGTGCCTGGGAAGTTAATATTGAGTATAATAATGTATGATTACAACGCATACAGAATGTGTTAAGATATTTTCCTCATGAGACTAAAGCAACTAGACGAGAGGATTTACGCATGGAAAATGAGCCGTGTAGGTGGAGCTTCGTCTACAGGAACCCTTTTCATTGGAAGAGCATCTAGTGGGAGGGACCAAATTCTCCGGTCTAAAACTGACTCCCAGCTGCTCTCTCTCTCTCTCTCTGCTCTGCTCGAAAATCGCGCGCTTCTTTGAAACTTGGAGCTACTCCAAAAGAACTCGCAGCCTTCAACATCTAGGCCGAGTCTCGGACACTGAGTCAACACTCAGTCAAATCTCTGAAGAAACCCTTGAAAGCCTGAAGCTACGCGAAAAGAACTTCGAGCATCAAACAACACCGAGCAACCAAGCAACAACAGAAGGACATCCCCAGAGTGACGTCACGCAACGACACGCGGGGTTCCCTCGAGCCATCAGCGTCATTTCAACTTAAAAGCAAGTAATCAAACAACCTTTATTCTGCTGAATCGTGGGGCATCTATCTCTAAAGTAAAATTAAGAGAGTTCTCCATTTGATGATCGACACGAGTAAAATCGTGTAAAACAGTGCTATATTTTAATCATTCTCAATTGCAACAAGTCATTGCCTGTGTGTATGTACTTTGTGTTTGTGTTATTTAGCTTAGTTCATGTATGTTAGTAAGATAGTAAATAAACTCTCGTTTGATTCATAGAGAAGTGTTCTGTGTTTTGGTGTGTAATTTTCAAATCAAGCTTTGCCTAAAAGATAACGTTACCTATATGCTCATAACTGTCATACGGTTATTTAAATAATTCTGGATTATATTGTGGCCACGAGAATAAACAGAATTTATCAGAATATACTGAAACTTAACGACTCGCGGGACGAGTGTTAAACAAGGTATAAATTGGACGTTTTGATTAATATCAATTGATCATACTAATCTAGAATTTTAAGATTCCCTAAAGCTGATATTCAAAATAAAGTTTAAATCAATAAAGTAATTACTACACCTATGAGGGATCAAACTCACCCCATTGAGTCGCCGATGCTGCTTTTGTCCTCTACTATTTATCCCTGATAGTGAACAGGTGTTTGCCTACATGACCAGCCCATTATATTTCCCTTTTGATGGCTCCTGGTTGATTCACATGCACTGTACAATATGTCACCAGAGGTTAGCTGGCATCCAAGCATATGCACATGCTGACATTAGAAGCATGCCAATCCATTATGACTATCAGATGCACCACTCACTCATGCTAATGCAGTGTCCACGATGAGTGAGCTAACAATTCTTTTTGTTCTGTTTTGTTGATATGTATTCAACAAAATGTATTCCATATCACTGGCAGATGCTTGAACAAATTTCAAGAGCTTGAACAAATGCTAAATCGGGTTTGCCTACAAAATTAGTAATAATGGTTGTAAATAAGTTAATAATGGTTGCTCCAGAAATATCTTTGTACTTTTATTAACAAACATAGTGCAATGATACATAGAAAGTTCAACTGTGTGGAGATCTGCAGATTGTGGTATCAAAAGCTGCCTTTCTGTCTGAAATGACTAGAAACCTTGACTGTTTTTGTTCTTTAAAAATGATCGCTTGAGGAAGAAACTACTAAGGTCAATAAGTCTTTAAAACATTAGATCATTTGACAATGAAAAAAAAAAGTTAAATGTCCTTAAATAGCTTATAAAATGTCATGTGGTCCACAAAACTGTTATACTATTTATACTATTACATAATTTTGTTATACAATACTACTACTACTACTACTACTACTACTACTATTACTACTCATAATACACAGTATTTAACAAAAAAATACTAATATGTAACTTTTTATTTTTTAACACCCATTAACTTTTGTACATAAAAACAAAAACAAAAACAACAACAACAACAATACATTTCAACATTTCTCTTATACAGAATTTAATTTACCCAGAGCAAAAGCTTAGGTAACACTATTTTAAGGTGTCCTTGTTACAAGTTACTTGTACTTACTATTATAATAACATTAAATTATGCATAATTGCATTCAAATAACCCTAAACCAAACCCTTATCCTAAACCTACCCATATAGTAAGTGCATGTAGCTAATTAGTATTACTCAGTACTTAAATGTATACTTACACTGTAACAAGGACACCTTAAAATAAAGTGTAAAAAAAGCTTATTATGATAGCATTAAAATTTAACAGAGCAAACAATTACATATATTTACAAATTTAATGCAGATGACCACCTTTTCAGTCATCTCTAAACAAGTCATGTATTTGGCTTACCATGGACTGAGATCCTGCAGGCAGCCCTGTTTGTGTGCATATATTGGCTCAGCTGCATGTTGGCGTAATAAATCCACTTTTTCAGTCTAAACATACACTCATAGCTTAACACATGGAGGATGTTCAGCAAGCTAATAAATAAATGATGAGGCTGACACACACACAGCTCAACAGGGTCTGTGATTTGCTTGAGTAGGAGTATGGGTTGGGAGAAGGGTCACTTTAGGAATTTAACACCGTCATCCACTGTGCTTCACAATGTTTTGATGTGACTCAGATAAGGTTTGGTTATGGCTCAGTGAGCACAGTTTTATAAGTACAGAGAGAATAGGCCAGTCTCCCTGAGGGGTCATGAAAAAGCTTCTCATTGTATTTTAAAATAGCAAAGCTGTCATTCAGTGCAGATCTTCAGCGTCAGCTTTGGTGCGTGAATAAGGGGATCTGGCATTTCTTTCACTAAGCATATATATTTAAAGCATGTTGAGCTCAGTGTCCTTAATACAGTACATCATGCTGGAGATGATTCATACATTGATTCAGATGAACGACTGAAGTGGGGCAGAGTGAGCTGTCAGTCACAAAAGGGATAGGATCACTGCCTTAAAGCTTCTCATCAACACATAGATGAACCCTGAGATGGCACATCTTAAGGACCACCCGCAGTCTGTTCACTGATGGTCTTAAGGCTGTGACACACCAAGCCGACATCAAAGAACCAGCCACGTTGCATGTGTCTGGGCCAAAAAGTTGAGCTTGAACACACAAACACTACAGTCAGTGGCCAAACTAACTCATTCTAACTCACCGTGAGAAGGTGAGATCTACAGAGAACAATCAAATCGATGCAAATACACTCCCGTTAGGTGTGTTTGTTCGTTCATTCAACTTGAAGCGTCGCTGCGCACCGATAATTGTATGACACCAAAGTACCACGAGAGCGATTCGAAAGCATAAGGAGCAATCTGCTCTGCTCTCTATAGCTCTTGTGAATGTCATACAATGATTGATCTGCACAGTGCAAACAGCCAAAACCTGGATATTTTAGGCAATATAGAAATCCTGGCAAGGATGCGTCCCGTAAAAATGGCCCGTATGTTTCACTCTAGCAATCCAGCACCCTCCAGATATGCAAAGATCTCCCTCTGATCAGAGAGAAGTATAATACTATAATACTTAAGCTTTAATTAGCTTTTTTGTGACTGTAATGGAAGATTGTTTACCACAGCTGCAGTTTTCAGGTAATTTGAATAGAGACTGCTTCATTTATTTATTAGTCCACATAAATTGTGATTGGGATGAAAGTAAGGAGGGTGATGCCCACTAGCTAGGTTTTAGCATCTACAATCTACACTATGCCTTTTGCACCATCATCTACTGTCACAATGTTCTGACCCAATGCGTACCATAACCTGTGTGTGTCATATATTGCCTTATAGGGGACATCGGATGCCCATTTTCCACATGTTGATATGATTCTTTAAGGTTTTTATGAAAAGTATATAACATACTTTGGTTAAACTTGATCAATGGTAGTGTAAAACAACACCCTTTTTACCCTTTTGACAGAGCTGTCAAAAACAGCTCTGTTCACAGTGACCCATTTCGATGTATGTCCCTTTAAATGCCAATGAGCTCTGTTCACCTCGCCCCTCTCTTCCATGGGGTGACAAGCAGTTCTCTAGACCGTTAACTTTAGCCACTGTGTATTTTTATCATTATAGGGTGGTTGTGTACACCCACTGCCAAGACACATTTTAGTTCAAACACCATGTAAAAGTGAATTTTGCATCCAATGACCCCTTTAATAGACAGATCTCATTAATAGATTTCAATTGTGGTAGTTACCAAAATGAATGAAAGTCAATGTTTTTAAAAATGTAAAATCTATAACACAACACGTTGTATCAGTTAGGTTTACAACGTAACTGTTAGGTTATCAGTTAGCCCTAGGTTAGGTTTTCCATACCGTAGGTAGGATGTGTTTTTTTTTTTTTTTTTTTTGAGGGGGGGGTAATATTAGCTTACACACTAAGGGTTGTAAGGGATTTTTTTATTATTTTAATTGTTGTATTTTTATTTATTAATTTTAATTCAGTTAAAATTAAAGTTTAATTCAGTTCATTTAAAACTGAATTTCTTCCACACATCTGTGCCCTTAATATCGGTTTTATTTGCATCAATAGATAACAAGAAACTTTGGTGAATGACCTTCAAGGACTCATTAAAACAGTTTTTGGCTTTTTAATTATTTTATTTTATTTTATTTTACTTTATTTTTTCTGTTACTGCAGTTCATTGCAATTCAAATCATTCAAATCCATTATTGAACACTGTTGCAGTAGCCTGTTTTCAAAATGGGCTTGAAAAACGTATTGACTGTTTACATACACAAAAATACACCGAAAATGCTTCAATTTCCCAGATAACATTTTAAAAAAAAAGCTGCACTCATGTGGCATTTTCACAGTGTCCATGACTAAAGACTATATTTACATGAGGCATGCAAGTACAGCCTAGTCAGAGATTTTAATGAATATACTTACAGGCACATAACCACACTAAAATATGATAATCTCTTTGGAGAAATGTTCTTAGTGTTATGAATGGTAAAGGTTTTGCCACTATCTGCCTTATTATTGTAAGACTGTAATATTGAGAATGTGTACAAGAGAGCCAATTGGAGCGTTTATTAATGAAACAAGAAGAAAATCTAAGGAGTATGATATACAGTATGTGGAACTTACTGCAGTATATTTCAAAGTAAAACTTAAACATCAACATAAGCGTTCTAGGGAAACATAAAGAATGAGTTTTGTGATAGTGTTTAAAAGTCTTGTCTAGTATAACCTAAAGCTTATTGATTTGTAGGAATGATATGCAAACTGAAAAGTCTGATATCCCTTATCACCTTGGTGTCCTTGAGGAAGGCACTTTAAGCAAGGCAAGGCAAGGCAAGTTTATTTATATAGCACATTTAATACACAGTGGTAATTCAAAGTGCTTTACATAAAAGGAAGTTAAATAGTCATTAAAAATAATAATAATCACAACAATAAAAACAAGGAATTAAAAAAAAAATCACAATAAAAAAAATGATATAAAAATAGATTTTAAAAGAATTTAAAACAGTTGAGAATAGAAAATGATTATACATAGTGCAATCAGTTCGAACGTAGCACAGTGCTCATTCAACAAATGCACAGCTAAACAGATGAGTTTTGAGTCTGGATTTAAATGTGGCTAATGTTTTAGAACATCTGATCTCTTCTGGAAGCTGGTTCCAACTGCAAGCGGCATAATAGTTAAAAGCGGACTCCCCTTTTTTTGTGTGAACCCTTGGTATTTCTAGCTGACTCGATCCTAATGATCTGAGTGGTCTGTTAGGTTTATATTCAATTAGCATATCTGCAATGTATTTAGGTCCTAGGCCATTGAGTGATCTATAAACGAGTAAAAGTACTTTGAAATCAATCCTAAATGTAACTGGAAGCCAGTGTAAGGACCTGAGGACTGGTGTGATATGCTCGGATTTTCTGGTTCTAGTCAGAATCCTGGCAGCAACGTTCTGGATGAGCTGCAGCTGTCTAATGGTCTTCTTTGGAAGGCCGGTGAGGAGACCATTACAATAATCCACCCTGCTGGTGATAAAGGCATGAACAAGTCTTGACTGGAAACAAAACATCTAATTTTTTATATCTACTTTTGAGATGATAGTATGCTGATTTAGTTACTGCTTTGACATGACTACTAAAACTAAGATCTGTCTCCAGAAACACCCCAAGATTTTTGACTTGATTTTAAGTTGTTTGACCCCTAGAGTCAAGAACTTCATCTTTGTTTCCAAATGCAATGACTTCAGTTTTCTCCTTGTTTAACTGAAGAAAGTTCTGGCACATCCAACTGTTAATTTCATCAATGCATTGGCAGAGGGAGTCAATGGGGCTATAATCATTTGGAGATAAGGCTAGGTAAATCTGGGTATCATCAGCATATCTGTGATAGGCAATTTGGTTCTTTCTCATTATTTGACTTAGTTGGAGCATATACAGGCAAAACAGGAGTGGTGCAATAATTGAGCCTTGTGGGAATTATGCTTTCCTTTGCCAGAGTTCCTCCAAGAAAATGCCCTATAAATTATAAATCTTTTTTGAGTAAGAAAGCAGCTGCTGAACGACTGAGATAACTGTATCTAGCAGATCTCTGCAGACTGTGTACTTGGGTGTAAATGTGCATTTAGGACATTTAGGACAACTGAACATCTTTATTTATCTGTATGCTTTTATACTTGCAGTTGTGTTATCTAGAGAGGAACTTTATCACATTATATCAGTTTAAGGTCTTTATGTATCATACAAATGACACTGAACACAATAAATATAAAGATTTTGCTGTGGTTGCACAACAGAACTTTGGCCTCTCCATTGCCATCTGTGGTAGAAACATCAAACTGCACGTGACTTGCAGAGTAGTTCTTTTATGACATATGTGCTTTGGCACTGTTCTTTTGCATGGATGAATCTGATGGTTTGAGAAATAATGGTTACTGATAAACACCATATCAAAGCAGATCATGCTGCACCAAGATCTGACAGTTAGAAGATCTTCCAGCAAAGCATATATCAGAAATAATATCTGCTGTGGAGCAGATTTTGTTTTCACACAGACTCTGTTTCTCATTTTCTTTGTTTTGACAGTGGGTGATTCCCAGAAGTCAAAGAGTGTTGTTATTTTGAACTGTCCAAGTTCAAAATGCTAGTTAGCTAGTTGACTATAGTTTAAAATTCTATGTATCAACGCTAATTATTTTTATAACAAGCTACAACCAGTACCCACACATGTGATATACTAGCCAGACCTTTTGCAAACATGACAATGTAAGCTTGTAATTTCCTGACAAATCTGACCTGACAGCTTAAAAAATAAAATAATTTCAGTCTTTTGAAGTCGTATGATTGCTTTGTATGAGGAACAGAGTGAAATATACAACCCCAAATCAGAAAAAGTTGGGAGAGTATGGAAAACACAAATAAAAAAAGAAAGTAGTGATTTCTAAATTTACTTTGACTTGTATTTCATTGCAGACAATATGAACACAAAATATTTCATGTTTTGTCTGGTCAACTTCATGTCATTTGTATATTGTCAAATATACATCCTTTCCTGTCATTCAGACCTGCAACACATTCCAAAAAAAGCTGGGACAGTAAAGCATTTACCACTTTGTAATGTTGCCATTCCTTTTCACAACACTTAAAAGACGTTTATGGACTGAAGACACCAAGTGATGAAGTGTCTCAGGTGTAATTTTGTCCCATTCTTCCTGCAAACAAGTCTTAAGGTGGGCAACAGTACGAGGTCTTCGTTGTCGCATTTTGCGCTTCAAAATGCGCCACACATTCTCTATTGGAGACAGGTCGGGACTGCAGGCAGGCCAGTCAAGTACCCGTACCCTCTTCCTCCGCAGCCAGGACTTTGTAATGTGTGCAGAATGTGGTTTTGCATTGTCTTGTTATAATATGCATGGACGTCCCTGGAAAAGATGTCTTCTTGAAGGCAGCATATTGTTCTCCAAAATCTCTATGTACTTTTCAGCATTAATGGTGCCATCACAGAAGTGCAAGTTACCTCTGCCAAGGACACTGACACAACCCCATACCATGACAGACCCTGGCTTTTGGACTTGTTGCTGGTAACAGTCTGGATGATCCTTTTCTTCTTTGGTCCGGAGCACACGGCGTCCATTCCTCCCAAAAAATACCTGAAATACTGATTCATCTGACCACAGTACACGTTTCCACTGTGTGATGGTCCATCCCAGATGCCTCCGAGCCCAGAGAAGTCGACGGCGCTTCTGGACACTGTTAACATAGGGCTTCCTTTTGGCACAGTACAGTTTTAACTGTAATTTGTGGATGTAACTACGTATCGTGGTACTTGACAAAGGTTTGCCAAAGTAGTCCTGAGCCCATGTGGTGATATCGCTTATAGATGAATGACGATTCTTGATGCAGTGCCGCCTGAGGGATCGGATATCACGGTTGTTCAGCTTAGGCTTGCGCCCTTGTCCTTTACGCACTGAAATTCCTCCAGATTCCTTGAACATTTTAATTATGTTATGCACTGTTGAAGGTGAAATATCCAAATCTCTTCCTATCTTTCTTTGAGGAACATTGTTTTTAAACATTTCAATAATTTTCTCACGTATTTGTTGGCAAACTGATGATCCTCGGCCCATCTTTGCTCCTAAAGGACTAGACCTTTCTTGGATGCTGCTTTTGTACCAAATCATAATTACAATCACCTGTTGACATCAACTGTTTCAAAACACATCATTATTTAACCAATTTACCTCATTACTAGCCCTAAATTGCTCCTGTCACAACTTTTTTGCAGGTCTGAATGACAGGAAAGGATGTATATTTACAAATGACATGAAGTTGACCAGACAAAACATTAAATATTTTGCGTTCATATTGTCTGCAATGAAATACAAGTCAAAGTAAATTTAGAAATCACTACTTTCTTTTTTTATTTGCGTTTTCCATACTGTCCCAACTTTTTCTGATTTGGGGTTGTAAGATCAGACTGGAATACACTACACAAAACTTCAAATCTGAACAGATTTTTAAAACTAGGCATCAACTTGGGCAAGTTTTTTGAAAGTTATATATATATGTTAGGACAAAACATTCTTAAAGTACTGTTTCTAAAACATTCTTGTAACTTTATAACGAAAATTTGATATACGCTTACAATGTTGAAAGAAAATCAGGGATCAACATTCTCAAAACGTCCTTGATGTTATTTGTACTTGATGCACATTTTCATAATGTTAAGAGAAAATGTTCTTAGAACAAAATTTTCCAAAATCCCTTTATGATGATATTTGTATTTGATAAACATTTTAAGAATTTTTTTTGTAACCTTTATATAATGTTCTAATCAGAATCAGAATGAGCTTTATTGGCCAGGCATGTTTACACAAATGAGGAATTTGTTATAGTGACAGAAGCTCCACAGTGCAACAGAATGACAGCAACAGGGCAGGACACAGATAATAAAATAATAATATACAAATAGGCAATGTACAAAATAGCAAAAACACAATATATAATATAGACAATTATGTGTGTACAGGTCTGATATGTGCAAATTTGAAAAAAAAAGTATGTGAGATTAATAAATAATGTATAATAGTGTTCTGTGTTCCACATTTAATGTCAAGTGTTCATGAGATGGACTGCCTGAGGGAAGAAACTGTTTCTGTGTCTGGTTGTTCTTCTCAGTGCTCTGTAGCGTCGACCAGATGGCAGCAGTTCAAAGAGGGAGTGTGCTGGATGTGAGCAGGGGGGTTTCTCCTGAAGTCCACGATCATCTCCACAGTTTTGAGCGTGTTAAGCTCCAGGTTAAGACATCAACATCAACATTCTCAGAATGTAAAACAATACACTTTCATAAACATATTTTGGGTGAAACCAAAGGTAGTAGAACTGTCAGGGTTCTGTCACTTCAGTCTAGTGTTATTCATGGTTTTGTGACAGAGCCCTGACGCTCCCTTCATGTTCTGTGTTTATGTGAGTGCGCGGCTTCGAGTGTGCTCGAGCCACGCGCTCTCTTGTCTGCGTGCCTTGTTTTGTGTTGGAGCGTGGTGTTCGGATCCCGGCACTCATGTCTTGAGTTTCGGTTTCGTGTCGGGGTTCGGACACTCGCGCTCCATGTTCTGTCTCACTGTGTGAGCGTGCGGCTCGAGTTCGCTCGGCCGCGCGCTCTCTTGTCCACGTGTGTTGTGTGTGTGTGTGGTGTTGCACGCAGTCCGTGTTTTTATCGGCTGCGTGCCTTCATGTTATGTCTTGTGCTGTGTGGCACGCAGCTCGTGTTTTTCATTGGCTGCGTGCTTTTATGTTGTCATGTCTTGTGTGAACACGCAGCTTATGAGTGTTCTCATTAGCTGCGTGTTCATGTCCTGTTTTGCACATGGCTGGTGATTTGTTTTGCTGGCCATGTGCTTGTGTTTTCGTTCTGTGTGAGCACATGGCTTTTGTCTTAGTTTTCTGTGTGCCATGTGCTCTCATGTCAATTGTCTTGACCCCACCCATCTTGTTACCTGATTATTGGTTAATTTGCCCCACCTGTGTTTTCCTCATTACCCTCCTCATTTGCTCCCTTTATAATCTCCTTGTGTTTGCAGTCCCGTGCCAGTTCGTCATTGATGTTCGTCTTCGCATGTATCCTGTCTGCCTTGTCGTGCCCTGTCCTGCCTTGCCAAGCCTGCCAGCTGTCCTGTTTTTCCCCTACGGGGTAGTTTTTGTTGCTTGTTTTGTTTATTTTTATCAATAAAAGCCCATTCTCCTGCACAACTGAGTCCTCGCCTCATCCCTTTACCCAACCCTGACAGTACGAACTGGCCAGAAGAGGACTCAGCAGAGGATGGGTATCTTCCTCTTCCCATCTCCCAGCTCCTGGGGCTCTGTGAAAGATCAGATGGTCCGGATCATCCAGCAGGTATCCCTGTGTCAGAGGGGGACTGACATCAGGGACTTCGCCTATGATTTCCTCGCGGTGATTGATGATCTGGACTATCAGGACAACAACGATCTTAAAGAGGTGTTCAACAGCTGCCTCGACGAGCCCCTCAGTCTCTGGGAGATGGGGAGGCTGGGGAAACAGACGTTCTGGGAGTTTGTGTACCAGATTTACCATCATGGCGGGCCTGATTCTCTGGACCTTGAAGAGCCCCCTCTGGTACACTACCCCAATCCCAACCCCAGTCCTCCAGTGACCCGCACACGGAGACGGAGGAGGAGGAATGGCCCCGCCTCACTCTTTTCAGCTGCGCCCTCAGAGGCGGCCGTAGACGCTGCAGCTCCCCCAGAGGCTGTAATGCCACCACCTGGCTCTCGGAGACGGAGAAGGAGGAAGAATGGGCCCGCTGCAGCTCCCTGCCCAGAGGCGGCCGAAGTCGCTGCAGCTCCCTGCCCAGAGGCGGCCGAAGTCGCTGCAGCTCCCTGCCCCGAGGCGGCCGAAGTCGCTGCAGCTCCCTGCCCAGAGGCGGCCGAAGTCGCTGCAGCTCCCTGCCCAGAGGCGGCCGAAGTCGCTGCAGCTCCCTGCCCAGTGGCGGCCGACGATGCCACTGCGCCTCCAGTGGAGGCTGAAGATGCCGCAGCTTCCCGTTCACAGAAACGGAGGAGGAGGAGGAGGAAGAAGGAGGAAGAAGGCTTCCTCCGTCCCACAAGGCCAGGAGGTCATCCAGGAGCTCACTGCTGGCCAGGAGGCCGCTCCAAAGCCGCCCAAGCTCCTCGCCCTGCCGGCGCCGCCCAAGCTCCTCGCCCTGCCGGCGCCGCCCAAGCTCCTCGCCCTGCCGGCGCCGCTCAAGCTCCTCGCCCTGCCGGCGCCTCCCAAGCTCCTTGCCCTGCCGGCCCCTCCCAAGCTCTTTGCCCTGCCGGCACCTCCCAAGCTCCTTGCCCTGCCGGCACCTCCCAAGCTCCTTGCCCTGCCGGCACCTCCCAAGCTCCTTGCCCTGCTGGTTCCGTCCAGCTCTCCTGAGCCCCAGCTGGTTCCGTCCAGCTCTCCTGAGCCCCAGCTGGTTCCGTCCAGCTCTCCTGAGCCCCAGCTGGTTCTGTCCAGCTCTCCTGAGCCCCTGCTGGTTCCGCCCAGCCGTCCTGAAGTCCCGCTGGTTCCGCCCAGCCGTCCTGAAGTCCCGCTGGTTCCGCCCAGCCGTCCTGAAGTCCCGCTGGTTCCGTCCAGCCGTCCTGAAGTCCCGCTGGTTCCGTCCAGCCGTCCTGAAGTCCCGCTGGTTCCGTCCAGCCGTCCTGAATCCGCGCTGCAAGAGCGCCCCCTAGTGCCTGCGCCTCCAGAGCGCCCCCTAGTGCCTGCGCCTCCAGAGCGCCCCCTAGTGCCTGCGCCTCCAGAGCGCCCCCTAGTGCCTGCGCCTCCAGAGCGCCCCCTAGTGCCTGCGCCTCCAGAATGCCCACCAGAGAGCTTCCCCAAGAAATTTTTTTGGGGGGGCTATATATCCTCAGCCTGGGTGGCCGGGCCCAGAGCCAAGGCCACGGAGATCCCTGACCCACCATGGCCGCCCAAAGGAAATAGGCCATGGTCGCCCAAGTCCCCGGATCCGCCATGGCCTCCCGATTCTCCTGCTCCGCCCTGGCCTCCTGATGCGGTCGAGCCCGCCTGGTTTGTTCCTCCAGCCCCGCCCTGGCCATCCTCCAGGGTCCTTGTTTGGCTGGAGCCTCCCTGGTCCATCCCCCCAGCCCCGTCCTGGCCCCCTGCCAGGACTCCTGAACTGCCTGAGCCACCCTGGCTCAACTCTCCCGCCCCTCCCTGGTTCCTTTTATTATTTTCTAGGCTGTCCTGTTGGCTGGCTTGGCTCCCCTCCCTCCCCTCTTTGTCTTTGTTTTGACTTCTTGTCTTGTCTGTCTTCTATAGTCATGTACTTGTCTTGTTTTTGGTGTTCCTCGTTAGGGACGCCAGGTGGCGTCCCTTTTGAGGGGGGGTAGTGTCAGGGTTCTGTCACTTCAGTCTAGTGTTATTCATGGTTTTGTGACAGAGCCCTGACGCTCCCTTCATGTTCTGTGTTTATGTGAGTGCGCGGCTTCGAGTGTGCTCGAGCCGCGCGCTCTCTTGTCTGCGTGCCTTGTTTTGTGTTGGAGCGTGGTGTTCGGATCCCGGCACTCATGTCTTGAGTTTCGGTTTCGTGTCGGGGTTCGGACACTCGCGCTCCATGTTCTGTCTCACTGTGTGAGCGTGCGGCTCGAGTTCGCTCGGCCGCACGCTCTCTTGTCCACGTGTGTTGTGTGTGTGTGTGGTGTTGCACGCAGTCCGTGTTTTTATCGGCTGCGTGCCTTCATGTTATGTCTTGTGCTGTGTGGCACGCAGCTCGTGTTTTTCATTGGCTGCGTGCTTTTATGTTGTCATGTCTTGTGTGAACACGCAGCTTATGAGTGTTCTCATTAGCTGCGTGTTCATGTCCTGTTTTGCACATGGCTGGTGATTTGTTTTGCTGGCCATGTGCTTGTGTTTTCGTTCTGTGTGAGCACATGGCTTTTGTCTTAGTTTTCTGTGTGCCATGTGCTCTCATGTCAATTGTCTTGACCCCACCCATCTTGTTACCTGATTATTGGTTAATTTGCCCCACCTGTGTTTTCCTCATTACCCTCCTCATTTGCTCCCTTTATAATCTCCTTGTGTTTGCAGTCCCTTGCCAGTTCGTCATTGATGTTCATCTTCGCATGTATCCTGTCTGCCTTGTCGTGCCCTGTCCTGCCTTGCCAAGCCTGCCAGCTGTCCTGTTTTTCCCCTACGGGGTAGATTTTGTTGCTTGTTTTGTTTATTTTTATCAATAAAAGCCCATTCTCCTGCACAACTGAGTCCTCGCCTCATCCCTTAACCCCCAACCCTGACAAGAACACTGTAATAAACACTTTTGTAACCTTTAAACAACATTATAATCACAAGATAACTGGACATTTCAACATTTTAGAAACATTCCTAAACAATGTTTTATAGCCTAAATTTGTTACCTGGGCATACTGTCTTTGTAAATGGTTACAGAGAAAAATCATCAAACACTAAATGAGTGAGGAAAAACTCTACATAGTCGTACATAACATACTCATGCAGAAACAAGCGCAGTGTTGCTAGAAGACACATGGCAAATGAAAACAAAATGCATCTTAAAAACTGGCTCAAAATATCAAACATATATTTGATATTCTCCGACTGCACAGATTCATAGACTGAAGCTAAAAACATTGTGATTTTCTGTGACATCTGTCAACTCCAACTGATAAAAATCCGCAGACAGGATTTGACTTTAGATTTTGACGCACCCAGACTGGAAATCGGAATGGAAATTTGCTAGTAATCTCTGCAAAGAGGGTGTATTCCAGCCTTTATTCACATAAAAAAAGAAGGAAAAACAATTCCCACCAGTGCAGCTCTTACTTTTTTATTTTCCATTTGGCATATTAACGTTTTCTTATGTGAAATGCATCAATGACATCAAATTTGGTGCAAAACATGTTTTTTTAGCTGAATGCAAGCACGAGGGAGGATTTGAGAGGAAAAAGAGAAAATTACAGCAATGGCATGGCAGGAGAGCTGTGCCCCTAATGATGTGTTTGGCCTTGAACTCAGTGGAGATGAGGAACAAGAGAAACATTCAATTACTCTCAATCAATGCATTAGCGCTAATCAAGGGAAAGAACACAGCTGCGAATACTAGGGAGAAAAAGGTCAGGATGAAAATGTTCCATGAATTAGGCATGTCTATATCCGACATTTAAATGAGACTAAACATATTATGCTGGCTTAAAGTTAACATACTGTTATTGTAGAAAGCTGCTAATGTACACACTTAGTTGACGAAAGATACGTGTTCCAAATGAATCCAATTAGTCCATTGTTTTAAAAGTAGCATTGATTTTAAAGTTGAAGTTGAAGATGAAACACTGGAAATACTAGCAACCACAAATAGCAACCATCTATACTACACCCATTCAAACCAACACACTCTCATGGCAATTCATAACTATTTACATTTTGACGAATTGGTGGCTAATTTGTATGAATGTGCACAATCTGATTCATTATGCATGATCTGCTTACACCCCACTGACAGTTTGCTTAGAAGTGGGGTTGGGGTGGATGTTCATGTTTTTTTATTTCTAAAAATACTGTTTTTCTATGGTTCAGATTGTACAAATTCATATGAAATTGCCACCTCATGAAATATTTACATTTCCCTGTGATATCGGGTTGGTTCAATATTAAAATCTCTCTTCAACCTGAGTATTTAAATGACATACAAGTCATATAACCTTCAGACGTCAAGATAAGACCTCCAAACCTTCCTGTTGTAGTTTCTAACTGAAATTTTTATATAAACTACACTATGCAAGTCTAAAGTACATCTGAACCAACCTTCACTGTCTGAAAACAGCATCTTCTAACCATGCTGAATTTTCTAGGATGTTTCACAAAATACTTTATAAAAAGTGCTGTACAAATGATGATACAGAACTAGTTTTGCAAACTTTGTGACCTGTGTACAGGAGGCCAGATGGTGCTGCATTTCCAACAGCAGCTGTTCCTTGGAGAGCCATAGAAACGGCTACTGCTAATGAGAGGTTATCCACACATACTAATGCTCTGCTGCTAGTACATTAAGATACCAGCCTTTGCTTTCATTAACATTTGCCCAGTATGAATATAAATATGAATATGTCTTCACATTACAACCTCTAGCAGGTTTATATTACTCAAGGCTGATGACAGTCTCTAGACCAATTCCATTTGCCTTAGGCAATACATCCACTGCCTTGCTGCTATATTTAGTGACTTAAGCTCCTTAGTGATTTTTTTTTTTTAATAATAGAGTTGGGAACGAAGAACTACTCCTTATTCAAAACCTTTTCCATTTAAAAAAAATACTGTACAGTGCTAGAACCAAATGTTGTTTGTGAGATTTTCCCATTCACCCACCCATCCAAACACCCAAACTCCATCCATCCATCCAACCACCCACCCACCCACCCACCCATCCATACACTAAGTGCAATGAAAGTTCATTAAGTGCAATGAAAACTAAACATATTTTAACCCCTTAACTGTCACCCCCATTTTTGAAAATTCACGAGAAAGTGCAGTATCCAAACTTAAATTATTATAATTCATGAACGCTTTTGAATACAGACCTAAGGTTGGTCTCTTTTTAAAGAAGACAATTAGCAGATTATTACAGAATTGAAATCATTTAATAAAATTAAAGTATTAAAAAGTTATAGAAGTTTAAATTTACTGTAAAGAAAATGTATTATACTATTTTTATTTTATTTTATATAAAATAAATATTTAAAAAAATAGTTAAAAATCCAAAATTGCTATAAAATGAAAGCCATATGTCTACATAAGTTGTGTTCCAAATTTGAAGTTGATATAAAAAAAATTGAGGTTCATACGCAATTTTGTTTAGGCGTTATACCAAAAACAGCCACCGGGTGCCATTGAAACTCCATTGAATTATTTTTTTATGCAATTCTGTCACAAATCTATCAATTTCTCTCTCAATATTACATCTATAACAAAATAACCACCAAATATGGAATCTTGAGACTCAGACCTTTCCAACGATATGTATTTCATCAAGATTATAAAAAGTTTTTATTCTAAAAGACCGTAATACATTTTGTAATATGACACCGCCGCTAAGGGGGAGGAGACCGCCAAAACATTTTGAAGTACCATTTCTATGGTAACGCAATGTCCGATTTCAAAATGGTTTTCACAGGATGAATTTTGAGATTTTAAGCTTTCAAATGGTATATAACTTATGATGATTGCTAAAACATGTGATGGGGAAAAAGGCAGGGATATAAAGACTTTTTGTGACAAAGGTCAGAACTCCTGTTATGATGTTGATTTATCATAGACGCTTGGTGCACTCTTGTCATAAATGAATCTATTACTGTTCCTACATAATTTGTAACAACAAAAAATGGTAATATATCTATTTAGGAGACTTAGACCTTTCCAATGATATATAGTTTGTCATGATTACATTAGGATTTAAGAGTAATATAGTGAAGTAAACTTAGGCGTCCCGTATACGGGACGGTGACAGTTAGATTCCCGTCTCTAGTGAACAAGGTCAGTAGGTTACTAGCTAGAAGTGATTTTTAGTCTTTTCTGCATTCTTTGGTGAGAATGATGGTGAGTAAAGAGCATTTAAATGACACAAAGACTGCAGGGGAAGCTCAGTGCCGCTGTTTCTCTGGGCACATGGTTAAATTGGCAGTACTGGCCCGAGTAGAACACTACTGTCTCTCCATATCAATCCAGTTAGCGGCTCTCTAGGTTTGTTGTCATGCTCAGTGGATGCTGGTTGGCTGCTGCGACGGCTCCTTTCATCTCTAGGTTCACCAATACACACTGCATTCAGCACGATGAGCTTGAAAGCACATTCTGTAGGAATACGCCACTTTCTGTGGCATCTATGCAACATACGCTTCACAGAACCAGTTCAGTTATTAAATTAATTTCAATAAAGAGCTTCTAATAGAATGTGAATAATTTAAGTCTTTTCTAAACATATAAGTTGATTATTGGAGACTGCAGAGTGTGTCCCACGGCTGATAACTCCAGCATGTTCATTTGGTTAAGCAATATCTCAAGAATACTGCTGTTATGACTCAGTACTTTGGAAAACAATCATCATCATTTTGATACTAAACTTTTAGTAAATGCATGTATGAGTTTACAAGCAATAAACTGTTTTACCATCATTTCCATCACCTGTTTTCCTGTTCTGAGTCATTACATTTATTTTTGTTCTTTTGCTCTCTTGGTTTTGTGCAGGAGTTTATTTTTTTGGATTGTTCACTGGACTGCATTTTATAATGACTGTAATACTGGATTACAGCTTTACTCTATGGAGCCACTGTACTCGGATTCCAGCACACATTACAGTCTGCCTCATTACAAGCTTTTATTCAGATGAAATCCAATTAGTTACATCACAGTCCATGCAATTCCACTTTCACAAGAGGGCCAAAAAGTAATGGCTTGAACATTTCTGACCTTCCTGGAAAGTACATGTATTATTCCAAAAATGGATAATGAATGGACCTGGACATTAAGTCTACTGGCTATGTTTTTTTTTTTTTAAGGGATGAGCCCTTCAAAATGTCCTGGCCCAAATTCTTGTTTCAACAGGAAATTAAACTGTCTTTTACAAGTGCTAATTTTGGACCCTTCACATGAACTAAAGCAGATTGATCTGTCACAGGCACTGCCACTGCCAAACGCTCACTATCAACATCATTTTAAATAACAGTTTCTCCTATTGCTCTGAGAGCAATCCTGATGAATTCAATTATACACTGCGCTTTTATTAGAGCCACTGAAGGACGCCCATGGGCTCGGCTTTATTTATCTGTTTTAAACAGTCATTCTTAAGCATGGGTTTCTCTGTGAGGGGAACACACACACACGCATGCAGTTCAGGCAGCAATCTAATAATTCTTACATAAAACTTGAAGATGCCTATTGCCGCTATCTTTGCACTGAGAGCGACAGATCCATTTGTTTTATTGATGTTTTAGCACTAACATGTAGATAGATCTTTATTTTGAGAGGGCTGAAAACATTAGCCCTGCTTTCAGAACACTTCAGAATTATGACAGTGTAGGAGGGCAGAAAGACAGAATTGTTGAGTTAATGTGATTATGTATTCATAGGATAGTGGAACAAATGAAAGGAATAGTTCTGTCATCATTTACTCACCCTCATGTCGTTCCAAACCCATATGGCTTTCTTTCTTCTGTGGAGCACAAAGGAGAAATTCTGAACACTGTGCTGCTTGATGCAAAAATAATGAACAGGGACTGAAGATTACAACCTACAAAAAACGACCATGTGTGTAGTTCATATGGAAGCAGTGCACTATATTCCAGGTCTTCCAAGGCCATACGATAACAATTTTTACTGTCAATATTCAGTCAATATTTACTGATAATCTTCCCCTCCAGTCCACTGTTAACTGCAGTAACTAGACCATTGACTGTAGAGACCCTGATCAGTCCCGTTCATGAATTAATCATTCAGACCAGATCAACGATTCACTGAAATTCCCACACAAAGCTATTGTATCTCATACTGCAAACATATATTTTCAGATATGTTTTAAATACATAGAAAAAATTAAAAAATCTACAAATGCTGCTAACATAGGCTAGATATTAAAATATTCATCTTATATTTAGATCTAAACAGGTGGAGCTGGGGGAGGAGTAGGGTTTCAGAGAAATTCTGAGAGCACAAAACAGGACCAGCTTACAATGAACTGAACCAGACTATATTTTAAAATTGAGCAAGCAATCTTACTGGCTGCAGAATCAGCATAGGCCAATGAGCTTGTGTTGTGTAGTAAATAATTTGATTGCTAGCAGATTGCACTTAAATGACCTACGCCTGTGCCATTAAGAGTTCCATGTATTCATAACATATTTTAAAAGTTACATTTTGCATTCACCTAAAATGCATTTTAAGACTAAAAATGTACTTTCTTCACCCTTGAAGGTAACTAACTAACAAAGATGATACATTGAGGTCTAAAGACGTCAATGTCTTTAGTTAGACTCAATTAGGAGTAATATACTCCAAATTGAGATTGTAGATAGAGTGTCAATGGTCCATTTGAGAGATAGGTGGCGGTAATGCACTTATAAGTCTGCGATCCGCCGTAAAGCAAGAAGAAGAAGACGCGTCATGCGCCGGCTGTTGTGACCGTGCTCAGGACCGTTGGACCGTGCGGTGGATCACATGTAAAAAATGATATAAATACTGTTCAGTTTCTTGCACAGACCGATCATTTCATGTCTTTAGACCTCAATGTATCGTCACGAGCGGCAGGGTTTAATTTGGTTTTGTCTGTGTATGTTTTTTTTTTCTTCTCTCAAAGCCGTGAGTCCCATTGACTGCCATTATATGACTGACAGTCTGCAACGGTTTGAGTTAAACATCTTCGTTTGTGTTCTACTGAAGAAACAAAGTCACCTACATCTTGGATGCCCTGGGGGTAAGCAGATAAACATCAAATTTTCATTTTTGGGTGAACTATCCCTTTAAAATCTTCTGAATTCCTTGCAATTGCATAGAAATGCACAGAAATGAAGACAGAATTTTCATTTTGGGTGAACTATCCCTTTAAAAAGATTCAAACAAAACCTTACAGCGAAACTAATGGCTCCATACTCACACTAAACTCACAACACTGGCACATATAAGCTTAATTAGATCTTAGAATATATGAACGCTGTTGATTCGTGAAAACAGATGTAAATGTCAACTCATATTGTCATTTAGTTATTATTTTATGGCTTGGTCCTGTGTGTGAGGCATATTGATGGAGATTACTTAGTAGTAATAAGAGAGAAAAAAGCAAATTCCCTCCTGCCATATTGAACACATCAATCATCATGATGAATATGTTGCTGATTACAAATTCTAATGAAACAAGGATGGGGCTTGCATTGACCCGTACAGTGAATCTACCGGAGTAAAAATGAGCACCAGACGGAAGCTAGACTTTCATTATGACATAATAACTGAGAATGAATGATCACAGGGTGGTGGGAAAAGAAATTAGCTTTGACCTTTTGTATGGTCGAGAGGTTCGAAAAGGTATTTTTTTCTCATCTACAGTCAAACCAAGAACATTCATTCCCTAAAGGTCTGAGGCAGATTGCACAAGGAATTGTAAAACCTCTGTAGAAAGCAAATAATATTTTTCTTTTTTTTTTAACCATTAACAACTATTCAAAAATACTAACACAGTGTTTCTCAATCTTGTTTTGCAGCTCTTCCCATTATAGGGTTTCTCAAATGTGGCCCTCAATTTCTGGCAGAGTTTAGCTCCAATGTCTATCAAACTCACCTGCCTACAACTTTCTTGTATTCCTGAAGACATTGATTCGCTTTTTCAGATGTTCTTGATTAGGGTTGGACTCTTCAGGAAGAGTTGCCAGAGCTGAGAAACCCAGTCCTAATCAAACACATCTGATTCAACTCATTAACTCAGTGGTGTACAATCCTGCTCCTGGAGGGCCACTGTGCTGCAGAGTTTAGCTTAACCCCATCTAACAGCTAGTCAAGGCTGTTCTTTCAATGGCTGTCATTTTAAAGACCCAGGGGGATCACATAGTCTTGGCTTCTAGAAACTTCCAGCTAGGTGTGTTGGGGCAAGTTGGAGCTAAACTCTTCAGGAGCAGGCCTGGGACACCTCTGCATCAACTCATTAGAAAAAAAAAAAAACACAATAAAAAAAAACATTGAAGCTCAGGATAATTACTGTAAGGGTTTGAGACTGTGGATGTTCTTTTGGTGCTGGCATAACATAATTTTGCTGCAGCTTCAGAGTAATTAGTCAAAGGCATTTGCAGCTCAGGTAACTGAGTTAAAAGGAACTGAATGCCCCTAAGCAAAGACTGAGTACTTCCATCCTAGCAACACCTCCAGGCAGCTGTTTTCTATCTACAGTAGGTAATAGATATGCAAATAGAGGTCCAATCTGTTTGAATACGGCAAGGCCAAAATTGTTGGTTCTAAGCTTACATTTTAAAAGCATATTTCAAATCAGCAAAATATGACAAAAACTGTATCACAAATTGAAATATCATAATTTGTTCTTTAGCTTAAATCAGGACAAAGTGCTTCTCAACTAGGATGACTTGGCAAACTTTCAAGGGGGCTGCAAAATGGCTTAAAATATTTACAATAACAAAAAATAAGCTTTAAAATAAGGTAAAACTGCTAATCATTGACATATTTCTTGTTTTATTTTGTTCTTTTAACGTGCCATTTGTATTTAAGACCCAGGGTTCACACACTATTGGTTATAAGAGGGAATTTTTAAAGTGTGATTTCCAAATGGAATTAATATGAACAAATGAAAATAAATTCTCTGTTTATGTCAATATTTTAAAATATGGTCTAAAATATTGGCAGAAATGGCTGTTTGTAATTAAAAATGTCCCATAAAATGTCCTCAAGAACTTGAGTGAACCCCGAGGTATAATATGTTTTTGAAACATTTGGGTTATTATAGTTAAGCAAAACTAAAACAAACATACAAACAAACAAACAAACAAACAAATATAGAGATAAATTTAGTTTAACTTGACATGCTAAAAAAATAAAACTAGAACTAAAATAATAATTAAAAACTATTTAAACATATTAAAAAATCTAAAAATAAGAATGACAAAATTATTGCAACTTTTACATAAATTAAAATGAAAACAGAAAAGAGTAAAATTATAAAAGAACACTAAAATATCAAAATAACACTGCTTGGAATTATGAAATTAATAATTTAATTTATTTAATTATTTGAATGTATTGCCACTCCTAATTAATCAAAACAGCTTGAAAACAAGCAGTTCTGTAAATATAGCAAAAAAATATATTTGTATACATTTTGCTTTGGACAGTGGTGGGCCTTGGAGTCAAAAAGGTTAAAGTCAGCATGAAATGGAAGTTGCAATGGTATTTTATTCCATATTGTGATGTATATCATGAAACTGCTTCTTGAACAAGAACAAAAATGAAGAGAAAAACTTTTGGGTTTTGCTGTCTGTATTAATGAGCGAGTGAGTTGAATCAGGTGTGCTAGATATGGAAGACATCTTAACAATGCAGTGGTGAGGGCCTTAAGAGCAGGTTTGAGATGCACTGTTCTAGAGTGAAAAGACAAGGCATTGTCTTTATCAATTATGTGACTGGCTCTTTTGCCTGAAAGGCTGGACTTAATTCTGTATAACTTATATTGCGCATTGTTATTTCTCTGTTCTACAAGTTGTCTGTCTCCTCCTCATTCTGTGTCTGGCTTGTCCTAATATTCAAATAGTCAATAGCTATTAGTTTAAATCACAGCTTGACAAAACCATTATTTGTTATTTGCTAATAGTCGGCTGCAGTAGGTGTCCAAAAAAGAGAGACACCAACTTTGGGGGGTGTTTACATACAAAAGTGTTCAATAGAGGCTTTCTCATTGGACATGCTGCTTATTGCCTTTTGTTTCTGGTAATGTCACTCTTTATAATGAGACACTGGCTTTATTTGCTTGATACAGAGTAAGCTTAGTCTAAGAATGCACTTCACTCTACTTTCAAGGGCTATGGTCCATAACGAATTACAGCTTCAGTCTGATTAGTAATTGTTCAGAAGAGAAAAGAGAGATCTAAAACAGTCCTGGATGTTGGACCTTTTGAGCTTTCTGAAATAATTAAGGCTGATAAAAGCAACACATAACATATGCATCATTATCTGGATAGAAGCCTATTGAAGTTCAAATGTTTGTACACAGTGTCACTGCAATTTACTGTAACGTACATTAAAAACCCTTTGAAATTGTGAAGCAAGCATCATTTTCTGTCCTGTGAGGATATATATCCCATTATACATTTTGTAAAAAAAAACTTTGTTCACTCTGTTTTCTTTATGAACCTTTAACATCCATGGAACCTTCCAGGCCACTTTCCTGCAGAGATTTGGTCCAACCCTGATAAAACTCACTGGGCTGTAGCCTTCTAGTAGTCTTGAAGACAATGGGTGTGTTCGATTTGAAGCGGCGCTGCACAGAATGATCAGTGTATGACATCAAAGTGCCGCGAGAGCTATTCGAAAGCGGTTGTCGAAAGCATATGGACCTGTTTGCTCTCTTATGGTGGTTCAGGTGTGTTTGATTAGGGTTGGAGCTAAACTCTGAAGGACCGCGTTTGCCCATCCCTGCTCTCTCTGTAGTGGAACTGGAGTATTTTAAGATTATTTTGAGATTCCTAATTGGTTCTTCTACACCAGGGGTGTCAAACTCAATTCCTGGAGGGCCACAGCCCTGCAGAGTTTAGCTCCAACCCTAATTATACACACCGGATCCAGCTAATCACGTCCTTCAGGCTTATTTGAAAGCTGCATGGTATGTGTTGGAGCAGGGTTGGAACAAAACTCTGCAGGGCTGCGGCCCTCCAGGAACTGAGTTTGACACCACTGTTCTACACCATACATAGCTGTTAAAAACCCCTTTGAGTACCTAATTTTCAGCAGTACACCAAAGAGTTTATCCATGTTATGCAAATGGACAATAAGCTTTAAGTCACAGCTGTGAAACAATGACTGGTTAGTTGAAGGGGGAGGGACATTTTCATTCAACAGCATTTGATTGGACAAAAATTGCAATTATGACTGGGAACTTTGGAGTTAGTCATTACCTATTATTACAACAGTGATGTAGACAGTTTCTGTAGTGAATGGAAGCTAATTATTCATTTTCTGAATTATTATTATGGTTTTTACCTCCAACAGCAAAGCAGTTGAACATGACATTACAACATTAGTAATTACAACTTTAGAAGTGAGATGAAGCTTGAGCCATTAATACAATACTTTTGAAATGTTAAATGCCTAAAGTTAAAATCTGCTAAAAGTTAGTCTGTCAAAATTTAGAAGCGCACTAGCATATAGAGCAGTTAGGGGCTCTATTTTTAGCAGTGTAGTGCTATAGGACAGTGCTTCTCAAAGCTGTCCTGGAGACCCCCACCACTGCACATTTAGGATGTCTCCCTCATTTAACACACCTGATTCAACTCACCAGATCATTAGACAAGACTGCAAGACTTGGGCCGTTTCTCAATACCAAATACGCAAAGTTCGGACTTGCGTCCTTGGTAGTTCGGACTTCGCAAGTTCAACTCGGGAGTGCGAACTCCAGAGGACGGGAGGACACAAGTCCGGTAATTCTGCAAATGGAACAGCAGCGTACTTGATTATGTCAGCTCACCTAAGTTATCTACACTGTATTACAATACGACGAAATACGATATCAAACACCACTGCCTCTTTTTGTTTTCTTCAAAATATATTTTTAAATTATTCATTTTAAAAATATAAAACATTAATATGTGGTTTAGGTAATATGTGCACATATACTCTGATTCACTGTATGTATAATAAAATGAAATATGACAAGCACAACTCTGCCTTTTTTGTTAAATGTCAGTTTTAATCAGTCCCTCCAGGATTTCGCAGGACTTTTTTTCAGATTTCAGTGATATTTGCGGCATTTCTTATTGTTTTGCCGTGAAAATATACCATGGACAACATTCTTCTAACATTGTTATATCTTTATACTTTGAGAACCATCGTAGGGCTCCAGACTAACATTTGAGGACATCAGTGCCATTAAGTTCTACAGAAGGTGGCACCAGCACCTGACAGTAAAGCACTCACCCAATCGCACATGTACATCTCAGAGATGTCTATTTGATGTCTGCATTTACATATGCAGGACGTATTTTTTAGGGTGTTTGCTCATCTGCAATACGTCTATCAGAGACGTTTATCAGATTACAAGGCAGATGTTTCCCAGATCTTTAGTAGACATCTTACAGATTTACTTGTGCTGTCTGGATAGTTGAGATGCAGATAAAATTAACTGTCATTCATAATGTCTAAATATAATTTGATAAATAAATAAAAAAAAATATATATATATATATATATATATATATATATATACATATAGGAAGTGGAAATGGCTAATAAGTCTACAAGCTAATAAGCCTAATAAGTCTCTGCAGCCATATAGTGGTAATTTAATGTCCCTTTTATTTTTAAATAAGTGATTGCTTTCCTACATTATGAAACTTTTAGTTTTATAAATGGAGGCAACCTATGAAGAATGAACAGTACAATTTTGGTTTTCCCCTCCACCATTAACACTGGTGAATGGTGGAGATTTGTGTTTATTGAACGCTGATTGGTGCTAAATGCATTCTGGGATACCTGGCTGCCTCAAGAGCAGCGCACGGCTTCGCACAAGTCACCTCTGGATGCATCCTTGAGAACGCAAAGTAAAAGGGGCGGAGCAAGAACACATCTGGGGATTTGAACTGTACTTGGTTAGATGTTAACTTTGAATAAAGACAAAAGCAAACAATGGAACAGTACTTGATTAATAAATAAATAATTTATGGCGACGACTGATGACGTTTCACAAATTTTACCTCATATTTAACCACTACAGTCCACAAGAACAGACAAGAACGCATATTGAGAAACGGCCCAGAATTGTGTGTGACATCCATGACATCCAAACTGTGCAGGGGCTCCAGGAGAGCTTTGAAAAGCACTGCTTGGGGTTTTCAAACACGCCCTTCCAGCACTGCACAATTTGAATGTCTCCCTCATTTAACACACCTCCAGGAAGGTTTCAAAAACCCTTGGGGTACATCATATCATATGTGTAAAATTATTGGAGAGGATATATTTTATGCAAGTCTCAGGAATATGAAATAAGGTAAATCATGGATATTAAGCGCATAGACTAGGCTATTTGTGTATTACAGCATTGTGTCATGAGACTGGCATGATCGAGACAAGAGATAAGGATGTAAGCACGGCTATATAAATGATAAACAAACTGAACAAGAAAAAAAAAAAAACAGGGAACAAGGAACAGGAACAGAAACTCAGAACACACAAATCTCTGGCAACTCACAATGAAACACAGGCAAACAAGGGCTTAAAGCACAGGTGTCAAACTTGTAAGGCCACAGCCCTGCAGATTTTAGATGCAACCCTAGTTAAAAGCACCTGATCCAGCTAATCAAGTCCTTCAGGCTTATTTGAAATCTACATGGTTTGTGTGTTGGAGCAGGGTTGGAACTAAACTCTGCAGGGCTGCAGCCCTCCAGGAACTGATTTTCACACCCCTGGCTTAAAGGGATAAAAAAGAAATGTGGACACAGGAGACACAATCAAGGGCAACCAATCAGAAATGAAAATACAAAATGACTACAAACTTGAGAAGGAAACTCAGGAGACAAGAACTACAACATAAGAGGCCAAACACAAGACAGATTTGCGAACATGTGAAAGTAGAGCCATTTTGACTCCAAGGCCTGTTTTTGTTCTTAATAATATTTGAAGACCCGACGATTCCAAGGGCCTGATTAGGGAGAGGGTGCTCAAATGGGATTTCTACCGGAACGCGATTTCACATTTTCTACTGAGGGGGTCCCAGTCAATATGCTGAAACCATAGTCCTTGTTTAAGGATTCCAGAATTTAAAGGCCTGAATGTTCTTCAAGGTTCTAGCCAATTAATTTAACATTACTTTACATGAACATAAGGGTTTAGGAAAAATATTTAAAAAAATATTTTCACTCACTGAAATATTTTAGAGCTTGGCATAATTATAAAAATGTATATAAAATGTATATAAAATAACGATATTTTGTTCATTTACATGAGTTTTCCTGGTCTAGAAATTACACTTTAAATTAGACTACTTTTATCTAGGTTTTTTCAAGACAATGGGAACCTAGGTTTGTTTGTTTGTTTCCATGTTCCAGTCATTTTTAAATATTAAGTTTACATTTTTATATTTTTAAGTAATTGAAATCAGCTTGACGCCCTTTGAAAGAGCAACTGTCTTACAGTATGTTGCTTTCTTGTGAAATGATTATTGAATAAGTGATTCTACAAACATTTACAGGTAACACTAACATGTAAACAAGCAAGTTAAATCTGTCAAATAACATGTCGAGGTTAGTATTGTAAAGCTATCAGCAAGTCCCATAGACACATGAGGCCCTATTTTCTAACTTCTATTCACTGTATTGTCTTCTTTGCTGAGATGTGCCATGGTAAGATCTATCTCTAGGGGTCTCACTTCAGCTCCAGCTTTTATGAGGCATTTTATGAGCAAGACTTTCTCAGAATGAAGATCAATAAATAAATAGCCTTCAATGTCTTCAGCGTCACCCGAAATAGCTTTCAGCAGCACATGCTGTACTTGAACTCATGTGACAAATGCCAGTATTAGTTTGCTTGAAACTATTAAGCCAGAGGAAAACCAGCAATGTTGTTTTAGAGAGAAGGAATCGATAATTGTAATCCACTCTCAAACTTTAAATCTATCCAGCTGCAAATTAATCCTGTCACTCTGATTTCTCAGCCTCATCTTGGATGGAGGGATAGAATGATCAGAGTGACACAGGTGAAACAGCAGTGTGTCTTATCAGTATGAACAAGCAAACACACACACCCTCTGCTTAATGTGAGAGAAAGTCTAGACAACAGATGAGAAGAGCCCTTTGTAATGCAAAGCTGGACCATTTTCATCTCATGCTGATCTAAAATCTGTTAAACTTGTCAAGATGTCTTTTCAGTTGCTTTGAATGGCAATTAAACTGATTTTAAACTAAAGAAAAGGGGAAAAAAAGCTTGCTGATTGAAATAATTTTTAATTTATTAATTACTACACTATTACTCAGTCCAGGCTCATTGGAGAACCATGGCCGTGGTGTTTTCTTCAAAATTATATCATGTTTCTTGCATGTTTTGCAACACTTTCTCAAATAAGAGGTGATGAAAGCACATCCAGTTTAATCTGAAACAGCTCAACATATAACTGGAAATGTTTTATTATTTTGTTGTATGTGTTTCAGTTTGAAAATGAAATGTCCAGTGAGTAGCGCTAAAGGCTGGGACCCACCAAGCTAACCTCAAAGAACTAGCGACAACAAAAGCCAACAGTGTTGTCACCTCACGGCGGCTGTGTCTGGACCAAAAAGCTGTGTTGAACATGCTGCACAGACTACAGCCGACTGCAAACTAGTATGTGCATTCTGTGCCAGCGTACCTGAATCAGCAGGAATCAATATTCTATATTCATCGTTCAAACTGAGAAACCGAAATATAGATATACAAAACGTTGTGAATACCAGTTGATAACTTTATTCATTTTAAGAAACTCATGTTGTTTTTAATATATTTGCATATTGGAATGCTTGGGTGAGATAACGTAACATTAGAACACCTTTCTGTCTGTGTCGAACATCCAATCAGAGTTTTCGCTCTCACTGATGGCCCCAATGCCAATTCAACATGCTGAATTGAGCAAACTGCCATTGTGACCCAGACAAGAGTCTATAAGTCTTTGAGTTATTTTATTGTAACTCATGTTTCATGATACTTGTACCCAAGCTCTTTCACATCACAGTGTAATACTGTACCAGGTGGGGTACAGAGCAAGTTTACTATGTCAGAAAAACCATACATATGAATCTGGTTATGTGATACAAACATCAAAAAGTATTAGGTTAAAAATCATTCACTATGGTAAAATCATAGTGTGGTCATAATAGTGTATAATGTATTATTTATAATATTTTCCTGTAACCATAATTTGTGTGAAAAGGAATAAAAGTTGTTTTACTGTCACTAGTGTTCAGCTGGAACTTGTAAGTGAATTGTATGTAATGGTAAGTTTTTGCCATTGCTACTGTTGTAGCATTTGCAAAAACACTTTCAAAACCAGAGGGCTGTATTACATGTGAAACTAGAGCTTAGATATGATGAAAGCACAAATGTGATGCTGGAGAACCACTGGACCATAAACAAGTCTAATGAAAAAACATTGGTTACAGAATCATCATGAATGACAATTGGTGTCTAGCTGTAGCATCTGTGATATGTGCCTTTGCAGAGAAAAATGTTTGGTCCAGATTATTTTTGTTGGGTCGTGGATAATATTACATGTCATTATGTCTGATCTCTGCCAAACTATGAATGAAAATGGAAAAATTGTGCAAGTGGGAAAATTGTAAGTGGCACACTAACTTTAGCATGCAGCACACAAGGCAGCTGACCTTTGCTATATCCCTTTATTCCTCACAAATGGGTTTGAGGTTGTGATGAATATTTGCTCCCCTGGGAAGAAGTATAATATAAAACTAGGTGAGAATGTTGAAATTAGGTCATGTTGTTGTGTTTTTGAGCCATGCAGGAGCATCTAGGCAGTTGCTGTTTGGAAGGCACCCAACTTCACTGCTGTTTACGCCAAAATGAAGCATTATGAAGCATCACCTAGAGCATGTTCACTATATGAAACTGGTGGAGATACTTCAAATACACACAGTCTAATTCTGCCAGTTGCGCTGGCTCTGTGCCTTTAGCCGGCTGGGAGTGTATCTGAGCAATCATAATTGGTGCATGGAGAATTCAGTCACACTCTAAGCAGTGATAAGAAACACTGTTAGTGCCAAATACAGCAAACATAAATAGCCTTTCTTCAGAAATGTGGGTTTTGTCTTTGTGGGAATCATCAGAACGTGCTGGAAATGCAACATCAGCTCAGTTTTTTGCTTTGCCAGATTGTAATCCTGGCGCCTTAAATAGTGCATGTGTATGCACTCATAAACATGTATAAACATGTATAAAGTATCAGGGTTTAACCTTCATGTTCTGTTTGGTGTCCTTTATAGATTGAGGGTCATTTTAATACATTAAAATACCTAGACCCAGCTAACAGGGAACATTTTTAGAATTTTAGCTAATGTTCTGGCAAGGTTCTCTCAAAGTTACGAACAAATGTTCCTTCATTGACTTTAAAATAATGTTTGTACAAAGTCATCTGATCTTTGATGATGTTCTCAAAATACTAGCACAAAAACATTTCTTTATACATTGTTCATGGAACATTTTTGGACATTTATCTAATGTTTTTTAAACGTTACTACTTGGTTGTTTAACCATTAAAGAAACGTAAAGGGTTAGTTCATCCAAAAATGAAAAATTGCTGTTAATTTGCTCACCCTCAGGCCAACCAATATGTAGGTGACTTTTTTTTCTTCAGCAGAGCAGTAAAGAAGATTTTCAGCTGAAACCATGGTCCTTGATGATTCAAGCTAGTTGGAATGAACCAAGCATTGGAATGAAGGGGCCGAATTAATTTTTTTCATGGTTTCTCATTGTTTATGTATAAAGGTGAGTTGATGAAGAAATTATTTATAAGAAGAAATTATATATAAGACATTATTTCTTTAATGGGGACATTACCATATTGTTCTTTGAACATATTTTTGTTAGCTGGGAAAGTATTAGGCAGATACTTCAAGACTTTTACTACTTTTACTAACTTACACACTTCAGACATCCTCCATGAAAAATGTTGCTTCTGTCTTAGGTTTAAAATACATCAGCTTTGAAGCAGCTATAACTAGGTGTAATTAACTTGTTCATGCAAATATTCTCTAGTGTACACATGCTACAAATGTCAGTTCTTCATTTTAATTTATTTTATTGTATTTTATACAATGCATTTTTTGTTGGATTATTAGATGCCAGTCACATTTCAGAAAAATGCTTAATGATTTGTGATAGAAGACATTGTTAAAGCTTCAATAAGTTTTGTTTAGATTAGATGAACATAAAACAGTTTAAAGAAGAAAATTATCACTTATTTTTACGCAGTGAAAAATTATTTTTAGACAGTAACGTCAATCTCAACAGAACATGAGCATTAACTAACCATGGATATACCATAGATGTAACCATGCAAAAGCAATTCTCATAAATTATACGGCTAACAGTCTGCATACAGCAGATAAAGTATTATACAAGCTTTTACATGTTTTTATGCAGCCACCAAAAGGAATCATAAAATATGGATTTTAACGTTGCTTGGCTTAATGCATGACACTAAAATCCCCTTTAAAGACAGCAAGAGGAACAGTTCCCTTTAGCTCATCACTCATTGATGCAAATTCATGCTAATCAGACTTCTGTAAAGCTACACCCTTTGCTGACCCATTTAACAATTTCACAAGGGGAGGATATCTAGCTCTGTCTCCAGTGCACATGTATGTATATTCATTTTATGGATGTGTGAAGAATGACAATATGTTTTAGGGTGGGGTGGTGTCATGGTTGAGGCTAATAATCAGAAAGTCGCTGAAGTTCAAGTTCTGCAGACAGTGAGTCACTGGGACTTATTAAATGAGTGTTCAATACAGGTCAAGCTCTATTGACAGCATTTGTGGCATAACTTTAATGAATACCACAGAAAGTAATTTGTCCCTCAGCTTGTAAAGGTTCACATAGTTATTTTCCCCTCATTAGTCACTTTGTACAAGTGGATTTGGCTTTCCCAGTGTCTCTTCAGCTTTTTTAATTGCTAGAATACAAATGCAAAATTTATGATTTATTTTTCTCACATTCAGCCATTAGCAAAACAATTGGAACCTGCAGATCATTTTTAACACATTGATATGTTGTTTTATATAACTTAAATGTACTATATGTTCCAAACACAACCAAACTAAATTTGACAGTAAGACATTTGACATTTGTGCAATCATTTCATACAGAAGAATATCTGCATCTATAGAAGATCTACACTAGTCAACATTTGAAGTGGATCAAAACCTTTCATCAAAGTTGCCCTAAAACCTAAAACCAAAATGTGTTATTGTCTTATAGGACAACTTTGATTAACTTTTTTGATCCACTTCAAATGTTGACTACTATATAACCATTTAAGGATGTTAAAGGATAACAAACCATGGATTTATTATAGTATTTCTTTTCCCATATGACTTCAGTTTTACTATAAATACCATGGTTAGTGTAGCAATTTGTGGTTACCATGGTTTAACTACAATATGTTTTTTTTTTATCATTATTTATTTTATTTTATTTATTCATTTGAAGTAAAACCATGGTTAATTTATTTTATTGCCTTCCGTAATTTATTGGTGAGCATCTTTTTTTTTTCACTGGATTTTCTGTTGCATTAATTAAAATGTCTGAAATATGAAGCACTTAAGTTATCCTAAAAAAATTGTCACAATTCTCCAGTGTAATTAGTCTTCTCTAGTATAATTTGTCTAAGTAGACCCTAAATTAACTTGTGTGTAATAGTGTGTGACATTTTAGTATGACATTAAAATTTTTTTTTTTTTTTTTTTTTACAACAGATGCAATAAAGTCACATGCCAGTGAGCTAAAATCAAAATGACTGAATCACAAAAGCATCTGAGCACTTAATTTAGTCAAGAATGGATGTGGTCAGTTGTCACCGACCAATAATTCACTTGCATCTCAAATGACATCCAGTAAGCGGGTTAAAAACATGGAGAGTGGCCCTTAATTTCCTAAAAAGAAACTAAGAAGGTTTCCCTCTGCTTAAGACTGTAATGTCCCTACATGTATGTATTTAAAAAAAAAAAAAAGTATTTTACCTCAGCCTTGCTCAATAAATCATAAGAATGAGTGGGCAGAGAGAAAGAACTTGGCTACATACTTTGATTGTGCCCCAAAAACTTTCTCCCCAAGGGATCATCACAGTTTTTGCAGCAAACATTTGTGTGTTGTTTTGCTCTAGGCCGTCTGGCACTGTTTAACACTGAACTTTGCTGTTTTGTTCAGCCCAAGTCAAACGTCAATGGCATTGGGCTGTGGGCAGCATGTCACATTAGCAAAGACCTCAAACACAAAGCTCTGCATGGATCTGAAAAGACTCTCTACACTAGATACAAGAACATCTGCCTACAGCTGTATCTTTGAGCAGGCTTCAGTGTCCCACACCTTCCAATGGCATGGATTTCATTAAAAATATTTGGTTGCCCTTATGACAACTGAATTAATTAGATTTGTTTCCTTGCATGTTGGTGTCAAACAGACATTGAGTTGTGAGCTGTCCATTGTGAGCTCATCGGCACCTGTCATAAAAATGTGAAGAAGACCCAATGAGATTTATTTTTTTACTTTGTTTTGCTGGCTTTATGAGGAATATTACACAGATGTGCCGCCACATGGAGTTTTAGGCATTTCATATTTTCTGTGCAAGGTTATTTACTCTCCAAGTCAATTTTTACTCACATTTGTCATGCACTGAGGGTTCGTTTTACACCCTGTGTATGACAAACATACCGTAGATCTTAGTAAAACTAAGTATAATCTAATTCTTCTACCTTTATAAATTGTATTCTGTCATTCCAGACAGTTACTTTATGTTTGCCAGTCTCCTTTTTTCACTCTTTTGCTCTTTTGTTGCCCTGAAGGTTGTCAGAATGAATGGCCATCAGCTAGACTGCAGTGTCAGGTCAGGTGACAGTCTGCACATAATAATGCTTTTTCTCTGCCTTCTTTTACGCACACACAAAATTATCTCCACAATCTCCAACAACTAGGGAAGTCGGAATATTTGTGAGATATTAATCTAAACATACTGTCTGAAGTGAATGTGAACACACATAACTAATTTCAACAACCAGTCATAAGCCAAATTAACTTTAATATTATAACTTAGTTTTGTATTTACTTTACAGTTTCTGAATGTTTACCTGAATAATTTGCATACTTTGTGGCTTTATTGTTGTTGTTATTCTTATAATTTTTTATTATTTTTATTTGTTCTATTGCATGTAACTTGCTTTTTTTGTTTATTTTGTTACTGATTATTTCCTTGAGCAATTCTTGAAGGCTAAATATGTAATTATGTTAATATTTATATCAATGTTTAACTTTTTTGTATAAAGGCATGATTTTTTATTTTATTTTGATTTTTGTTTTTAGTGTGGTAACAAAAAATCCAGAAATTTCGTATGTATGGTCCTTGTGAAAGACAATTACGCTCAAGTATACTTAAGTGTGAATTAAATGCCATGCTTCTGGACACTTACATGCATGTTAATAAATTAATTGCAACTAAATTAAAAAGTTAAGCTTTAAATTTGCCATTATTACCAAGTATGCTTAAGTGGTTTACACTTTATTTAAAGGTGTGCTTGTTACAGTGTAATTATACATTTAATTAGTAATATTAATTAACAACATGTACTTACCATAGGGTTAGGGCTGGATTTGGGTTTGATTTATGTTTAGTTGCTTGTAATTATGTGCATGCACATGTATATGCAACATGTAACAATGACAATGTAAAAAAATAAAAAAAAAAATAAAGTCAATGAATGTGTACTTTTTATTTAATTAATGTATTATCTGCAAGTACAGTTTTTCATTTTTTAGATACACTAGAATTGCATATTCAATACAATTAATTGCTCTTCTTTTTCACAAGAGAGTCTTGACCTATAATTGTGATGAACACCACAATCCTTTATATTCACTGCTTCAATCACAAGTACACATATCAAAGAATTTAAAACAAGAGGTTTTGTCACAGTTTGACAATTAAAGATCAAAATAACAGTAATGTGGCCAGATCATGACATGAGCTTTGACCTTCATGGCACTGAATCATATCCAGTGTATCATTAACATTGTTTAACGGTAGTTTGACACCCATCAAAGCGCCGGTCGAGAGCCATTCACAACCCATTAAATTTCCAGCAGCTGCAAGGTCAAGGTCCTTGGCCACGATCCTAGACACAGTCAAGCACGGTGGAAAGTGTAGTGGAGAAATTAATTAGCTCATATAAAATGAAAAAGGATCCATTCCCCTCATTTTGTGATGATGGGTTGAATGACAGAGAGTCATTATGTGGATACGCTGGGTGAATACATACAAGGGAGAAGATCCGTACAAAGAGTTTATTGATAGCAATGAACCATCTAATAACAAACACGTCGTAATACAATCCTGGATGACCTTGATCAAGCTCCTATTCTCAAAATGTGGCTTACTCCTTACATTGCAGGATAATTTGGTGTATTTTTGTACTTAAGAGCAAGATTGTGTTTACTCATAATATAACTTCTCAAATCTGCTGTATAGACAGGCTATAAACTATTCCAGAAAATGCCCCAGATTCATTACGCCTACATCTGCTAAGTTCATAAGGACCAAACAATGTACCATTAGACCCCTAATTTTCTCCAAAATAATAAAAAAAAGGTCCATGGATTCACTTTCGGGACCAACCAACCAAATATCAAACCTGTGGTGAGCGTAAATGGTCCACAACCAAGCCTGGGTATTTTATCAGCTTTCATGCCATCTGTTCTTTGGTCATATTCAAGTATGAATATTCATATTCATTTAACACATGGATAGGTAATATGGGCAAATGTTGAACACAAATTTAACTACATTCAACTACAACAGAATAAACAGAATAACTGAATCTCAGATATTACGTCCACAGTCTGTTCACTGGCTGTCTGATTTAGCTTTGGCAGCTCCAATCTGATTGTCTGGTGGCACGAGTAATCACAGATTGATTTTCTTTAGAGCACTGGCCTGCTGTAGCCACCAATGAGATGTATAAGATCAAAAGTACGTGAACACCCTTCTAATTCATTCAAATGTATAATGTAATTGGCTGTTACACCTAATAGCTGTATAAAACCATGTATGCAGTGTGACTTTTGAGTGTGGTACTGACCAGCAAAATGGTAAACTGAGAGTGGACAAAAAACGGGACTGGGCTAAAAAAAAGCACCCAGTCTACATGCACATACTTTTGACCATACAGTTTCCCATCTAAATCTTGCTGTTACGACTAAATGCACAGGGCGGCGCTGTGGATACTGACATTGAGGCGATGAGAGTTGATGCCGTGTGCATCGAAGTGTGGCAATATTTTGATTCTACTTGTTATATTTGGTTCTTAATAGAGATGCATCCCACCAGATAAGAATGTGCTTTTATGGTGGAAAGTATGTGCACAGCGTTGTGAGAAATATTGCCGCCTATCAGACTTCTATCTGTGCGTCCCTGCAACCTCTGTGATGAGTTTCAAAACAGCAGGCTGTGTTGTTTCACCAGTTGTTATGCTGAATGTGAAATGATGTTATAGTTTTTATAAACTTTATTGTAAGGGTGTGTGTACCTACTTAACAATATTTGAGAGACAACTATATACCCAGAATTGAGCTAAACCTGTCAAAATCTTCTAAAACATTATTTTGGGGATATTGCAATTGTAAAAATGCAGGGTTAGAGTTTGGTTACTGTATTTATAACTAGCTGAATATAAAAACAATAGAGGTCTATGAAATGTCCTCATTTAGATTAAGCTAAGTAAAAGTGTGTGCTTGCTTGTGTGCGTTACTCAATTGGTGGCCTTTTTCCCCCCAAATCCATGTCTATTATATCTATTTTATTTAAATATGAGCATTTAACACTTTAGTAAAACAAAATGAGCAGTATGATTGTTTGTTTATCCTGTTGTTTCAGTGTATTTGTCAGACTAAGCTGATTAAACTGGTCCAGACTTGAAAACACACAGGTATTCAAAAGTCTGTTTGTGTCAGACTAATGTGAACACATCGACTGGTGCCAATTTTTCACCCAGCTAGAAAGAATGATTTCTTTCTTCTTTTTGTGTAGACCAGTCCAGCTAGTGAAAGTAAATTCCACACAACACGCTCCTGAATGGTGGCTGAAATAATTCATTGTGACGTCTCAGTGTGATTGAAAAGAATCATTTATCCAGCAATGTTTGTACACAGTGTGACCGTCGGAGTTGTGTGCTATTATAGAATGCTCCAACCCTAACAGCCCAATTACACTCCCTCCATGCACAATTTACTCTGCTGAGAGTCGCCCAGTCTCCCTCCATTGAGAGAGGACAGTGAACGAGCCAATTTCACTTCAGACCCTTAACCAATTAGGGCTGAAAACACACATCCACTGTCACACAGGGGAGAGAACGCCAGAGAGACAGGGAGAACTAGATAAATGGAAAATAGAGACAGAGTCAAAAGAGAGCAAGGTTTGTTCACGCTGCTTGTTTTGCCAACACTTTTGTAAGATGAGGTGGAAATGAAACTATTTCAGAAAGAACAGATGCACAGGTGCACCACTAACATCTGAAAACGTTGATGAATTGAATTCTTATAGATTTGGAACAGCTTGAGGGTGAGTAAATGATGACAGAATAATATTTTTTTGGATGAGCTATCTCTTTAAATGTCATGAAATATGACACTGTCACCTTAAATTCTCATTCTGCAGGCATAATATGATGTAGCCCAACATTCTTGATTACACTGATAAACATTTATCAGCTTGTTTGCAGTCTTTTAATAGGCACATTACATGAGGCAGTGGGAGTATTTGGCCAGTAAAGATTACAGATCATGTTTTTATTTCTAGTGAATTTTTATGTTTTCGACTCAGTTTCTGCACCTCTCCTGCCTCATGAATTAAGAATTAGAATTCATCTTATGCTACCAATGACAGGAGAACCTTCATCTCTTGCCTTATGCTGAAATGTGTGCAGGACCTGAGCATAATGTTAGCTTGAGGTCATCTGGCTTGAGCAGATTTACCAGCACCCAGCTGAGATAGTGGCACAAGATGAAAGCAAATCACAGACTTGACTGGAGGATTTTTCTGGTCATCCTAGTTTCTCGATGGCATGACATTTCTCTGAGGAAATGGAAATCTCAAACCACAGTGTTTTTTGATATATGCCACTTCTTGTGTAGGGTAGAATTAGGTAAGCAGTGCCATGAAAAGTGGTTCAGAATATGGATGTTGGATCACAAAACATCAAGTCAAATAGTAAAAGTAGTAAGTCTTTTTATGTAATATATAAATCATTGGCATTAATTCACTGGAAGTGTACATATGAGTTAACTTCAGGTCTACTTGAAATACAGTTTATTTCAAGTATAAAAATGAATACTTAGTATATGTTTAAAGAACAAGAATAATATATAAAAATATAAAATTATATTTAAGTTAAGTTTACTAGCAGCTTAGTGTATAAGCTATTAAACTAGTATTTATTATACTTCAAATTGGACTGGAAGTATAAAGCTTTAAACTAACAGTGTAAGTTCCCTTGTTGTATAGTCGAATACACAAGACAAACTTACAGTTGTAAACTACTTCAGCAAAGTTTATAAACTAAAAAGCTTATTATGGTACTAGTACATTGATTTAGCATACTGTACTTACTCTATAAAGTATACTTGTAAAATACTCTTGATTAATGTGAAGGATTTTTTTTATTATTTTTAATTTCTTTAATTTTTTTTTAGTAGGGGTTTGGTAGGGATTTCCCTCATGATTTCCTCCAAAACAAAAAAAAATTCACCTTCAAGGAAAATCTTGGACTTTTTCACATCCCTGTTAGTGCATCCATGGCAGACAAATGCAAGTGGGGTTCTGTTCATGTAATATTTAGCTGAAAAAAAGAATAATATGTGAAACCAGTATTATTAGCTATGTAGTTTTATTAACAGCTGCCACTAGTACACAAGTCTGCCAGATGAAAAGAGGGCATTCAGTTCAAAGTCGGAAGTGGAATACTTTTGACTATAAAGGTGTTCCACTGCCTGGCAATGCAGTCATTTGGTTTTCAATTGTCAGCACAGAATTCACCTATTAACCAAGCTGCAGAACATAAATGCTTCTGTGCAGTGCTAGCATTTGTTCTGCAGGTGCACGATTATCATCAGAGAGGATCATTTACCGTGTTTCACACACCTGTTCATGCAAATGTTTGCAGTTTTATTACCATGGAATGTAGGAACTTTGATTCAGTGATGCTTTTTATTTGCTTACAATGAATGTGCTATCACACATTTTGCACAATCAGAGTTGTCCCATTTCGAGTGCTGTTTTATTGCATTCTTCCTATTAGAAAGAAATGAGTTGAATGGAACCCAGAATTCATATCAGATGACTGCAGTCATCACAACTGCAGTAAAAGAATACTCTTCACAAGTATGTGAACACAAATGATTCAGGGAGCTACAAAAGCTTAATTTTATGTGTTGTTGTGCTTGAAATGTACAAATTCATAATGCAACACAAGATCATTCTTGCTATTGCCAGGGGTGCATTAGTTTAAACTCTTCTTCTACAGCCAGTTTTCCTTTTCAGATCAATTGTCACAGCAGAGCAAAATTTTAATGAGACTCTCATTAAACAAATTAGATAGAGTCTAAATGTTTTTAGCTTGTGACCTTTTGTATACCTTTTCTGGTCTAATGAATTACACCCACCCACAGCTAAACAAAAAGTTGGGTTATTTTTTTCAACCTAAACACAAAGTTCAGACTGCAGAGTAAGGAAGCTGGGTTGATAGTAGTTCATAATCAGTATGAATGGATGTGAAAGAGGGCGTGCAAGTCACACATGTTCCTTGAAACACTTGAAACGGGTCAAATTTGATCTTAAACATCTAGTTATTCCATACTTTGTCCATTTCTGTGTGTTCTTGCTGATCAGTAAAATTCATCTTATGGATAATACTGTTGCCTGTGTTGTTACTTGTCATTCTGTGCGTGTTAAAATTATTTGAATTAACAACCCATTTTGGGTTTATTTCAACATTTTAACCCAGCAGTATAGCCACTTTTAAGCAATAGAAAACAGTCCATCATGTTGAGTCAAACATTTAACCCAACCCAACTGGGTCAAAACAACTCAACACTGAGTTTGTCCTTTTTTGACTGAGCACTGGGTTGCAAAAATGACCAAAAATTTGCTTTTTTTTTGAGTGTACAGTTTCTCAATAAAGACGCTCATTTCCATCTAAGTGATTTATTATGACTACGGCAGTGTACTTTAAAATGCAGCTCAGATCTACTCTCATCCATTGATTTATTCATCATTTTAACTCCCTCTTATACCAGAGGACTGCTAAAATGTGAAGATGGGACTATGTGTCACTATCAGTCTGTGGCCTGTCAAGGCGGCTTTTAAGGGTATGTCAGACCGTATTAGGACTCATTGTCACATCACAACACCAAAGCCTCCAAATTGTTGAGAGGCGCAGCTCATTTCCTCCAGATGGGACCCTACACTTCTATTGCGGCTGCTGTGAGTTTATACTCTTGGATGGCCTGTTTGTGGCCACTCAATCTTGAGCTCGGTATATTTGATTTGGGATTCAGTGAATGCCTCTCCTTTGGTTTCTGTGCCATTTACTAAATGAATTTCCTGCTTTTGGAATGATGCCTAATGGAGTTTGATTCAATCCTATGGAAATTGAGGAAAAAAATATATATAACTCAGTAGTAATTTGTGCGCTTAAACGTAAACATAGTATTTCAGTTTTGAAATGTACATTAATGTATATCCAAAAGAGATGTAATATTCATAAATCATTTACAAATAAAAATGTAGAAAAGTAGTGAGTGGGATTTTTGAGTTTTTGTGCTTTTCCTCTTGAAAACATCATATTAAAAAGATATCAAACTGCATAAGTCTGTGAAATGTGTGCTTTTAATAGGCATTATTATTAACTGTCTGGCAGAGCTGTATGTTTTTTTAATGGTCTCTGGAGTGTTTGTCGTTCTAAAAGCCCTCTGGAAATTGCTTTGAAATCTATAGTTGTCTGTGAGGATGAAGATCATAAAGTGTGCAGTAATAATCCAGTCTGAAGTTGGCTCCACATGTTTACAATGCTTCTTCATCTTTCAGGTTTTAAAGGGATCATATTTTTCTTCATATCATATATTCCGAGACAAATTTTCCTTGATCTTTTAAGATAAAAAGTTTCATGTATTATGAAAACATACTGTAACGTTCAGAACTCAAAACTTTCCATTTTAAAAAGAGCATTTATTAATTAAGCTGCAAAAATAACTTTTTAATAGCTTACTGTACATTCAAAGTGAAATATTATGTAATGTGACAACTCACAGGAAAGAAAGTATTTGATACACAGCCAACGACCGCTTAATTGTGTGGTGTTTGTTTTGACCAACCAAAGGCACTTCTCACAAAAGAAGCTTCAAACCAATTTAGCAATTGTTATCCTCTAAAACTGTAATTACATTCCTTATGCAAGGTTTACTGTTGGAAACTGGATCAAAGTTAACATCCACGAGAGTATCATCAGTTTCTGTGTGGGTGTGAAGACTGCAAGTGTGTGAGGAACTTTTGGTTACTCAATGGGACACACTTATAGTCAGTGTTGGGGAAAGTTAATTTTAAAAGTAATGCATTACAATATTGCGTTACTCCCTAAATAAGTAACAAATTACGTTACTTAGCTACTTTTTATGGAAAGTAATGCGTTACATTACTTTTACGTAACTTTTTAAATATGAGCAGGGCTTGATTGTTTTTAATACAAGAGGTTCTAATTATAGCAAATGTAAAGCCCTTTCACACCAAAAAGTGTACTGAATAAACCTCAGCCTGAAGGAAAAGTAAATTCACGTCTATACAGTAGAACGCAGGAGAAAAGGTTCAACACTCTTCAGCAATAAAAAAACAATGAAGCTCAATTGTTAGTTTATCTAAAGTAATTTTTGCCTATTAGTATGGTTTAACTGGATCATCAAAGGTCAGCAGCAAAGACATTGGTTAATAAAATGGGATTAGATACATTTGTGTTATTTAACATATTTAATTATTGCAGGTTTGCGTCATATTCTGAGTTTGCATTTCACTGTTTTAATTCATTTTGATGAATACTAAATCTTTTGCGAGTGAGATGAATTAATGCACATTCACATTTAGTCTAGAACTACAGTAACATGTTCACACAGCGCACTGTCAGTCAATAAATGGGAAAAAAGTAACTAGCTTTACTTTTTTAAAAAAGTAACTCAGATATGTTCTTGTAAATTAAAAAGTAATGCGTTCCTTTACAAGTTACTTGAAAAAAGTAATATTATTACGTAACTCGCGTTACATGTAATGCGTTACCCCCAACACTGCTTATAATGTTATAAAAATGCAAGTAAAGTTTTAACAGAGTTGCAAACATTTTACAAAATACTCTCATCTCCGCACCAGTAGAATTAATACAACTCGCAGTGGAAAGTTTTCCTTGACAATGTGCAAATTCAGGTCACATGCGTTCCTGAACATAATGAATGATGGGATATGCTTAGTCAGGCCAAGACTGCAAATGTGGGTTCTGGAACAGGCCCTTAGGAAATGTTTCTTGAAGTTTCAATCAAAGACCAGGCAGTGACTTTTTCCAACTCTTGGATGTTCTTTAGTAGTGCTGCCATACTGGATGTTCCCATCTCTGCCATATATTGTAATACCAGTGGTCTGTCTCAGTCAATTTTGGCCAAAATTTGACTAAATTTGTAGGAGTATATATAGGCCTATTTACATATGTCAAATTGGTGGACAAGTTATATTTACTATATATACTTCAAAACGGTGGACAGGCAAAATTACAGAGAATGATAAATCAGATATTGTTGGAATCAGCATTAACTAAGAAATGCGAAGAAACAACATTTGGACAATATTTTTGAAAGGTATATATGGTTTGATAAAAAAGCCTTATATCTTTGGAATGCTTGGTGGCATTATCTTCAAACTTTTCAGGTATCTTCCGGACATATGGTCAATAATCCATACCACATTTTGTGCAGATACATAAAAGTAATGAAACAAATAAATAAATAAATGGCAACGGATTTCAAAATGGCACACATAAATTGAATTAGATCCTGGAAAAATGGCATGACTCAAAGAATTCAAAGACACCAAGATAAAAAAAGACAAACAATTCACATTGACCTGTAGGTGGTGCTCTCACCAAATTTGGCAGGTAACCTCAGATCATGCTGCTAATGAAGCATACCAATTTTAGTTCCAATAGATTGGAGAGTTGCTGAGATACAACCTTTCGTCCAATTTAAGGTCAACATTGAAACTGAAATTTGTGTTACTGTCACTGTTGAGTCGAAAATCAAAATCCGTTCTTGGCAACCCTATGTTGCCATCTGAATTGGTTTAATTGGTCATCTGAAAAAAATTCTTAAGGATTGAACAAAATTAATATGAAATACAGCACATTTAAAATGGTGGCTATACTGTAATGTGCTGTACTGTAATGTGTGAGTCTTAATGTGAGACATTGAATGAAAAAAGAGAGAAGTGGATTTTTGAACTGGTGGGTGTGTTGTAGAGTTGGTTCTAGAGACCCCAAGTAGTAATAATAAGGTTAATCAGCCTCATAGCTTGGTCACAGTGTTGAAAAAGAGGTGAATAAGTTCACAATACAGTGTTTAATAAGGTAACTCTTCAATACTAATAATGGTTTGGGTCTTTGAGTGCTTCAGCAGTCTGGACAGTGGCTGTGTAACTGCATAAGTGTTGAGGGAGTAGCAGACACTATTATTCAGTGTGCCTATACATTGTCTGTCTGAGAGATCACTCATCATATTGATCAAGACAACAGACTGCAGCTCACCAGCACATGAGCAGGTGAATCTCACAACAGCCATCAGAAAACAGGCTCAGCTTTTACCAAAAAAAATAAAAATAAATCACAACAAAGAAAGAAAGGTAAATATTCTGTTTAAAGAAAATTAAACACTATTGACAATAATACATATTTCCAATACCAAAGTAAAACATTTATTGCCTTTGTTGTAATACAAACTCTACAAACATTATCAGAAAGTGTCTTACTTTACATTCGGCTATAAAAAGCAAAACAGATCCATTTGTTTAAATAGGCCAGAAACTGCAGGGTTCATTAGCTGTCTTTGCTTCACTGGTGGTGTTTGCTGATTATGCCACTAGACTGGAAGCCCATGCAGACTGATCTGACAATAACGACCTCTAAAAATATTAAAAAGCACTAAAGCTGTCTCCCCTGCTGATCCAGGAAAGGATGTCCTCTAAAGGTCGGAGATTCGTGTTTGTCAGATTAAACCTCACCAATCTGTTACCTGTAGCTTTCTGCTTAATCCAACACTGAGAAACAGACGGTTGTAGGGTCACTGGATATTCAGGGTTTAGCCCAGGGACATCTTTTGATGAAACATTAGAATATGATACACTTGAAAATTATTATTGAACTTTTTTTTAATCTACTAAACCTCAGATATTCCAAAAACTATTGTATGTTTTATAAATACAGAAGCCCAGCCTTAGCAGCACCATGCTGGGAACCTTGTGCATAAAACATAACCTTGTGAATGGGCGCAGTCATAGTCTTGATGTCAGTCTCCAGACATTCTCACAACAATTCTTGCAAAATTGCAGCATGCAGCTGCATACGCAATCGATTCAACCCTACGACTCTGCGTCCACAGTCAAGCTTCAGCTTGCTGCTTGATTTGCATCTTTTGTTATCTTTTGCAGGGTAATTATGCACATTATGCATATTCTTGCCTGGTGCTCTGATAAGAAACCATTTATCTGGAAAATAAATATAAATGTAAATGTGGGGGCACCTCCTTATACAATAAATGGTGAATTGCCAGAGTGGACCCGTTTACTGCATATCTCTTCATTTCAATAAATCGATTCAAAATACAGCCATTCAGTAGTGTTATCACTCAAAAATGTTCACGAAAGTCTTAACGTGGCATTTTCCATATAATATTTCTGTAAAAATATATACATTCGTTAATTATTCCTCTTTATTTTAATGCATTTTGAAGTCGGTGCAAATATCATGCTTCTTTGGGTTCATTTTGTGAAAAACAGTGTCAAACACTTCTTGATTGTTATAAAGATCTGCATTAAACATACTTTGAAAAGAAAAACATCTTTTCAGAGCACAAATTAACATATATATTAAATGTCATTGAAAAGCTGAAAATATTAAGATAATTTTTTAGCTGTATCACCCAGCTCATATCTCGTAGTAGATGAAGCATCACTATAAAAGCAAAATGATATATCCATCAGAATTAAATAGTTCCAGGGAGTTTATATTGTTTGGTAAATGGACTGTGCAAATGATTTTACACACTGACATGATTTAAATGGATTTCATCACAGAATATGCTGATCGTTTTAAAAATTCAGAGCCTAATAGAAAGCTTTGTTTGTCATTTTAATATTGAGAGCAGAATGACCTGTGAGTGTTGATGAAATGTTGTACAATTTGATGTTAATTTATTCTAATGCAGGGCTGTCGCTTAAATTCACGGGTAAATAGTGAGTGGAATGGACCCACTAGCTGATGACCTTGACTAATGTAATGTAATATTTCGATTGCAGTGATATTAGTTAAATTAGCAAAGTTGAAGAGATATCATATTATGTGAGGGCTGACAGTGAAAGAGTAGAGAAATCAAACCACAGAACTGTAAAGTAGAAGTTTATCACAACTGCCTGTAAATAACTTGCAGTAAAGCCATAATTGCAAAAGGGCATTTCCTCTGAACACAGTTCAGCATAAGACATTTGAACCTGCTGCAGTGTTTTGTGTGTGAAGTCTCCGAAGGCCATGGATTTCAAAGCTTTCCTGGAAGCTTTTGAAGTTTTGAGTCCATGGCCGGAACGGCTCTCTGTTCTCTGCAGACATGCAGGTCTCGTTCTCCTTTACATATGCTTGTTTTTTCTACATCTTTTTCAGAAATACAGAGGTATCAGCTGAGTGCAAAGCGCCACAGCCAAATATACCTGCTGAGAATTGTGAACAAATTCTCACTGAAAAAATAAAGGTCTTGGCTCAATGGTCTTGGTTATATATGTACTGTGCAAAAGTCTTAGTCTGTCTCAGTTTGTTTCTGTTTCTTCATGTGATTCCAGACAGACTGGATAATGATCAGATCAGATCTCTGTGTGAAGCACTGGCTGCTGTCAGACTCCTTGTGCAAACAAAAATCTCACTGGATTATTACAATTAATAGCAAAATGAATGTTTGGAAATGTAAACTGATATTTCCTACTGACACACTACAGCAAAAGATAGAAATAACTGACTTAATTTTTTTTTATAGACAGCAGCTCAGTATAATGTAGCCAGTGTTGGGGAAACTGCTTTGAAACTGATTTAAAGCAGTAAATTTAATTTGAATACCCTTTTGAAAAGTAACCTAGAAAGGTTCCTTTCTTGCACTAAAAAAAAGACCCTCTTTCGCTCACTGGGGTTTTGGCCTGATGCCCTGTAAAGAACCAGTGATAAACATTATCAGCAGAACTGAACAGAATTTGACATGTGGAATCAGGAATGAGAGATGGATAGAGACAGAAGTGTTGAGGGGGTGGCTGATAAATTTATGAGCTTAATTTAGTCTGTAACTCATAGACAGACCGAAAGATGCCTCACGGAAGATCATATGAATCATGATGAAACTCTGTTCAACTCTTTCAACAAACTTAACTTTTTTCAGCAGAAGGTTTTTTTTTTTAAGTAGGCTATCATGCCACTTTTGCTAACATAGAATGATGTAGTGTTGCCATTACTGGTAAATTCATATGTATATTTATTAACAAAACCTAGTTTTGACAGTTATGTAAATTAGTATGTTTAGTTCTTAATTATGAATTAGTATATAGTGTTTTTTTTTGTTTTTCGGTTCAAGCTGAATGCTGTCACATAAATTGAGATCCTCATTATTTTTTTTTAGATAAACACAGACAAAATATATAAATTAATTATATAATAATGAAAAACAAGTTATCCTGTAGTTATATAGTAAAAACAAGTATTTAGCTCCTATAGCTGTGATGCTGTGATATAGTTATTTTGTCAGTAGTTTATAGTGTAGCTTTTTTTTTATGAGATGAATTGTTTCTAATTAGCAGTAGCTTATATCTTGAGAACTTTGAATTTATTTTTATTTTTTTTTGCAAATGAACGTCAATATTTTTTAGGAACCCCTTCTCCAGTGTTATCCCAAAAGTGAAATATCTAGACAGGGGACCTGAGTTACACTCCAAGGATATACTGCACTGCCAGTATTTTTTATTTATTAATCTTTTTAAGAAAAGCTTTGAAGAACAGAGCAGCTCTACTGTGTCTCAGAGCCAGCATGAATTTCTATTCTCAGCAGGTTTCTCAGATGATGCCGCTGATGGCAAAGCTGCATCATCACTGTCAGATATCCCAGAATTCCTCCTGCTCTGCATGATACAGTAGCAAACAATGAATATCGCACATATCTGAGTCGACAGCTTTAAAAAGACACACACTCACAAACACACTCACGCATCTCTACAGTCAATAGTCCCAATGCTTTCTGAAGTTGTACACTTATGAAACGTCCCATATTCATTTCCATCCCGGCTGGAGCAGCTAATAATGTAAATGCACCCATTTTAAAAGTATATTTTATTTTGTACAAACAATAGCGCATATGAAATATGTAAAATGCACATATTTACACAATGAATTTGAGTAAATCGGTAAGTATTTCACATCTGTTCTCTGCAAGCAGAGAGTGTTATTTTATTTTTATTTTTTTTCACAGCAGATCATTTCATTCCATATGAACTTGGAAGTCAACATGAAACCAAAACTGACCCTAATTACATAATATGCACAGCTGGTGTTATAGTACATGTTATTCTTAAGAGAATGTTCACTGTAAACTTTCATCAAAATGTAATAACTCGCTCCACCTAGGCTGGTACTAGTTAACCCTTCAGGTTCAGATACAAAAATTCTTCTGCATTCAGTTTAACGGTCATGAACATTTTCCAAACTATCAAAATAATACCAATGTGAGTTAGATTTTTTTGGTTTGGAGTTATAGGTTTTCTGATTGATTGATTTAGTTGTTTGTTTGTTTATTTATTTGTGTGCTGTGTATTCAAAGCATTCAGTGATAAATGTTTCACTGGATCTGGAAACACTTCATTTTAAAGTGACAGTACATACATGCACTTACTATATAATAATAGCAAATTATGCATAATTACAAGCAACTAACCCTAAAACAAACCCCAACTTTAACCATACAGTAAGTACATGTTGTTAATTACTAATTAATAATTAGTATTACTTATTTGTGTAGTAACAATGTCACCTTAAAATAAAGAGTTAACATGGATCTTGATTCTACTGCCATATGTTTTACCTTTACCCTTTAAATCCTACTCTATTTGTCCATGTACGTTTCTATTATTCATCGTGATTACTGTGAAAACTCACCATGTTTTAACTTAAGCAATGAATGTATTTTATAATTATTTTTATAAACTGCCAATCTGTAACATTACCTTTAAAAAGTGTAAAATGTGTACAGAAATGAGTAAGAAATGCCCGTAATGATGTGGTAGGCAGCAGCAACCATGCAGATCAAAAGTTGCATAGAAACTACAGCTATAACATAATTTCCTATGTGCACGTTGCTTTTTCTTCTCCTAAACAAACATACATGTTCACAAAAATGTTCCTACTTGAAACCCTAATGCAAAGCTACACCAATGTGTCTGAAAGGGTTCATGTTAACCAGTAGCCAAATATATATTAGTCCGGCTGTTTAAGGATACTGTTGTTGGTAATGCAGGTGAATTCTGGTCAAAAAGCTTCATCAAAAGTACATGACAGAGGTGCTTCAAAAGGAAATTATTTTTTACAAACCACTTTACAAATCACCATTGTGTGATTCTAAATCATTGCAGCCATTTCTAAATATTTCACCGGTTGTTTCAATCACAGCCTACACAACTCTGAAAGAAATGCTAACCTTTAAACCTAATCTAAAGCCTAAACGTTAACCTCAGTATAGAGCTGGCAGAACATCTGGATAGATAGCAGCGCTGTTTGTCACAATCAGATCCATGAGTTTTCTTAACTCTGAACTGAATCCATTAGATCTGAACTTTTCTTTAGAGATGAATGTGTGATTTAGTTTACCGATTAATAAGGGATTGAGTTTAACCGGTTTGCGAAAAAACAAACAAACAACCAAACAAAAAATCCAGTAACACTTTATTTCGATAGTCCACTTTAGAGATTCTACTAACAGTAAGTAACTTTGCAACTACATGTCAACTAGCAGTCATTAAAGTATTAGTAGACTGTCTGCTTAATATCTTCTAACACTTTATTTTGATGGGTCCACAACATGCAACATACTGACTATGAGAAACTTTGCAAGTATATGTCAACTTATTCTACTAACCATAAATCTACCCTAACAGTCTACTCTGAGAGTTAGTAGACATGTAGTTGCAAATTAATGAGAATTAGTTGACATGTAGTTGACATGTAGTTATAAAGTTACTTATAGTTAGTAGAATGTCTAAAGTGGACTATCAAAATAAAGTGTAACCAAAAATCCTGGTATGTGACAGCCACTTCTTACAATCCAGTCAGATCCTTATGGATGGAATCACATCTCATCCTACTCTTCTGTGAAACTCCTATTTGAACAAATCATAATACCATTTGCTAAGATCTCCTATTCTCCAAAATATAACACATTAAAATGGGTTGTGTATAGTGCACTGCAATGATAATGTATTTTTGTAGGCCAACCCGAAAGGTTGCATCACCTTGAATGAAAATTACAAGTGGGTATGATGTATTTTATGTTGTAGAATAAAACATGAAAGTATCTTGAGTTTGTGTTAAACACAGATCTTTATCAGGCATTTAACGAAAAAACGTTAAAAAAAACCATTGACATCAGGATGGAATTGCTGAGATGCATCTTGTTTCTGGGTTCTGGCCTACAAAAATACATCATCCCTGCAGCACTCTATAATCTTTCATGTTGACTTTAAAATTCATGTACTGTTCTGGCACTTTCAGCATTCCCAAAGCTACAGCTTCTAGAGTCTGACCTGCATCACAAAGGAGCTCCAAACTCAAAACCGTATTTTGCATTTATTTTCTGCTCACGTCATCCATTCTTGAAACCACCACCAGCCGAGCTCTTTCAGATGGACTCCATAGATGGAGAACCTCATAACATCAGGTTACCATCTCACTTACCATCACTAGCTCACCTGGAGGTAAAGTTTAGCTTTGGATCGAAGTAACCAAGAGTGAGGACACTTCTCATCGACCTCAGTCCAACAATTCCCACGAACCTGTTGCGTTCTGCGGACAGGTTTGACTGTCCAGGACTGGCCTCAGTTTACCACAGACATCCGAGGAGGTCTCTGGTGAAAGCTCAAAGGCAGTCCCTGCATAGCGCCACCTGGCCATGGAGGTAGTCTCTGCACGGACAAAGCCGCTGGTGTTTGGCGCTGACTCCAGCGCAACTGAACAGCAGCGGCTCCTTTTGCTGGAAACACTCTCTTCTGTCCACATGTACGGCTGGAAACACGTGGTTCTTCTCCGCTTCGAAGGACTCACACTGAGCGTTAAGCCTGAAAAACACACATTCACACGATTTATCGGTTTCAAACAACCGCAGATGAGAAAAGGGGGAAAAAATGCAATCCAGCACAGTGAATAGAGAACAATGACTGCTCATTTTTACAGCGGTCTTGGTTACATAAATATATATTTCTTCATTCATTCTCTTCATAGGGATTGCGGATCTGTCAGCTGTAAACCAAACCATCTGTGAGATGAATCAAAAGATTACAAGCTTTGATTTGAAGCAAAAACGTGCATGAAAAATTAGAAAACCACAAAGGCACAAGACTGTACACACACATATATATATATATATATATATAGCACTGCTTGAAAACAAAACAAAAAACAAAAATGCAACACCCTTTTCTGAATCTCTGGCACAATTGCTACAAAAGTATCTGTCAAAATCTACCAAAATGTTTCTATTTAATCATATTTATTTGAATGCATCTTGTTCATTCCATGCATTATGCACTTCATGGTAAAGGTGTATTTTGAAGTACATAGTTATTTAAACCCTTTACAAAGGATTACATTGTGCATTATATTATGTATTTTTACAGTAATTACAGGTTTTACATAAAGTGTCCCCCAACATAATGAATCATTCATAATAACTGCATATTAACTGCAATAATGGCTGCAAAATGAACAAATAAATAAATAAAACAACAAACACATTTGTGCAAACATGCGCAATACATCCAGAAATGCTGTTTGTCTCTCACCCATTGAAGTGCCTCCATATTGTTGATGAAAGGAAAGTAAGCTGGCTCGCAGATTAGCTGGCTCGCAGATTAGACCGGCATCCTGGCAGGTTTTCACACAGGACGAGGCCTCTAGAGACAGGAAGACCCGGAGGGCGCTGAGGGGTGGCCAGCAGGCCGGAGCAGAGATGTTGGGAGCCCAGATCAAAGCTGTGGAGTTGGGCAGCTGGAGGAAAGGACTGGGTGGATTCCCAGGCCATGATCTAGATTCATTGGCTGTAGGGAATGGACTGCTGTGGCGACAAAAATCCTGCAAAAATACACATTGAATGTGACTATTACTGAAATAATGTAAACTGCTATTTTACAACAATTTTGACATGGTTCATCCAGTCAATTCTATCAGAATTTAAAGTCAAAACGGTTTTGCCAAAATAATAACAACAATATAAGTAAAAAAAAGAGCCCAAAGCTTCCCCCACACTATCACTTTAGTCAGAATAAATTCTCACAAAAGCATGTTAAAGTCAAAAGAAAGACAAAAAGAAACCGAAAATGAGGCCTATTTTTAGGACCATTAACAATTGTACTGTGACATTTTCTTGATAATTAACATTAAAATTAAATTTTTGTGGGTTTCTTTTGAATTAATATTGCATTATATAAACCAAACGTTAACATGCATTGGTGTAGGCACTAATATAGTTATCATTACGGATCACATAAAAAAAATGCTTTTAACCACAATTTAACATTTTCCCTTTTAATTTCCTATTGTTTAATTAACTCTAAAAAAATGAATGCTCCCAAGGGTCTTCTTTAAAAGAGACACAATTATGCCTGTAATTCAAATGAGTCATTTTAGTTTCTGGATGTTATTTTCAAGTTTGAGCTCAAAAAGGTGAGAGTGAGTGTTGAAGGTGTGGAACAAAGCATTCAGCGTTGTTCAGGTTCTCAAAAGTGTGTGTTTCACTTTATGTGCTCACATCAAATCCCAGAGGCAACTGACTAGCGAGCTCAGCATATCCATAGTTCACATCACAGGCAAAAATATGCTTACGCTTATTCTCTTACATTTTTGTCTACGTGTGCATGTGTGTGTAACACAGATCATAGACTTGCACCGCTCTCAATTCATACACTATCTGTCCTAAATATTATACAGCATAAAGAGAAGTGTGTCCCAAATCATAAAAAAATTATAACATTAAAGGTTCCTGCATGACAGTGATGCCAGGGTGGCAGTTTTCCCAAACAATTAAGCTATTTTGAAAATGCAGGGTTGCCTTTTTTGGGGGCTACTTTTATAATATACCACAGCTGCCAAAAACTTTATCTGTTAACTATAGGAAAAAAATAAAAATACATCCTTTTACTAATGTGCGTTGGAATGAATGCCTGAACAATCTAGAAGTTACGTGAGTGTCGCCCACTCAGGGAATTTTAAGGCAGGTTAATTGTGTTTGACATTGTAAATTAATTGCACATTGAAGCTTGTGTGCAGACAAAACAAGAGAATGTGAAAATTAAAGAGTATGTAGGCTATTAATAATGATCTTGACTGAGATCAGAAAATAGTTTTTCATTTCTTGTATTAAGATGTGTGCAATCTACAGTACAGTATGATAAAATAATTGGGGGAAGTGCACTCACACTTAGACAAAAAATTCTAATCAGATTAAAAAAATAATCTGCTAAATCTATAATCTGCTAAATGCTTCTATAAGGCATAAAAATACTGTATATCACGGTTTTGAGTTGACTTTTTTAGGATGGCTATCAGTTTTTCACATTGTGACAGACATATTTGAAACATTTATTTTATGGGAATCCTGGGAATGTAATAGGACAGGATACAAAATGGCAGTTTTCACCCTGCTGAATGATATTGAATGATATTCTTTTCCCAGTGTGTATCTGTGCATGTTGTTGGGCTCTTTTTGTGACATTTTCTCATGATTTCATGTTTCTGTGGCTCCAGAGTGATTTGTCACATGGCATTTTTGGCTTGTGTGATTGGCTCAAAAATAGACCAGAACTGTTAATCCATTAGCAAAGATGACATAATTCAAATTGTGTATTTCTGGAGGTTGTTAGCAAATGACATTAAGGCAAATGGAAAGTTTAATGGATCAATTTCTCCTTAACTATATATGTTTGTTTATATTTGTTCTTCAATAGTATTGTGCCTGAAATGCCAACATACCTGATGTTGAATGTAAGCGTTCACTCTCTCCAGCATGCCCTCACAAGTGTACTCATACGGTATAAAGGGCTCCACCTGTGCAAACGGACAAATGACAAAAGACACAGACAGAAACTTGAGACATTTCTGCAGCAAACTTCAACTTATGCACCAAACACATTTATTTATTTATTCAGCTTAAACAGAAGAATGCTATAATAAATCTTGTGTTTTGAAATCATATGACAGGTTTGTTTGAAGAACTGTCTCAAATTAATGTTGGTATGGATGGGAAATCTTCTCCAATGCAGTTTTTAGATATTCTTCCTCATCACTTTTGCTTATGACCCATGAAAACTAATGAAATCAAATTCAGCGTGTCAAAGAAAGAAATTACATTAAAAAATAAAATAAAATGGAACGATGTGAGCATGAGTAAATCAAGAAACAATTGTCATTTGTAGGTGAACTATTCCTTGATAGAATAGACAAATTTACCTGCCATTAGTTAGGAAAATGGCAACATTTGGTATACTTCCTTTATTTTTATTTTTTAATACTTGGCCAAAATGTTGTCTTACCAACTATAATTTTTTTTTCCAATTCATTTCTTTTTTTTAAAGCAACACATAACAAAAATATTTCCAGCAGGTCTTTTGAGGAAACAAACATTACCACTGTGTAAACAAAGTACTACAAATATGATTTTGTTTGTTGCTGACCATTTTAGAAGCACTGACAAAAAATATAATTTGATGACAAGCCAAGATGAGACTGACTGATATTTTGTGCATCTCTACAACTGAAAACCTTTGCTCTCTATATTCAAAAACATGTTTCCGTCCTTGTTTACTTACCCTATTTTTGCACTGTTGATGAAAAACATAAAAAAATAAAACTTCATAGTGATTTCAATCTTTTGAAAGGAAAAGGTACTGTATGTGTTCCCATAACAACGGGACATTTCTGCTCATCAATCAATCAATCAATCAATCAATAAACATGGACATTCTACATATCTATATATAGCCATGCAACCAAATGTGTTACACAGACTGTAACAGAACTGTAACAAAGATAATCGTTTACCTTCTCTGTAACAACGACATATCAATCAATCAACATGGACATTCTACATATCTATATATAGCCATGCAACCACATGTGTTACACAGACTGTAACAGAACTGTAACAAAGATAATCGTTTACCTTCTCTTTGAGAATATCTTGAACAGCTGTCTCGAATTCTTGAGAGTTGTTGAAGTCTACTGTTATGACGTGGGGTTTGCCGATATACTGTTCAGTGTACGGGTGCTGGAATGACACCTGATGAGAAGAAGAAAACATGAGTGCTATCTATCATGAGTGCACTACACCGATTCATCAGCTCCAGTTCATTTTCACCGTTCACAGCTTAGAAGATCTGAAAAGCAGGATTATATGACAACAGAATTGTGTGCCATTCAGAAGTGAATTGAGATTGCCTTTTAAAGTTTAGTACAATTCCCCTTGAATTGAGGTAGCAAATATATGCATATTATATTATGCATAGTTTGAATTTAAATTTGGCAGTAGAATTACAAAGGAATGCAATTCAGAAATTCACACATTTATACATAAGACAGATGGGCTGTTTTTAGAAAAAAAATAGTTTGAAATGCTTTAGAAAGTATAATATACAGTACATGTTACATTTCTACGACACAATCTGACTTTTTCTCACAATTATCTTTTTTATTGTTTATTCAGTGGCAGAAACAGGATTCCATAGATTGTATAGATGCTGTTACATGTTTTAGGAGTACTAAGCTTCTTGTCTTGGAGAAACGTGCCCAGAAATAAATATCAGGAATAAACATATACTTTAAAAAAAATCTAGATGAATGATAAAAAATAAATAAATAATAATAATAATAATAATAAAATAAATAAATAAACAAGTTGGACTAATTAAAGTTGTTTGAACTCTTTGAACTTTTTCTTGCATAATGGCCACTCTTTGAATTGATGACGGATATAGTGAGCAGAACGCGCTTACCTCTCTGGAGGTGGGCTTCCCTCTGAAGAACTCGTGATTGAGGGAGCTGTGAGGGGGACTGAAATTTGGCTGCAGGAACACACAGCCGTTGGCTATTGCCTCTAAAGGGGCGGGACCCTCATAGGGAAAGCCAAACCCCAAGAAGAGCTGAGAGAAGATTAATGTTTAGGATTGTTAGGGTTATTAATCAATTACAAGTTTAATCACATTACTACATATTATCATTAATCAAAACACTGTTAATAACATGTTTGCATATTTGAAAGTATAAGTGTGCATACAGTAATTGCTCTACTGGTAGAAAAATCTCTTCAAATGGAATTTGCATAAAGGTCAGGGGGCATAAGCTATTTTTTAACACATTATTTTGTTAAATAGTTTTAAAAAAATATTTACTGAATGTACTGTATATGTTATCAGTCCTAGTGCTGGGTAGTAATTGATTACATGTAATCTGGATTATGTAATCAGATTCAAAAAATTAAGTAATTGCAATTTGATAGTATGCTCATAATCAAGTTAGTTACTTTTTTTATGGATTACATGATTACATATTATTCACACGTCAAACTGATTGCATTTGTGTGGTAAAGTTATAGTTTTGTGAATTATATGTGTACTAAATGTGCTTTTGTAGTACCTTTTTAGACTGTTAATGTGCATTTGTAATGCCAAAATTGCCTTTTCATAATTAAACACTTCCATTGTCCAAACATATCTAAGTCTACATCTGTATCACTGGGAAAAATTCCCCTTGTATTTGCATGTATAATTTAGCAATCCACACCGTTGAACAAAAGCACCACTCAATCCTTTAGACCATTATGAGACCAGTAATTACACAAGTTACTAAACACTGAAAGTAATTTAAACTGCATTATCACTTAGATGTGAAAGTCCCTCATGCTAACAGTGCTAACAGTACCTTAGCCTTCCTCAGAAGCTGCTGTAGCTCCTGTTGGGGCAGTAAACCGTGGTTCCTGACAAATGCGGGCACCTCTGGGGGCCGCTGGGCCTCATAGTAAACTGTCCCGTGGATGTCCATGTAACGGTGTAAGATGGTCAGAAGCTTCTCCTTACCCTGCAGGAGCATAGAAAGCAAGAAGCAGATGAGAAAGACTAGTGCGTTTCTTGATGCCTCTTACTTATGAGTCCCATATGAGGTCCCTATTTATGAGTTAATAAATTGTAATTACTATGTCATAATGCAGTTCAAATTATTTAGGAAAAATAAAAAAATAAAGGTCCTTAAGCAGCATAATGAAGTGCAAAATATGTGCATTGCATTTAATTGTTGCTTTATCACTATTTTAACATTGTTCTGTCACAGAGAATTATGGGAAATGTAGTTCAGTCTGTTGACATCTCTCAACCAGCTAAATGAATAGTGTTTTCTGGCATGCATTTTAGTTGTTTTTAGTCAGCAGTACACAAAATGCATACAAATTGTGCATTAAAGAATGGATAGTTTTGTGTCTGACTTGAGATCAGCACCATGGACAGCGCATACACAAAAGCACAGGCTACAGATGAGAGCTGTGAAACTCACTCACCGCTGCGTACAATTACAACGCAACAGCAGAACCGCTACAGTTTTCCATTAGTATTTCAGGAAAAGTGTTTAATGCTTTTACCTTTGACAAAAACAAAGAGTCTGATCTGATGTAGCCAGAACCCCTGCAGCAATAATTCACTCCTGTTGTCGTTCAATAAAGAGCTCAGCAGAGCACAACACTTCATTTCCCTGTCTTTGTGTGTGCATATGCATGTGCATTTTTGCATTGTTTCTATGCATATTTGACCACAGTAGCTGCATAGTGTATAATTAAAAAATCTTTATAAATGGTAGTGGCTTTCAGGGTATTTACACACTAAATTCCAATGACATCCTAACCAGCAAGACCATTGACCACAAATACTAGTTTTATTCATGTAAAAGAGTCCATTCTGGCTCACAAGATGATTCAAAGAAAATATTAACAGTAAAAATTCGAAAACACATCAGCATCCATTTATTATGCAGGCAATATATATTGAAAATATTACATCTTATAGCTCACATCTTTAATTACTCATGACTAAAGTCAATTTCACAATCGTCTCCACTCAGAGATTATTACATTTCATACATTAATACAGATTGGATGCTGTCAGAGTTTGACTGAGAAACATGTAATCAAAATGAGCCATAGGCAATATATTTTTTCTTCTTCTCTGGTGGCTTATTAATAATCAAGTTAGTAGTATGCAGTATTTATTTTCTCAAGAATGTTGCTGTTTAATTTATATTGCCCAGCTATCAATTTTATAGGTACAGGTATATTTGGAAGCACTGAACTGCTTAGTAGTTTTTATTTATTTATTTTGCAGTTTAGGCTTATGTAGATATATCTAATCTATAGGTTTCAGGTGAACGAAATAAGTAAATTATATTTTGTTTTAATTTAATATTGGTTATTAAATCAGCATAAAGCTGATTCTGGACGTTTAGATTTCCAATTTTTGTATGCATTTAACCAAAAAAAAAAAAAAAAAGTTAATAAGGTGGCGTTTTTCCAATCTGACCCTTGCCCATAAGTTTGACATCCCTATTTTTGATGTTTCTATTTTCACCTCATCACACACCATGTTCTCTGGAAAATAATGAAAGTTCTCCTAGATGTGCAGTAAAAGAGGGGTATGAATTATTTACTTATTTAAATCATTACTCCTTTAATAATTCATACATCTCCTCAGGCAAGTGTTACACCTAATTTCTTATATCACACCATTAAGAGTTTTGGAGGCAAGCGCCTCCTCTTGAGAATAAAAACACATTTGGCTCTTTTCCTTGCACAGCAAAAGAACCGCTGCTTGTTCTCTTTGCTCTCTCATGCATGCTTTAACAAATAGCATACTGTAGTTCTTAAAACAAAGTGACTGCAACAGTTCAAAGTTTACCTTCTGGACATTTATGACCGAATCATTCTTGCGTGAACCAAAATTGCTTCTCCTCTTAGCTGTAATGAACGTGCGATTGAAGAATAAGCGTAACAGACGACGTGCTGTTTCAAACAACGGAGTGACATTCAGAAAATCAATATAGGGCCTCGTTAAGGTTCGCATTAAAGATTTCTGTCTGTCTTTGGAAAAGCGGCGCTACCTTAATGACATCTCTATATCGATCTCTGGATGCAAACATTAGTTAAACAGCACTGAGGATGAAACATCATTACAGAAATCTGGAACAATTGATCAATCTAAATTAAACAAATTAAAGCGTATTTGTGAGTCAGCAAGTTCATTTATATGAAACTCGTTGACTTAAACGATTCATTCCAGTGCCACTTCCAGAATCTAAATTGAATCTTCTTTAAAAAAAAAATCATGCATTTGCTTGTGCAGGCATATTACAAAGTTTGCAATGTTAAACTAGCTCCCCAATCTATCCATTTATTGACACTGAGCTGTATAACAGCTCATTAGTGCTTACTAATTATTCAAAACCTCTAGTTCTAAGTATTAAACTTCAGTGTGTAACACATGCCAAACTGCCGATTCCCAAAATCCTGCGATTTGAGTGATCAGACAATTTTCAGCTTGTGTTCGATAAACTGGGTGAACAAATCCCATAGATTTGTGTTGAAGAAGGGATCTGAGCCCAGAATATAATAGAGTCTTGGGGGTGGGCTTTTCCGACTCTTTTTGGCAGAATGAGGATTACCAGCGTTAGCAGAAGAAAATAAAAAAAGATTCACTTTCTTTTATAGGCAAATAAAGGACACTGCCCCTTTCTTGACACATATGCTATTTAACGACATGGTAAACAAAACCTCAAGTGCTACAGTTAAGTGCTGAAATGCATAACTTTTGGCTGATTGTAACATATTAATATCTTATATATCTTATATTTATTTATCTTGTATATAACATATTACAGTTTTTTTCAACTGCTTACATTTTCAAAACTCTTTGCCTCTTTTTTTTCAAACTTTACACACAAATCCAAGAATTGCACACACAAAATGCAAAATGCCTCACATCTCTTACAAAATGAAGCACTGCATTCAAAATATCACAAACACATCTCATAATCAAACATTTGCAAACACCTTTGCCATAATATTAATTCCTACTAGATTTTTTTTGTGTGTTACATAGAGAATTGTGTGTTGTGTTTTGCAAAAAGTGTTTTATGAAATTGAAAACTGAGTCAAAGGCCGAGAATTAGTTTATGGTTTTGCAGATTTGGTGTCAGGTTTCAGAAATTGTGTGACAAGTTAAACAAATTAAATTGATCAAAGATGGCAGAAAAGACATTTGCAATGTTAATGTTTCAAATATTCTGAACTTTAGTCTCATCAAAGAATCTTAAAAAAATAATAAAAAATAAAAAATCAACACAAATGTTTTAAACATTGACAAAATTAAGAAATGTTTCTCAAGATTTTAAAGAATTGTGTAACACAATGGAATAATATATTAAAATATTTTATAATGTATTAAAATAGAAAAAATATGTAATGTATATTTCAGAATATTACTCTATTTACTGTACAAATAGATGCAGTCTTTTGCAAAGAAGTGTAAATACTTAAAGATGAACAGACTCACACTCATTATATTTTAGATATTTTAATAAGTAATAGTTGCATTTCCCATGACTTGCTTTCCGACTTATTTTAGTGCAAGAGGTATAAAAAAAGAAATAATAATAATGTTATGCTATGTTCAACCCACAGTTTTACCAAGAGGGATTCTGGAGCAGCGAGTTGCACCTCACAATTGTGGCTTGTTGTGACAAAATGGAATAATATGTATATATGTATTTGTTTATTTATTATTTGCTGCTTTATTATATAGGTTCTGTTATAATGTAGTCTTTAATTGCCCTTTACATATTTAAGGTATCCACGCCTTTTGACCAATGAATTTCCATGACTTCTGTGGTTATTCATGATTTCAACAAAATACATTTTCTAGAAATTGTTCTCAAAAAAGAAGAAAAAAAAAAGTTTTAGAGCGAAACTACTAAAAAAATTATATTTATACAAGTTACTTCAAGATTTCAAGACTTTCTCAGGCCAGGAAGTCACAATAAGTCTCTGGTACTTTCAGGTTTTCCAATGACCGTGAGAACCCTTCTCATCCATAAACTGATGAAATGATTGTCACGCTCTGACTTGGAGCTGTAAGTGAGCCAAGGTGGTCGACAAGAGACCAAAAAATAAATTAGAAGGGGGAAAACCAGCGGACAAAGGGGCGATGATTGTCTTTCCAATCTCTAAGCATACAGTTGTAGCGCTGGGCTGAGTGACACATGCACAATGAGAGCGAGTGGGCTGCCATTTAGCCCGGAGGGAACTGTCAGTGTTTAGGGACTCCATAGCGCAGATAGCTTTTAAATGGCAACCTGTCAAACAAAACATACACGACAATGCACACCTCAAGCAGCACAGAGACACAATAACATGGCGCTGCAGAAAACAGCGTTAAAAATGGCAGTCAAATCATTCAGGTTAAACGTGGAGACTTCATTCTTCAAAGACTTTGAGCTTTTCGCGCCTCCCGAGGTACATTTTACTCTCATCAAAACCAATCTCTGCTCCCAAACGCCCGGCGGTTTGAACACACTTTCTGATTAAAGTCTGCTACTTGTCAAGGTTTATTTATTTATTTTGTCGGAGGATGGGTGGGTGCTGTTTCCTCCGGCGATGTTCACAGCCTGTCTCTCTCGATGCTGCAGAATGTTTGCTTTCATCCTTCTTTGAAGCGTGTTAAAGCAGCCTGATGTTATTTGCTGTCAGCACATCCAAACGCCACTTTACCGCAATCACTGTGCCCAACAAGCCATGATAGGAGCCAGGCAATCAATCTCTGTATGTTCTGACAGTTACACAGACTGAAAGCAAGTCTACAACAGCGATGCCACAGTGTTTTCAAATGCTGAGCAAGGCTGGCGGTACATACTGTAGAAAAGTGTCAAAATTCTGCTAATTCTGCTGTTTCTGTTAACCATTGGGAAACGCACTGCTTTGACAGGCTGTTATTGGACGTATGAGTTCTTACCTTCCACATACTGGCTTCTTTGCCGTAAACCACAGCCATGTTGTTGACTTTGTCCCTCTTTATGTTGAATCGTTCAGTCTGGTTTAGTTCCTCGGTCACAAAACCCATGAATGAGTTATCAGGAGTGTGTGCTGCGGAGAAAAAAAAAGTGTATTTTAACTTCACAAACACAGTACTTTACAAGATCATTGCAATGAGACCATTACATTTTTAAGCTGTTAAACTATGTTACTGATAAAATCGTCAGAGTAGCGCTAACAACATAAGCGCTTATGTTAATGTGTGTGCAAACTATCTGTGAGTCTGTGAGCGAGAGAGAGCAGGAGAGATAGAGTAGGCTATGTGCTTTCCGTACATAATAAAATTTAATTTTGTGGAAAAACATGGACATGATCTGTTGTTTTTATCCTTTTGTTTACTATATTAATTAGTTTAGCCAGTGTTTTTGTGGGATTTGGTTATTTTGCTGTTGTAAGACCTTTGAAATAACGCACATCATTTGGTGAAGTGATATGGACATGTAATGCAGTGCCTGGAACTACGTTCGCCGTGCGTTTCCCTGAAAATAATTGCACACCTTAGAATGTTCGTCAGCCAATCAGATTCAAGCATTCAACGGCCCCGTAGTATAAATTGTAATAAGCAACAGCATTTACCTAAAAAAGGTCTGTTTGTTCACTCACTCTGCTTTCGTGCAGTCATTCATTCATTCATTCATTCATTCATTCATCAATCATTCATTCACAGAGCTGGGTAGTAACTGTTCACATGTAATCTGGATTACGTAATCAGATTTTAAAAATCAGGTACTCGTAATTAGAGTATTTTATAATGCTCATAGTCAGATTACAGTTACTTTTATGGATTATATAATTTCATTAGATTACATTACTAACTACAGTTTTCATCATGTAATCTGTAATTAGTAATCAATAATCTTCCCAGCTCTGTTCATTCATTCATTCAGTATGAATTACACATACACACAACCTATGGGTTATTTCCATAACCATTTTAAGATATTTAAACTTTTTTATATATATATATATATATATATATATATATATATATATTATTAACATTTTAGTATTTTTTTTTAATTTTTTTTTTATTAGATTTAATAAAATTCATTGTTTATGGGTGTTTCATTTAAGTGTTTCATTTCTCAAAATATTTTAATTTTGATTAATATATGATATTTATACACACACAATGTACAGGAAATGTTGTGGTTTTGTATAAGAAAATTATTTCTGATGGCTGCTAACAGTTTGACTGCACTGAACATAGTTAAAAGGAAAAATGGTCTTTTGTTTAAGAAAAAAAAGAGAAAAAAAATATTATCCTACACTAAAGAGACATTTACAGAAAATGAATCTTTGTTATGTGTTGAATTTCTGTCATTCCGATACGAACTCCAATTCGTCATCATGTGGGGCGTCTGGCCAATTCAATTCAAATTCACACTCATGAACTGAAAGGGAACAAATTGTTAAATTCTGAATTTGGGCCAACCTTGTGTGGTGTTAATATATTGAAATGAGGAGCAGTGCCTCGGAGTGTGGAGATGCAGATTTGTGCATATGCTGCACAGACACATACACTCTCCATCTCTGACAACATCTGCTGCTTTTCTCCTGCTTACAGATGCTCTGCGCCTATAGCATCTGCTACCCAAACACAAAACACTCACTGTTCTTGTTTTCTGTGCTGTGATTACTAAAAGACTTTCATAATGCAGCCTGATAAATGCATTAGAGAAGCTACAAGATACTCAGTCCTTTCATAAAGAAGTTAGCCACAGTACAAGCTACTAATAATACATTACTTGGTAGAAACAATAGTTTTGGTAACACTTCATTTTATGCTGTCTTTGTTACGTTACATGTACGTTACGTTATATAACTGTATAATTATATGCAATTAACAATAAAGCAAAACCTATTCCTAACACTAATCCTATAGTACATAAATGTTGTATATTAATATTAATTAATATTACTCAGTCTGAAATTTTCGTCCAAAATTTTCGCACGTTAAAAAATAAATACGACCTCACATTGTGTCAATCACATTTATACACTGCCTCCGAAACTTTCATCTGTCGTAAAAAAATTCAGATCAGGTTCAGATCATTTTCTGCATTTTCGCATCCGTAGCAAGCATTTTGATAGGAAAGGATGACGAATATGAAAAAAAAAACTAAAATTTCATACTCAGTGTGCAAGGACCTTTACACTTTGTTACAGTGTAATTATACATTTAAGTACTGAGGAATATTAATTAACTACATGTACTTACTATATGGGTAGGGTTAGGATTAGGGTTACTTGCATGTAATTATGCAATTATATTGCTAATTAATTGTTATTATAACAGTAATGTAACATGTGTAACAAGTACACCTTAAAATAAAGTGTTACCCTCAACACTTAAATGTACAATCACACTATAACATGGACATCTTAAAATTAAGTGTAACCAAATATTTTGTATCTGTGTTACTATGTAGCACAAATGAACATAGCAGTATTTATCTGGCACAAACACAAAAATAGTGTCACTAAATAATCAAGTAAACATTAATTTAACAACATAAGTTGTGACAACTAAGAAGAAACACTTATTTAAATTAAAACTTTAAATGTGAGCTGCCACAGAGAATTCTGGGAATTTCAATTTACGGTTTTCTTTTTCACTTCCAAAAATCGTAAACTTTAATTACATGAAATGTATTTTACTTCAGTTACATAAAATGTCCCATTAATTTTTTTACAGGTTTTAACCATATACAAGGAAACTTATTGTTAACCAGTTAATACCTTCTTTTTTTTACCATAGATTTTTTTCTTTTAGGTAGCATTTTTTTACTTTATTTATTTATTTATTTTTTTAAATAGTGTCTAACTTCCATAATATGACATATTTCCAAACAAAACAGCATTTTAAATTAGTAAAAACACATAGACTTGGTTTAATCCATTGGGATTTGCTAAAACAGCAGATAGCTAGTTTGTTTTAGAATATTTCTTGTCCATTCCATCCCTGGATACACCCAAATTCGGAATAAGTCAAATCAAGTATTTTTTTATAGCCCTTTATACAACAGGGATTGTTTTAAAGCCGGTAAGAGATGCACAGTTAAACCTCACTCCCCTGATCTCAAGAGGCACACTAGCGACTGATGCTAGAGGCTGCGCTCTTTAGTGTCCTTATTAGTTCGCCCACCTCCCATGCTGGCGACCCACATTCGAGTCCCGCTCAGAGCGGAGCTAAGACCCTTTAACCCTATCCAATACCTTAACATAACTACCTTACTTTCTACCAATAAACAGCAAATTAGAAGTTTATTGAGGGAAAACTCTTAGTTAATAGTGAATATGTGTTCCCTAATCTAAAGAGTTACCAAAATTTCAAAAATGAGCCAAAGCCAAATTCTGCTGTAAGGCAGCTCTAACCAGACGATAGTGTCATGATGCAGCTCCAGCCAGTAATAAGCACTCATAGACTTACGGAACATGGTCATGTATTGTTTGCAGTTGAAGTTCCAGTAGCCCCAGTTGGTCCTGTATCCATGCAGTGTGGCATACTCCTCATTATTGTACGCCGGCTCCGTGCCGAAGGTATCGATCACGCGGATGTGGCACCTAGACAGAAAAACAAAAGAGGTTTTTTTTTTCACTATACCCTTAATTCTGTTTTTTTTTTTTTTTTTTGTGTGTGGTGATGAACAGACCAGCTAATATTCTCACACATCCCATTCCACCAAACTAAATAATGTGCATCTTGTAAATGTGATTATACACATTAGCGGAAAGCTTTCTATTAATTTCTCCATTAAAGACAATAACCTCTGTTGCTTTGTTTTTCTCCATGAAACACATGTGGAGATGTTTTGCTGATTGTTCAAACATCTATATTTTTCATAAAGTGAAAGTGAATGGTAACCAGGGGCTGACAGGCTCCAAAATGAAAAGCACCACAGCGGTAGATCATTTGACTTGCAATGCACAAGTCAAAACGGACTACCGCTGTGGTGCTTTTCATTTGCAAGTCTTCTGAGGCCATATGATAGCTTTGTGTGAGGAACACAGTGAAATTGAAGTCATTAAATCTCTCTCCATTTTAGATATCAATCTCATTAATGGGACTAAATATGCAATGATACATGCATATACATAATCAGACTACACCTCATGACTCCAAAAATCTGAAAAGATTTTAAAATAACATAATTTCCTGACTTAAACTTTTGCAAAAAAGTAATCACACACCATATGACTCTTAAAGGAAAACGCCACCGTTTTTCCATTTGATATGTACCTCTCCCGTCTCAGTCCGTGCACTTAATCCCTCTAGCGCGCGGCACCACTATGCTAGCGTTTATCTTAGCACCATTCATTTCTTAGGATCCAAACTGGGATAAATTTAGAAGCCACCAAACACTTCCATGTTTTCCCTATTTAAAGACGTTTACATGAGTAGTTACACGAGTAAGTATGGTGACACAAAATAAAACGTGGCGATTTTCTAAGCGGATAAAAATGATAACTATAATGTGTGGCGGAAGAGCACTTTGCAGCACTTCGACCTCGGCGCAGTAATATCATCACTCCTGAAAACTCCCCCTCTCGCTCTCCCTCCCCCTCCCCCTCTCCCTCTCGCTCTCCCTGATAGTGATAGTGCAGGCCACGTTGGTTGAATTGACGGAAGAGGGAGAGGGGGAGTTTTCAGGAGTGATGATATTACTGCGCCGAGGTCGAAGTGCTGCAAAGTGCTCTTCCGCCACACATTATAGTTATCATTTTCATCCGCTTAGAAAATCGCCACGTTTTATTTTGTGTCACCATACTTACTCATGTAACTACTCATGTAAACGTTTTTAAATAGGGAAAACATGGAAGTGTTTGGTGGCTTCTAAATTTATCCCAGTTTGGATCCTAAGGAATGAATGGTGCTAAGCTAAACGCTAGCATAGTGGTGCCGTGCGCTAGAGCGATTAAGTGCACGAACTGAGACGGGAGAGGTACATATCAACTCGTCTAAGTTGAGGGAAGAACATATTGGAATATGGAAAAACGGTGGCGTTTTCCTTTAAGTTGTTACATTAGCATACTTTTTTTAAAAAAAAGAGTACTTGTTATGTAAATAATTTAACTAACTCTAACACTCTCTATTCTATTTCTATTCTAACTACTTGTTTTCTTTTTATTTATTATAAAAATTACCCTCTAACACTAGCATTCTCTATTCTTTTTCTATTATTTTGACTTGTTTTATTTTCATTAAAAAAGACCCTCTAACACTAATGTTCCCTATTCATTTTTTTTTCTTTTTTCTATTCTATCTACTTGCTTTCTTTTTATTTGTTATATAAAAAACCCTAGCATCCTGAGTTAGGCTAACTGAGACTTGTCACAGCGCTTACATATTATTGCTCTTTTGTTGATTTTGATTGCTTCTATTGTCCTCATTTATAAGTCACTTTGGATAAAAGCGTCTGCTAAATGACTAAATATAAAGTAATGTAATTTAAAAGAATGTATTTCAGTGCAAACTGAATGTAATGTTTAGACACCTAACTCAATGTTATTTACAATCAATTGAAAATGCATTATAGTTTAAATTTATATTAAATGTAATTAGTTGAACTTAAGAGACATAATGATTTTAAACATAACAATTTAAATTGTACTTTAAAGTAACACTTTAATTTGAGAATATTACAATGTACACTCTAAAAAATACTGGGTTAAATACAACCCAGCGCTGGGTAAAATATGGACGAACCCAGAGATTGGGTTGTTTAGACCCAGCGGTTGGGTTACTGCCCAGAAGGTTGGGTTAAACATTTAACCCAACTGTTGGTTGAAAACAACCCAGCATGTGTTCTGTCCAATATTTACCCAGCACTGGGTTGTATTTAACCCAGCATTTTTTAGAGTGTACACTTTTTTTTTTTAAGGTGTGTTAAGAAACATGGTCATGAAGGTGTACTTTTCTCCACTAAAAGTCCAAACCCTCAAAACTTTTGCAGTTCAGAAAGTTAACTTGCTTTATGATGAACAGATTTAACTTAAAATTTTTGATTTAACTTAAATCTTTGGACAACAAGAGGGTGATGACAGAATTTAGGGATAAATTATCCCTTTAAATGTTTCACTTGCTTTAAAATGTCGGTAACACTTTAGAATACTGTTTCTTACTTACTGCAAAAAGGAATTATTGAAGAACTAACAGGTAATTATTCATTAACACTTAACTCACTACTGTTAACTACTAAGGAAGATGTGTTAACTAATCAGTATGTAATACAATTTTATGATTGTGTTAAGTAACAGTTAGCTAATCAATAACTAATGTATTCTGTCATGCCTCCTGAAGAACTACTATTAATTATCTACTAGTTAAGGTTCAAGAAAAATAACTATGAAATATCTACTAATGAACAGTTATAAGCAAATAGTCACTATAATAATCAGGCTGTGGCCCACAAATCAAGTACTTGAGTAAAAGTACAGATACTCCAATAAAATATTACTCCAATAAAATTATAAGTAGGCCTATTCATTTTCAAAATGACTTGAGTAAAAGGACAAGTACAAAGTACTAATACAGTAGCAACTTTGTTATAGTCCAATACTACTATTATTAGCCTATAATGGAAAGGAAATATGCATCTTGTTTGCTGCACACCCAAAAGGACTCATTACTATAATTGTACATAAGTTTTTGCCTGTATGGTAAATAATTGCTTTGTGCGCGTGTTCTGTAGGAAATCTGCTTCGGAAAGGAACCCCAACTCCACTGTCTTGCCATAACTATCCAACTTACTACAGATACAGTACACTCTGTAAAATGGTGGTTTGTTTATTTATTTATTTACCGAAACACTGGGATGAAGCTGTTGGGTCATATTTTTTTATTTATTTTAGTCTTGGGTAGTTTTTGTGTTGTGTTAACGCCTAAAATGTGGGCAGTATACAGTACATGTTAAAACGGAATAAAATATGCTGTATTAAGAAATGTTCTCATCTGAAATAAAGATCGTAAACAAGTTGTCTCATGTATTTTACAAAGTTTATGATTACTTTTATAGGTATTTTTTAGAGTGTAAGTTTGATTTGAGTCAAAATTATGTAGTAATTATTATTTACTAATAGGCTCACTTTAGAATACTGTTTCAGTTTCTAAGTAATTCTTGCGAAATTATCTAATAATTCTTTATTAATTACTAATGGGTTCCCAATATTTTCACTTTAGAATAGGCCTACTGTTTCAGGTTCGAAATAAGTCCTGCAGAATTATTTGATAATTATGTATTAATTACTAATGGGTTACCTGTATTTTCACTTTCCCTCAGTCCTTGCCTTACATACAGGAATTGAATTAATGGTAATATGGTATATGCTGAGGAGGCACACATACAGTAATATAAAAACTAAGGTAAGTTATTGCATGGCACTGGAGTGGTGGTGGGGTTCCTATCGGAAGCTGATTTCTTACAAAACACACTCACAAAACAATTCACTACACATGCAAAACCTCTATAAAGTTTATTGCATTTATTAATATTGCATTTTCATACTTCTACTACCACTTCTGCTAATAACATTTATATGAGAGGGTCACAACTCAATTTAATTGTGTATAACTGTTCATTAGTAGTTACTTCATAGTTATTTTTCTTGAACCTTAACTAGTAGATAATTAATAGTAGTTCTTCAGGAGGTATGACAGAATACATTAGTTATTGATTAGCTAACTGTTACTTAACACAATCATAAAATTGTATTACATACTGATTAGTTAACACATCTTCCTTAGTAGTTAACAGTAGTGAGTTAAGTGTTAATGAATAATTACATGTTAGTTCTTCAATAATTCCTTATTAGTTATGCAGTAAGTAAGAAACCGTATTCTAAAGTGTTACCAAAATGTCTTGCAAAGGGATTCTGAGACAATTGAATAATCAAAAAAAAAAAAAACTTTCCCTTTATCTTTCTCTCCTTCCCTTGCTAGCTTGTACTTATTTGAACAATGACTGAGACTTGGTGTTACGAGCACTTCCTCTGTCTGATTGCCTCTTCAAGATGAATCGCTTTATGTATTCCCCAATTGTAAGTCGCTTTGGATAAAAGCATCTGCCAAATGACTAAATGTAAATGTAAATGTAAATGCCTTGAGTAGTGGAGCCTCAAGCTTTAAACTCATAAACTAAATACAGATTTCTGCTACAAATGTCGGCTCAAAAAAAAAAAAAATGTCTGATTATCCTTAGATGGAATAATGATGTGAGGGTTGAAAAGTGAGAGCTAAAGTAGTGTATCCCAGCCATTAAATATCAGTCTGTTCTTCAAAAATAGTTATTACTTCAGCAGACTCAAACATAACATTTCGGTCATATTGACTATTTTCATAGTTTATGGTTTGTGAAGCTTAATAGCACCTGGTCAACAGTTACTTGGATTGTATGGAAAGAGGAACATTCTGCTAAACATCACCTTTGGTGTTCCAAAGAAGAAAGAAAACAATGTTTGTTTTGTGGTGAACTATTGCTTTAAGGGTGGGTTTGTATTTATCTACTTGATTTGGCTTGCTTGTTATGAAAGTGCTGCAGTCTTAACTCACTCTGAAACACAGCAGTGGGAATATATAGGCCTCTGTAAAGGGATTCAGCTGCATCCCAACAAAGTCATACTCTGATTTTTTTTTTTGGGAGGTAACAGGATTAAAGCTTAAGATCACAACAAAATAACTTCCTACAAGGAGGCATGAGGGAATAGAGTGCAGCTGTGACCACACACTCTTCTCAGAGGCCTTCGTTCCAATCCATAGAAAACCAGGATGAATCAAAATACAACCTCATAGAACAAGAAAAAAAGAGCATGCAAATTGTGTTATAAAGTCATGAGACAGAATTCACTACTCAGCCCATGAAGCATTGCGAATGGCACAATCGATTCAGTAATGGCGGTAAAGTATAATACTAATGAAAACTAGTGTTTTCTTTTTGATATACGTGATTGTATAAAGGAGTGACTTGTTTTGTGTTTTTATTGTCCTTCCCTCTCTCCCTCCCTTTTGACTTGACTTTGAGATATTGAGTATATGTCTGTTGTTTTGTTTTGTTATATTTTGGACGTTATGTTATGTTATGTGTGGAAAAAAAAAATAATGTTGATAACAAAAATACTAATGAAAACTGTTTAATAATACTTAAAGAGTGATACTTTATAGAATATGTTTTTTATCACATCCAACTACACTTTAAAGTTTTACTTTAAAGTACATTATAAATATTATGTTTTTATTTATCTTTTGTTGTACTTCAAACAAATATAGCATAAAGTACTTGATTATAATTTCAACTGTAGTGTTATTCATTATTACATTTTAAAGTTAATAGATTTTAAATGTACTAAATTGCAACTTCATCATTACCAATGTGTAATTACTAATATATTTAAACACATTACATACAAGTTTCAACAGAAATAATGTTAAAGTATATTTATGTTTATCCAAAAATGCTTGTATTTTGTCAAACCATATTTCCAAGACAAATATATTTTGTAATTACATATAAAGTTGTGCTTATGTCCCTTTAGGTCAAAAAAGCACTCTAAAGTTCTGCTAACTGCTTTTATATCAATGTTATCTATATTTTTATTTTATTGCAATTAAGTGTCTAATTTAGCACAAGTATGGCATTTTTTTTTTTATAATTGTCTGAAAATAGCAATGTGAAGATTATTAGATTATTTCTTATTTTGTGACACTTGGAAAGAGCAACAGCATTCAGACTTGGACTGTAAACATTGCAGTGCAATAAAAAATGAGTCTGAGCCCTACAGGGTTGATTTATTACAAAAAAACAAATCAGTCTTATTCTCTCCCAGACTGAAATACAGAGACATATACTGTATTTTACAACTGACAAATGCGAAATGACGTTTAATTGATCTTCCAATAATTTTAATACATTATGCATGTGGCGGTCTTGATGTGAGCGATGAGACACAAATATTATCCATTATTTATGAGGTAAATTTCTGAAGTATTATACTGTACTCATCAGTGTTTTATGTATCTGAGTTCATCTCTATTCATTATTGAACTCACTGATGGAAGAGACTGAGAATTCACAGTGAGATTGCTGGCATGACCAAGTCAATAAAGACTCGGAATCCATTATAAAGCACATGATACAGCGGCTTAAAGCCCCCATGGAATCAAAATTAAAGTTTTGTAACTTTTTTTTCAAAGAGCCATACAAAGAAATGTCGTTATGGTTAGAAGCCAGAGGTTCAGAAGCTCAGTTTTTAGAAGAGAGGCTCAAACTGACCTGTGCAGTCTAAAGGAAAGGCCCATGTGCTGTTTCATCTGCTGCAGGCCGTGGTAGTCTGTATAGATAAGGTCAAAGGGCAACGGGCCAGTCAGAGGACAGCTTCCTCTTCCTGGAGGTACGCCAAGTGACCTAAAAATGATGAGAGAACAAGCTTTTACACACTAAAGCAGTGGTGCAAGTTTCATTTGAAAATGTAAGGGCATTAATCAACATCAACATTGCGAGAACATTTCATTCCTCTGCTTTTTTTTATGGACACCAACTCATTTACTTGAGTGATTTACATTTTGCGCATTCATTTCAGGATTTCTTGCATGTACACTTATAACTTTTGCAACATGACATGCGAGACTGCAGTGTCTTCAGAAACCTTGCAGTGTGCTTAATTGTACTGAATGAAAACTTGTAGTGTACTTCAAAATGTAAAAGTAAAACTGTATTTGCAGATAATATACCATTAATGCAATAAGGATGCTTAAGTGTATTTAAAGAGAGCACACTTTCATGACTAACTTTGTAATAATGTCAAACTAAAACATTTTCTTTAAAGTATATTTTAAATCATTATGTTTTGATAATGTTTTTTTCTGCTTTAAAGTACACTTAAACAAACACTAAAACAAATGTAAAGTACTTGATCATTTTAAACTGTAGTGTGTTATTTGATATTACATTTAATGTTAATGTTTTCAATGTATGAAATTGCAACTTCATCATTACAAATGTGTAGTTACAAAAATATAGAAATACATGACATAAGTTTCAATTAGGGCTGTCAATCGATTAAAATATTTAATTATGATTAATCGCATGATTGTCATGAGTTAACTCTTGATTAATCACAACTTTTTATCTGTTCTAAATGTACCTTAAATTAATACTTTTCAAGTTTTAATACTATTAACGCGTTAATTTTGAGAGCTCTAGTTTCAATAGAAATTGCATTAAAATATATTTTAATTTAATATACAAATTAAAATATAAATTTACTCTTCAGTGCATTTGACAGTGAACTTTAACCATATTTCAGACAACAAAAGTAATTATGAAATTACATATAAAGATGCACTACTTAAGTGGGTCAAGAAAATGGTTCAACTAATTGCATTTTAATATTAGTTGAACCGTTTTTTATAATACTTTTTTTATTTAATTGTAAAATACATGCAATTAGGTGTCTGGGGGAAAAAGTATATAATTTTCATTAAAGTATATTATTTCCCTAACAGGTACTATTTTTAAAAGTGTGCAAAATGTCACAAGGGTCAGTTCTTCATTTAGGCAAAATAAATAAAATAATAAATAATATAATAAATAATAATAAATAATAATTTGGGGGACACCAAGCATGAGGCTTCAGGGCTAAATTTAGTGTGACTCATCATCTAGATCACACACACTCACACACAGCAGGTGACTGTGAGGAGAGCACCTCCTCTCTGCAGGAGATCATTTGTCAGTTGGGAGAGTTTCTCTGGGATTCTCCTCCAGGGATACTTGAACTGCCAAATTCAAAGCCGCTGGTGTTTGTGAGCAGATGCTTCAGCAGAGAATGTGTAAACCAGCAAAGACCTGCTGCTAAACTGGCTTCTGATATTTCATTATGAATTCTGGGCTGGTTTCAGCCACCCACATCTTTCATCTACAGAAAATGGAAAAAGAGCAATAAACGCATCACAATCTCATGCAGGCTGGGCTCCGTTAAAATTCATTTCCGAACACCGAAGGTTTTTGATCTTATTTCGATCTGAAATGTCAAAACGCGTGTGCCTTTAACCGTAACACCCGGGGTTTAATAGACAATACTGGAAAGACCTTTTTTCTTAACCACTGCTCAGTTCGTTTATGCAAATCCTCAGGCACAGGTAAAGGTTTTTTTTTTTGGTCTGGAAATCTTTGGTTCTATAAATGTCAGCTCTGTAAGAGAGGTGGTCTCTTGCATAAACCAGGTTACTGGGTCCAAAGCAACTCATTTAAATTGGTTTGCAAAGGGGCTCGAATACATGTAAACTGACATAATATGTGTAGATGAACTTAGAAGATCCATGAACGCAGAGGATCCAAAAAGATGAAAAGGCTTCTTAAATTAATCCATGTGAATTGAATGGTTTAATCCAAGTCTTGTGGACAGAAACCCCTTTTTTAAATAATGAAAAGACTTAATTTCACCGGTTATTCAAATATGGATTCATTCAAATTGATCAGTTTTTTGATGCCTTTATGGCTTTTTTGGATCTTCTAGGTTTTGGTTAACCTGGACTTTCAATGGAGAGACAAAAACCTCTCAGATTTCTGTAAAAATATCTTAATTTGTGTTTCAAATATTCAACAAAGTCTTATAGATCTGGAACAACATGAGAGTGAATAAATGATGAAAGAATTTTCATTTTTTGTGTGAACTAAGAAGCATAGTCTTGAAAATGTACTCTCTTTAAAAACACTCAAGTGGCTTTTATTTCAATAATATTATATGGTCTGCAAGTACAGTTTTATATACTTTTAAGATTTGAGGCACACTGAAAGACAATATTCAACACTATTAAACACACATTTCTTTCCAAAAGTGTGGGATACAGTATCAGGACGCATTAGCACTTACCCTGCAAATACAATGTGATCACATGGATTTACTGAGCTTTAATCATGGTTTGAGTAATCACAAAACATTTTGGATCCTATTTACATCTGGATATCAGTGATGGCTACAGTATAGAACAGAACAAAGAGCAGTGCATACAGCAAGAGCTGGTGAACACACAATAACACACTGCAGAAACAAAGAGCACAACAGCTTTACAGCACATCAGTGACCACCCACTTTCTCAGCAGCCTTGCTTCTGGAACTAGCTTTCACATTTTCTCTAAAGTTATAAAAAACAATAGACAAGCTTCCAAATGAAACATGTATGGACGCGCTTTTCCACCACTGAATAATAATAATAATAATAATAAAAAGTTAATTGCAACTTTTTATCTCACAATTCTAACTTTTTATATCTCGCAATTCTGTCTGTTTTCTTAGAACTGTGGGATATTAACTAAATTGTAAGATATGAACTTGCAGTTCTGAGGAAAAAAAAGTCAGATTTATTTATTTATTTATTTAATTCAATGGAGGAAACAGGCTTCCACAAACCTGACAAACTTTGTTTAAAAAAAAAAAAATTCTCAAGTGAGTAAACTGCTCACCACATGAAGCACTGAAATTAATGTAATGGAAACCTAACAATGGTAATAGAAAACATGTTGCTATATATGATTATAGTATTTAAATACATAAATAAATCTTATACAGTCAGTGTTGGGAAGGTTACTTTGGAAATGTAATAGGTTACAGATTACAAGTTACCCTATTTAAAATGTAATAGGTAGTGCAACTATTTCAATGACTGTATTAAAGTAATGTAACTGATAACATTTGATTACTTTTTGATTACTTTTCTAAGTTTCTAACAAATGTTTTCAACTGTTCATCATTTTCACACATTTAAAGCAGGCAGGGTAACTTTACAGTAGGACTCAACACTGATTACTGTCAGGCTTCTCAAAATCCTTCATCACTTGAATTAAGATTATGGAACAGCCACCACAAAATCTGACTTTAGCACCTATTTTTACATTGAGATCATTCTGGGGTTAAATGCAGATTTGAAATCATATCAATATATAGTTTAATAGCGATGATACCGTTTTTTAAATCAAATCTTTGCGCAGCTAGGAAACACTGAAGTCTAAAAATGCCTTGAAAAAACAAAACAAAAAAACAGTTAATCTTAAAAAATAAAATAAAAAAAGTAAAGCATATACTTAAATCCAAATAGGAAATAAAAGTTATCAAATAAGCACGTATCCTATTCTCTGTCGTAAACTCCTGAAACATCGGTGTCTCATATTTTAAAGCAGTCAATACATTTTGGTAAATAAATCAATCAAATCTGTATGTGTGTGAAAATGGCTTCTGATATTTATATTGATATTTATATATACTGATATTGCCCTTTGTAATCGTTAACATTTTCATAAGTAACTGTAATTTAATTACATTTTTTTTCTCAGGAACTTTAACAGATTACAGTTACAAATAGTTTGTAATTAAATCACATAACTCTGTTACATGTAACTAGTTACTCCCCAACTCTGCATACAATACGTATTGCAAAATACTTGCATACAGTGTATACTGTATGCAAGAGACCTGTCAATCAAAATGCTTCAAGGCAGTAGGTAGTCACATTGGGAACCATTAATGTTTCCATGGGAACAGCAACTTTTGAAACCCTATATACTCTGCTGCTCTAATAAGATTATATCAATAAAGTTAATTATGTCAGTGTTAATTTCCTGTATGAGGAGCTTGTAGTTTGGCAAGACACAGTTTGAAAATAGTTTCCTCAAACTTTGAAAACATTGTCAATTAAACAGAAGAGTTACAGCCAATGGCTGATAACTTCATAAGGATCTGCAAAATCTATTATAAGTAAATAAAATCAAATAAATACAATAAAAATAAAGTGATAAATAAATTGTATGAAATAAATATACTCGTAAGTTTTCTTAATTTACTGCATGTTTCCTCACACAACTTGTCAGAGCACATCCAAACAGTGTGAGCGGAGAGTCTGAGCTCTGAAGTTTACAAATGTAGATGGTCCTTAAGCAGTTTTGTGATTATTCATCTAAAGCAATATTGTTTTTCCTGGTCATGAGAGAACAGCTAAAGCTGAATCATCCATCAGATCTGCTTTAGAATTAGTCAAATTTTCAATATCTATTACTTACATACTGCCAAACAGAAAGAAAATGGATTCTAGAATGCACAGCTGAAAGAATATGGGATACTGACAGTTGTAATGAAAACAGTGTAGGTTTAACCTACTTTGTGCAGACCAAATGACCCCAAAATGATATAAAAGCTGAAATCAGCTCCTTCGTGGGGACCAGCCAATGGCTCCCGTGAGGAAAACAGATTAATAAACATACTAAATAATTAAAACTGCAAATACAGTTCTTGTGAGGATTAAGTTCAGGGGATATAAAATATCATTAGCTCAGTAGTGTTTGTGTACAGGTTTATAATCTTGCATCTGCTAAAAGACAGCTTGCTGTTTTGTTTTCTTATTAAATATAAATTTGAGCATGCACATGATATTTACCATTGAGATATACAATACATATGTAAACTAAATGGATGTTTCCTTTTAATATACAATATAGCAAACTACTTGCCAAACAATTAGTTCACATGATCAAAGACCCTTAATGTGTGCATTGACAGATGGAAATATCACTTATGTACCATAGTGCATGATTTGTAACCTGATACATTTTGACATTTACATTACATAACCAGCTTCATATATATGGCTTTTCTCACATTGTAAACTTGCTCGGTACCCCACCTGGTACAGCATCACACTTGTGATACTGAGCACTCCTGAGAATCAAAAAGCTCACACGCTTGTAGAAGCAAGCTGAAATTGCACTGATGCTTCAGAAAATGTGTTTTTATCTCATGTTTGCTTTTGTTAACACTATCAGTTATAGCGTCAGGTTTACTGTAGGTGGTACATTAAATGCGACAGAGCAACCAGTGTACAGCACCAATGTAATAATTTACATTGATAAATTATTGATATTATTGATGATAATTTTGCATCAATGCTGCCACAGGTATATATATATATACTGTATATATATATATATATATTATATTATATTTTTTTTTTTTTTTTTTTCTGTGGGTTGAGATATCTCCCCCTATATTTTATGAAAAGTCTGGTTCATATTTGGTAGCAGTTGGAGTGTTTCCGAGGCTAAAAAAGAAAATTTTCCCCACTTAAGACTGTCATGGTTTCCATGCTTTCTTCTCAAACCAAGTGAACTAAAACTGCCTCCCTTTCTAAAAAGAGAAATGATTGTGAGCCAAGTGTGAGCTGTGTTTCCACAGGTCACTGGAGCTCAGCAAATGTGACAATTGACAGACACACAAGCTTGTCACAGTGAGCGGTACACAGAAATACAACACAAAACATCACATTTATTCTCCATTTACAACAAACATCCAAAGATGACATCTACACCTCAGTGGAAAACACCACATGCTCAACACTAACTCACACAACCCCAAAGGAATGAAAAATCACAAATGTCATCTCCAAAATAGATGGAAAGTAAATGGAGATGCTTGCCTAAAGTCAACATGAAACTCCATTAGGACATCTCCATTAGGACATCATTGTTTTTCCAAGTGATAGGATATTCAATGTCCATTTTTATGTGAAATTTAAAAGATATAAGACAGAAATTACTTTTTTTTTATAAACCATAAGATCTGAATTCCACAATAAACAAAGCTTGTTAAAGTGCTGTACTGTGTGACAACAATTGACAACATTTCTTATGAATTTAAGGAGAAACATCTTAGTATGATACTTAACACTGTGATCTGAGACTTAGTACTATGAGACATTGAGTCTCATGAGCTATGAAACACACAGACACACACAACAATAAAACAAGTCTTAACAAAGCAAATGTCCTCACACAGTTAAAATCAGATACACCCCACTGTTCTGTTTCCTTGTGATAGATTTATCTTGCTGCAGTATTTTATTTCAAGGAAGAACGGATGTCTTCTAAAACACTTGCTAAAAAATAAAATCTATACGACAACTTGTTCTACAGACTAACTGAGCCATTACAAAAGCTGTAGTTATAAAACACATAGTTCCAGATTTAAAATGTGATAGGATGAGCTACATTTGAAAACACTGTAAAAACTGCAGGTGAAGCCATTTATTTCTTATGATTGATTTTATTTGACATGCACAACAAGGACCATTGCACACAGAGCCATGCTGTTTCGGTCGAATTCGTGTTGAAAAGCTGTTAATAAAGTAATATGTGCACATAATGTTCCCTCTCTTAAAATGTAAAGGTGAACATTATCTTACATGTTAAGAGTTTATTGATGCTATTCAGTCAATCTGTTATTTTTTGCCCCTGTGGCAGGAGGTTTTGAGGGATTTAGTTTATATCTAGAGTTATGTTTGGTAACACTTTAGAATATGGAACACATATTCACTATTAACTACACGTTTTCCCTTAATAAACTCCTAATTTGCTGCTTATTAATAGTTAGTAAGTTAGTTGTTATATTTAGGTATGGAGGATTAATAGGATTAAGGTATGTAAAACATGATCATGCAGAATAAGGCATTAATTAATTTATAAATACTAATAAACAGCCAATATGCTAGGCAGAGGTGTCAAGTAAGTACAAATACTACCTTACTTAAGTAGAAATTTTGGGTATCTATACTTTACTGGAGTAATTATTTTTCAGCCGACTTTTTACTTCTACTGCTTACATTTTCACGCAATTATCTGTACTTTCTACTCCTTACATTTTAAAAATAGCCTCGTTACTCCTATTTCATTCCGGCTTGTTTTCATTCCGGCTTGTCATCGTTAAAAAAAAATAAAAAAATAAAAACCCTATCCAGATAATTCGCGCCATCCGGATAGAGTGAATTTGATTGTGGTTGGATGAGAAGAATAAACACCATTCCGACACCCTATTGGTTTGTACGCGATCCATCGCACCTGCACATGACACAAATCACGTCACACTCCAGCAAGGACATAGCCAGTGTTGGGGTCGTTACTCAAAAAATATTATTTCTTAAAAGTTATTATTTCTCCAATACTGGCTCATTTATCAAACGGGTGCTTTCTCTTCGTCTTCTGCAAATTAAGCTACAGTAGGTAGTTCGGTAGAGAGACGTTTGAATAAATTAGGGTTTGCGATTGACAACGCGATTGACAATGTTGTGATAAGTAGGCTATACTAACTTTGTAACTCGTTACCCCCAACACTGGACATAGCAGACGTATGTAGCCAAGTACGAAGATGTCCGTGGCAGAGACTCAAGAAGAGAACTGTAACTTGAATGCAATGTACGTCGCTTTGGATAAAAGCGTCTGCTAAATGCATAAATGTAAATGTAAATGTAACTCGAGCGAAATGTCCCAACCAGGATTTTTATTTTTTTTTTTTAATTAATCACTTGGATTAAACATTCATTTTGACAGCACTAATGTTTATTGTATATAGACAACCATACAAGGGTAATTGTTACTAAGCCTGCCCTGGGTACACCAATTTTCTTGTCCGTTGCCCTCACAGATTCCTGCAGCTAAGCTTGGATGTACATTTACATTCCAATAAAGGTTATTGATGACATGCCTCTGAAGTTTGACTTTTTGCACCATTACAATACTTATAGGCAACTAGTCATCATATCTTCCACTCCATGAAACACGTTAATGCTCAGTAGTACATGTTTTTTTAATGTATTTGCATTGTACTAAAATGCGTTCATTTTCAATGGGCATATATGCGGCTGAAACAGGTAGCCTAGTGCATCCCAAATTTTTCAACATTAACATTTTAATATAACATTATAGTCATTATGGCCTTTAGAAAAATATTTTTTTGAGGAGGTGGGGTAGTGCACAATAGGACCCTGTGGCGCGGCATAAGCTTTTGTCCTTAATGGCATTTTTTTCCTTACATTACTTTTCCTTTTATACTTTAAGTAGTTTTGAAACCAGTATTTTTACACTTTTACTTGAGTAAAAAGCTTGAGTTGATACTTCAACTTCTACAGAAGACTTTTTAAACCCTAGTATCTATACTTCTACCTGAGTAATGAATGTGAATACTTTTGACACCAGTGATGGTAATATGCATGCTAATAAGTAACTAGTTAATAGCGAGAATAGGTCCTTAAAATAAAGTGTTACATTATGTTTCAACTAAGTTCAATGGTGCAGAGCAAAAAATATGTATTAGGGTGCAAGTTATAATTTACAATAATAAGTAACAAAGCTACAAAGCTGATTTAAATACGGTGAGCAACAATGACGAAAGAAAGTGAAGTTCGTGAAGAGAACAGATCCTGCAGCATATGAGCACAGATGAGACTTGTACTGCAGTGACATTCAGACATTTTTAATTGTGAGTTAATTGTCCAAAAAAATTAATCAGAGAACTCGCTTTTACTATGGAAATGAAATTGTGGCAAAACAGCTGAGCAGTGACTGTCCACCATGAAGCAATGAACATTAATCAAGCTGGTCTCCCTACACACACTCAAACTATTCTGGTATTTGTGTACATTTGAATAGTTGGCAATATACTTGGATATTATCCTTCAAAAATGCTCATTCAACCTTGTAAGCATGACTGCTGCCTTCCCTCAAATCCCCTAAGTTACATGTTCTACCAATCAGTTTGAAACTAAACATTTCGTCCAGCTCTCGAATGTGCATTATGCATCAAGTGGTCAGTGAAAGGATTGTAGATGGCCTGTGGATGAGACTACTGCATTAATAAATTCCCAAACTCCTTTCTTTCTCATAGTCTATTAACCACTGTGAGCAAGCACTTTTGATACCTCTTAAATTAGCCCACATCTTAGCATCTCTGCCAGTTGCCACACACTGTTTGGTTCCGTCTGCAGAAGTGGACCGATTAAAAATTAAAATGCCCACATTTCTTTCCATTAATTTCAAGCCTCACTGCTTCAAAACAGTTCGTCTGCTGCCAGCTTACCCCAATTATAAATAAACTCAACTCTAAAGCTGTCACAACTCCTAACTCTTAAATTACGTGGAAACAAAACCCACACTCTCCTTTCTTTCAGGTTTGTCTTTTTCCAAAAATGCAAAGGTAAACACCCCTGGTGCTGTTCACGTTCTCTACAAAAACTCTGTGTGCACAAAAAAAAAACATAGCCTATACCGCAGTATGTGATTTTCTAAGCACAATCACAGCAGGACAGATCTTTATTACATCTCAAATGTGTTTTTGTAACAAATGCAACAGATTACACAGATTAGAAGGCGGAGCATTTATGAATAGGCGAACAATTGTGACGGGCTGAAAATCAAGAGAAGTGATAGTGTATCACACAGTGAGAATGAATATGCTGTAATGGAAGAGCACAAGTCTGTATTTAGCAGACTGCAGTTTCATTAACCTAACACTGCTAGAGGCTTTAATTAGATGTATGCAAATTCCAGTATGAATGCGTAGAGCAATCAAAGGGTTTACATTTGCAGTTATGTAGCATAAAGTGTGAGCAGTGGTAAAAATTAATACTGCTTACAAAAACACACACACACACACACATTGGTTTTTATGGTTTATGGGGACTCTCCATAGGCGTAATGGTTTTTATACTGTACAACGTGTATTTTCTATCGCCCTACACCAACCCTACACCTAAACCTTCCCCTCACAGAAAACTTTGTGCATTTTTTGATTTGAAAAAAAAAAAATCATTCTGTATGATTTATAAGCCTTTTGAATTACAGGGACACCGAAAGTGTCCTCATAAATCACCTTCATGTTGTAATACCTATGTCATACCCATGTCATTATACAAATTTGTGTCCTCATAAACCACATAAACATGCACACACACAAGTACGGAATTTAATGATTCTGGTTCTGATTACGATTCCACTTAATAATTCCAGTTCTGTAACAAATTTGTTAATGATTCTTTATAAATTTTGAGGAATGAATACTGAATGAATATTTAATTATTTGGCATCCTGTTGCTGAATCACATTTCAGACTTGAACAGAACAACAACAATTAAAAAAAATAATTATTAATTTATGATCCAGATGGTGGCTCAGCACCTTGAGATGACCTCTACAGCCCTGAATTTCAGCAGAGACCAGGACAACTAGATGAGCCCCAGAGACAGATCCCCTCCGAAGACCTTGTCACCTAGACGGCCATCAGGACAAGACCACGGAAACCAGATGAGTCCTCTGCACAAACTGACTTTGCTGCTGCATTTAACAAACTGCTGGTTCGTCTGTCCAGAGGAGAACTGGCCCCCCGACTGAGCCTGGTTTCTCCCAAGTTTTTTTCCCCATTTCTGTCACTGATGGTTTTTTGATTACTTGCCGCTGTCGCCTCTGGCTTGCTTAGCTGGGGACACTTAATTCCAGCGATATCGTCAACTTGATTGCACAGATACTATTTAAACTGAACTGAGCTGGAAGATGACATCACTGAATTCAATGATGAACTGCCTTTAACTGAAAATTGAGTGTTTACTATTGACCTTTTGCATTATTGACACAATATTTTCCTATTTAATACCGTAAAGCTGCTTTGACGTAATCTGTATTGTTAAAAGCGCTATACAAATAAAGGTGAATTGACATGACTTGCTTGCATAATTATTATTTTTTTATCTCATAATTAATTGCACAGAATTATTATGTCCATTGGCATGTTTCCGGTTTTCTGCCTCAGGTCCAAAAGAAATGTAAAGCATGTACAAACTGAAAACACTAAATACTTTTGTGATCTATTTTCAGTAGTTATTTTCAAAATGGAAATATTGACATGGATGTTTAAAGAGCAGAGGTCAACTTTTTAATTCCAATTGGAGAGATGGACTTTTGTTTGTCTTTATTATTATTATTTTGTGCTGTATTATTGGTTACTGTGTTATTTCTGTTTCAAAAGGAAGCAATCAATAACACTTTATTATCTAAAGAGTGTCCATGCGATTTTATACATTAATAATTTTGTGAAATGAATAAATGCATAATAATCATCATCGTGAAACTGTGATTATTGCTCAGACAATAATCGTACCAACAAAATCGATAATCGTTGCATCCCTAGTGAAAAGCATCTATCACTATTTGCACTTAGTGTAAACAAAATGCTATTTGTTTCTATTTATATACGAACAATTATCTGAACATATATTCATGTCATAATTTCAAGTCATTTGCCTCATGCATTACTTTTCAGTCACACCTTACATGTCAGTCATTTCACAGCTATTTATTGTATGTGTGAGTGTGTGGTTCAGCTATACCCTATGCTATGGGGACAAAGATGGCTATATCCAAAATCCTTGTCCTTTTGAAAGTGTAGCAAGGTTCAAGGAAAGGAAGGAAGAAGTCGGAGTCGGCGTGACTGAGGCTCGGTTAATTTATTCAATGTTCTACAAAATAACACTCGTGCTCGAGGCACTTCAAAATAAACATAAGTTCACAGCACTTTGGCGTTTCTCTGGTATAGAGCAGCAGCTCCTCTTTCCCGAGTCCTCAGTCTGTCCCTCTCTGCCACTTTCTGTCACCTTGTGGCTTTTAAGGTCTCTCCACGCCAATCACTGAAACGAGAAGCAGGTGAATGTCATCTTGCACTTGACCCACTTACTCACCGCTCGTCTCCAAACTCTCTCTCCCGCTGCAGACTCCGCTAACCACGCCCCCCCTCACTACAGAAAGGTTTTTGAAAATCTAAAAATGCTGAAAGTTTTGTGTGTAGGGTAGGTTTAGGTGAAGGGTTAGGAAAAGGGGATAGAAAATAAAGTTTGTACAGTGTAAATACCATTATGTCAATGGAATGTCCCCAAAAAACATGGAGACCCAATGTGTGTGTGGGTGTGCATGCATTGCCGAGAGTGCAAAGTGTGTGTTTAAAAAAAATCACCTACTTATGAGACTCATGTCTTCAGCCACATATTCAATATCAGTTCCCAGGGAGTACTGCAAGGTTCGGTGTTAGGCCCTTTAATCTTTTTTTCAGATGCATGTGGTAGGATCAGACTCACACTGGGAGAAAGATTGTCCAAACTGAATGCAGACGCACATTTACAGGGAGCAGTTCATGTTCTGAGTATACACTGCTGAGTTCACAGCTCTCGCACACAGCTCCAATTCAATAGAGCCACACTAATCTCTCTCCTGATATGAAAGAAAGCCTGAGGAGAGATTCTATAGTGAACGTACCACTTCATTTTGACCCTGGGTCTATAAATATAGCCAAAAACTTCCATTCTTGTCAGATCCTAGGGCTTCACATAGGGCCACTGGGGTTCAGATTGAAAAACGGCAGGAAAGTAATGAAGCACTCCGTGTGACCAGCGATTTGTGTCATATGGAAGAGATTTGTCTGTTAGTGTCGGCTCACTGCACTCAAATGAATCAGACACCTAGAGACGTGAGACAGGCACAGACATAAATCCCAATCACCACTCACTTATTCTCTTTCTTCAGAAAAATCTCTAAACAAATGAATGCTGCATTAGAAATAAGCCCCCAAGGACACACATTTGCTTTACAGAGTGAATGGAAATCATTGTAATCTTATAACAATATTAATCCTTTTGCAATTTATAATATTTGTTTGGCTTAAAAAGGTATCCAGAAGTTTCCTAAAAGTAAGTGTGGTTTACTACAGAATAAAAGCTTTAGGATTCAGATAAACTGACCCTGTTGTGTTTAAGACTATCAGGTTGACACAATCTTGATAAGAGACCATGCTGTATGCTCAAGAGGCTGAGTTTGCTTGCTATCTCCAGTAGAATGTGAAAAAAAACAACAACCTTGAAATGCTATTGAACTTCTTTTCTACTACAGCGAGCCACATTTTTTTTCTCTTACCAGTAAATTAATACATTTAATGTAAAACAGCAATCTTCTTGCTCACTCGCCACCAGGGGGCCCTTTCACTATGATTCCACCTCGAGCAGTGGTCAGAAGCTCAGAAAAGGCAAAGATCGCTTGCTGAGTATTGATAATTCATATTTCCATTTCCATTTGTGTACATTTTCCAAGTTAAAGTCATAATTGAAGTGGACAGATATTTTAAATTCCATTTTATCCATTAAGAGTAAAATGTTACATTCAGTCACCATGGATTTTTATCTAGAATTCTATATCACTCTCTTCAACATAAATTGAATGGCTGATGAAAGTTTTAGCAACTCTCTCAAAATATGTAATTGAAACCACAACAGCAACAAGATTGTGTGTGATTATATTCTTAAGTAAAAACAACTTTTTTATGTTTGAATTCAAGCATCAGAGTGTTTTGTTTGCTTTTAAAAACAAGTGGTTATAAAGAAATCAGAAACTTCTTAGGTTAATTTCTGACATTTATGCTAGTAAAATGTGAAATGGGAAGGTGAAAATTTACAAATAAAAATAAATAAATAATAATAATAATAATAATAATAATAATAATTAAAAAAATAAAAAATCTTGTTGTTGACCCTTGAACAGTAACACCAGACTCGTTTCCAGAAAACTGTGATAACGATTTCCCTGAGTGATGTAGAGGGTTTAGTGCTGTTGGATTAGCAGATTTGCAAACATATTTGCAGCTAAAGCAACAAAATCACATTCATCACATGCTGCAGGAAGGGCTATGGACTGGACAATTCCAATATGGCAATATGATTCAGAAATTCGTCATTTACCAGAGCTTTCTCAATCTGCTATAGTTATATACTTTGGTATTAATGCATCAATGGTCCTTGAAATAGGATCTGATATTATATAAGGACTTATGAAGGAAGTTTAATTTATTTTCTAAGCTCAGGTCATATTGCACAGCAGGTTAATTTCCAAACTCTTTTTAACAAGCATGGATAACCAAAGCCTTACCTGAACTGATAGCACTCTAATTATCCTCTTTTCAGTAAATCAATAACCTTGATTACTTTGATTAGTTCAATGAACAGTAAATTATTGTATGCGATTAAATACAACTGATTTAATTAATTCTAATTAGCTAAAGATCAGAGTACATATCAGGAGCTATTGGCACAAAAAAGAGACAATTTTCCACAAAACCTTATTTTATATTAGTGAATTCAATATTTTATGCCTCCAATGTCTGAAAAACCACTAAAGAGGTCACGCTACGAGAAATCACATTTTCTTGTTTGATGGACTGAAAAGCCAACTGATTGAGCTCAATCAGAGTGATAATCCTATCAACAGAAAATTAAGCATGCAAATAAAGCATGTATGTTTCTGACTGTGTATGTAGCACCTTCCACTCTGCATAAGCTTCTGAAGAGTCCACTGTTAAGAATGTAGCACTGAGGCATTTATGAAGAACCTAACCAGCAAACCACTACAAAATGCTGTTGTTTATTGTGAAGAAGTTGTTTGACATGACCCCTTTAAAGCATTTCGTTGTAAAGTGAATCAGGCCTGTAAGCGGGAAAGCAATAAGATTGTTTTAGTAATAACTGACATCTTCAGCACCTCATGTGCCATCAGCAGCACATATGAACTGTTCATTTGCAGAATATTTTACTGAGTAGCTTCAGTAATGGAAATCCATTCTTTGTACCTCAGGGCACAGATTTGTCTTCCAAGTACCGTAATACATAATTTTGTGGTAAGACAGCATTCATTCGCTTACAGGCAGCTGATAATTTAACAACATACTTTGTGTCCATAAAAGGTCTCGTGTCTCAGTGAATTTCTACAGTGTATCACGTCAAAGTTATCTTGATTAGGCACGTAACGTTGCTTTCAAACTCAGTGCTGTGGCTGCTCCAGATAGAGCTTCAAAGCAGCTGAACAAAAGTACAGTGATGGAGAGAAACAGAAAGAGAGTAAGTGCCCTGTGGCAGTAAAAAAAAAAAAAAAAAAAATCTAATGCATGAGAAAGAAAAAAAAAAACTCTTTAGGGTTTGAGAATGCATTCAAAGAACTGAAACTGAAGGGATGATCTGTGAAACATACCCTGATACAGTGCCTTGATACTCACTAGGGTAAAATAATGAGGGCCCTGAACGTAACGACTACAGGAGGTATAAACACAAACCACAAACTGTCTGATCTGAGACCCGTGGAGAAAGTCAGGCCTTATGTTCAGTGCCGATCATAACATATAAAAGAGGGGCGATGGTTAGGGATTTCTTAGAAACATACAGCATATAGTGAATGAGGAAAATCCTGTTCATAGAAGGGATAGTTTGCTCAGAAATGAAAATTCTTTCATCTTTTTTTTTCACCCTGAAGTCATTTCAAGCTCACATGGCTTTCTTTCTACACCAACACAAGGATGACTATCTTTGCTGCTCTTTTTCATACAATGAGAGTAAATGTAGACTGGTGATATCAAGCTCTGAAAAAGCAGCATAAAAGTACCATAAAAACAGTCCAACTTGTGTGCTATATTCCAAGCCTTCTAAACACAATAACTTTGCGTGGGAAAATAAAATAAAATAAAATAGTTGACAGTGCACTACAGCACACAACTGGATGGATGGATGTATCTATCTATCTATCTATCTATCTATCTATCTATCTATCTATCTATCTATCTATCTATCTATCTATCTATTATTTATAGATTTTTGTGGTGGCGTGGGGTGGCCTCTGTTTTTTAAATGCATTAATTATTTAAAAGTATTAAGTATTTAAAGGGGTGGTTGACTGTTTTTTTTCTAGGCTTGATTGTGTTTATGGGGTGCAGTCTAGCATGTGTTCATGCTTGTTTTTTTTAAAAACGCATTATTTTTCACATAATTTACCTTTATTCCACACCTCTCTGTCCCTTCTCTGACAAACGCCTCGATTTATTTCCTGGTTTTATGAAGCTCCTCCTTCAGAAATACGCGATCTGCTGAGATTGGTTAGCTGGCTCAGTGTGTTGTGATTGGCTAAACCGCCTCTAGAGCACGTCTGAACGTCCCGCCCCTCAACTCAGCCATGCGCTCCGGTTGAATTGTAAACAGTAAACTATAATGCTTATCAATTTGAGCCCGATTGAGACCCAGAGGATATTAGTGAAGAGGATCGTGCAGAACCTGTGCAAGCACGGCTCTTAATGGTATGTTTGGTTGTTGTTGTCTCATACTTTTAAATACGCTGCTATTTGTAAGTGCTACTGCTTCTGTTAGCTTTTAATATACGGTTTTATCCTGATTAAAGCTTTAATACAGCACAGCAACCGCACGCGTGTCCATTTATAATGCTTCTCATTGCTGTGTGAAAATAAGTGTATAATTGGAACAGTTTGTTGGAGCTGATCTGAATGAGAGAGAGAGAGAGAGAGAGAGAGAGAGAGAGAGATGCAGAGCGTGTGCAGAGCAGGGGGATGCAGTAACAGTATTAAGAACTGCTGCTTTAATGATTTTGAAACTTGAGAATCCATTAGAATCGTTAGAAGACCGAACCGCGATTCATATGAATAGATTGTTATGTGCATCCCTAGTTTTCTCTTCCTCTTCTCTAAAGCAGCGCAGCATGGCCTCGCCCCCTTTGCTGCGTGTTCCCGGGGGCAGGGTTTATCTGGGTCCGTGACGTATCAGACCCGGGAAGTAACTCGTTGTAGTCCCTTACCTGTCGTTTTTGTAGGCATTAAACTGCCAGAATTTTAAAAGACGATATCTCCGTTTGCATTGAACTTTCAGCGCCGCAACTCTGCAGATATTGTTTATGCTCAAACAGCAACATTACACACTAACTAATGTTAAAAAAGTGAAATCGCAATCAACCACCCCTTTAAAGCAATAAATAGATAGATCAATAAATGAATAAAGAAATGAATACTGTAGTGTGTGTATGAAAAAAATATATTTATTTATTTATTTAGCAAATATTTTAATATTTAATACATTAATTTTTAATACTGTTATTCACCAAAGACATTAAATTGATTAAAAGTGACAAAATATGGGGGGGGGGGAATATTTATATTTTAAATAACTTTTGAATCAAATTATCCAGGAAAAAAAATACAGGGAGGGATGGAGGAATGGATGGATACATACATACATAAATATTAAGCAGTGCAACAGTTTATAATAACAAATATAAGGAAATTAGAATGATTTCTGAAGGTTTATGTGACACAGAAGACTAATGATGCTGAAAATTCATGATGCTTTGCATCATGGCAATTACATCTGAACGTATATTAAAATTGAAAACAGTTATATGAATTTTTTATAATATTTCACAGTGTTACTGTTTTTTTTTTGTATCAAAAACAGGATTGTTGAGCATAAGAAATTTCTTTCAAATTTTTTTTTTTTTTTTAATCTTACCAACCCTAGGTTTTTAAACAATTCTTATCTGCGATATATTTTTCTTTTGGTTGGAAGAAAGAAAGTCATGCAGGTTCGGAACGACATGCGGGCGAGTAAATGATGACTGAATCTTTATCTCTGGCTGAACTATTCCTTTAAATTATGCACATCATTAACATTCCTCAGAGTGAAAGACAGTGGTGATTTGAGAAGCGCATCTGATGATGCCGCAGTGCTGCGCTGCAGACATATGCTCCTCTAATTCAAAGTGCACTGAATGACAGTTTTTAAACTGCTCCCCTCACAGCAGGAGAGACCCCATTTATTCCTTCCACCGGCTCATTTTCACTATGAGTATGACAGGAGGATGGGTGCTAACAGGGAGAAAGATCAGATAGACACTGGTTCAACGACAGAATGAAATGTAACAGGCGATATTAACACTGCATTAATCTTAATTTTGTTTCTCTCTAGCTTATACTGATGCTGAATAATTACCAGTCTGTTGTACAGGAGATCCCTGATGGGACGTGACAGCTGTCTATGTTTCTTTTCTCACCTCTGGCGTCTTGTAGCATACAGCTTTACAGCTTGTGTGACAAACTGTATCTGCAAGCTGTGTGCTGCCCTTCCTCTCACTGAACCTGTTCTCCACAGATGCCCGGGACTCCAAGTCATTCACACCGATGGCTGTGATATATTCCCATCAAACCTCTGATGGGATGTTCACATACACTGCCACTCTATTGTTGGAGCTTAGCAAGTGGCTGTAGTGAATTGTTGTTATACTGCTAGATGCCCTAATGCACAAATGGCCAGGAATTCTGATCAATTTTAATTTTCATATACATTTGACAATCAGTTTTCTTGCTGCTAAACATTTATTTTGTAGTAATACTTCATAAATGAATAATTTAGAAAGAAAGACCAGAGATGAACTTTTGAAACAGTCGATAAAATAAATAAATAAATAAAAATAAATACAATTTTAACGAAAATTTGAAATTTTGCTCTGGCAACTAACTGAAGTACTAAAATTAGTTACTTTTATGTAGTTTTATGTAGTTTTATGTCCTTTTATGTAGTTTGTATGTACATATGTTTAAACTGTATTTATCTGTATTTGAACATCTACTGTCAGTGTTTAATGTTAACTGTATGCACCAAGGGTCTGAGAGTAACGCAATTTCAATTCTCTGTATGTATGTACTGTACATGTGGAAGAATTGACAATAAAGCAGACTTGACTTGACTGGACTTTTAAATTAGACTACGACAACTAATAGTAATAAAAGCTAAACAGACATATATATTTAAAAAGTAATAAAATCACATAAGAAAATTACTAAAACATTTAGTTAGGTTTGGTAACATTTAACTATAATGAAAGTGAAAAATAAAACACTATATTTTAACTATATTAATTAATATAAATCTGAAATAAAATAAAACATAAACATTTGATGAAAAACGTTCAGGGTTACACATGTAACCATGGTTCCCTCAGAGGGAATGTGACGCAGCATCTTCTAGCGGACTATGAAGACTGTCACCAGCAAGACCGGTTTCTGAAGCATGTATGAATCAATTCCAATCCCATTGGCCCACGTAGCCCTTGACATCACAGACAGGTGCCCAGAAGTATACACCACCCTCCAAAAGTTTGGAAACGCCCTAGAAAAGTGGGGTTTTGGACAATATTGGCTTGAATCCTTTTTAATTTGTGATCATTTTGCACTGATAAGTAACAACACAAACTACGAAAACATATTTTATTACAGTACATAAACAGTTTTATGTAGAGGATGCAGTGTGAGTTCCCTCGAAGGGGAACTTAAAAATTTTAAAATGTAAACGAAAAGTATAAATTTTGTCCTATGGTACTAAATTACTAAAACTAAAACAACGACAACAAAACAACAATAAAAATAATAACAAAATAATAATAATAATAGCAATAAATAGTTAGAAATATATATATATATATATATATATATATAATAATTCATTACATTTATATAGCGGTTTTCTGCTTTTCTAAGCACTCAAAGCGCTCTACATTGTGAGGGGGGGGGTCTCCTCGTCCACCACCAGTGTGCAATATATATATACTATATATATACTGTATATATATATATTAATAAGTGATAAAATCACAAGAAAAAAGTGCTAAAACCTTTTTTTAACTTAACTAAGATTAAATTAAGACTTAAGATAACTATATAGAAGCTAAATACTAAATACAATAAATAAAATAAATACTGTTACAGTATATAAATAACACTATGGCCTGTTTACACTAGTGCATTTTTGTTTTAAAATGCATGATTTTGCTATGGTAACACTGTCATTTACTGTCATTTACACTACTCCGGCATTTTCGACCCTTTCAAAAACGCTGCAGACCCCGTTTTAGTTTAAGAACTTCGGGGTTGCGTCCCAGTGTAAATGGACCAAAACGGAGACTTTTGAAAACGATGGCATGGCTGCCCACATTCACTCTGCATATGCTTGATGACCGTGTAAACAATAACATCATGCTCATTGTTGTACCTGCATGAATGGTCATGTGACATGCATTTTCGGTTGTGTAGTGTGGACGAAGATTGTTTCTGAAATGCAGTGAAAACGCCAGTGTAGACAAGGATCATTTTCATTTTAAAACAAAAACGCACTAGTGGAAACAGGGCCTAAAATAACACTGTCTTAGTTTATTTTATAATTAATTATTTTTAATATAGAGCTACATGTGGGCAGAGAGAGACAAATCATAACAGTGGAATTTCTCACAATAAAAAGAACGTATCTATTGTGCCAGCACTTAACTATCACATGACAGATCGCATGAGCTTTAATGTCTTCATTGCACTACTATTGGTAGTTGCTGCATTGCCTCACTGCTCATTTGCATAAAGCGACTTTGTTGTATTTCTAAACACGCCCACATTGCATTACCAGTCACGGTCACTAATAATATTCATGACAACTTTCATTAAAAAAAAAGTAAATTATTTCCATATCAATTATCTTTAATCTTAAAAGCTCAGAAATTATTTCCCAGAATTCTTTCTTGTCTTCTGTGTTTGAAATGCACACTGAGTCAACATCACAGGATGTATATAGTGTGTTCTTGTATATGTCAGCAGTGTCTTATAATTATTCATGAGGCTCTATTACCTCATCCTAAGAGAAGACTGTCTTATAATTATTCATGACTCCACGTGACATTTTCCTTTGACAGGTACTTCAAATACTTTATACCACACATAGGTCACAAGTGTTGGCTTGCATGGTGCAAAAATATAGTGCTCTCCCTCGAAGCTGACAGAGCGACAAGCTTTCAGTCAACAACTGACACTTTTGAAATGCTTGTGTAATAATAATTTATTATGGGAGTGTTTCTAGATTTATGGAGAGGTGGACTGCTGCTCGTTTGAAACATGATGCGATCTGACGTTGATAAACACAGCATTACAAACACTATCCATCCTTACTGTCAGCGTGTTCACAGATTAGCACCATTACATCTGGAAATCATCACACAATGACAGTTATTTAACAATTCTCTATAAATATATTATTTATAAGCCATTAAAATGCAAAAGCACATTTCTATATATTCAGAAGCAGAGGACAAATGAAAACAGCTCTGCATTTATTGGTGCATAAAATTACTGATACAAAATGATCTGTGTATGTGCGTAATATAAGCTTACAAAAAGTATATTATACATTTGTGTATTTTTTGGAAAAATCATATAACAAATTTACTAAAATGTTTAACGTTTTGCAACTTTTTAAACTAACATTAAAATAAGGACTAGAAAATAAAAAAATAACAAATACTCTAATAGTATTTGAATAAAGTGTATAACATTTGTAAATGTTTGGCAAATGTTTGCATTTCAACGCATTTGCAAATATGAACACTTAAATCTGTTAAAATGTATTAAATTGTAACATCTGTTAAAAATATTTTTTTTTGTTATTCTTAACTTAAAAAATATATATATAACCTAAACATTTCTAATAGTATAAAAATAAAGTGTATAATATATTTGTAAATTGTTGGTATATATTTGTGCATTTTATTGAAGCATGCATTTACAGATTTGAACATAAAACATAAAATGTAATAAAAATACACATAACAAAATTACTAAAATGTTTTGTTAATATTTGCAACTGAAAATAAAATCAAATTAATTTGATATTATGAAATTGAAAAAAATAAATAAATGAAATTAAAATGCAATTAATATATATTTTATATTATGATGAAAATGAAATTAAAATTAAAATAAAAGATGACATATATATGCAATAGCAGTGGTGTATAAAGTACCCGAAAGCCATACTTAAGTAAAAGTACAGATATCTTACCAGAAAATGACTTTGGTAGAAGTTGAAGTCACCATTTAGAATATTACTTGAATAACAGTCTTAAAGTATGTGATATAAATTGTACTTAAGTATGAAAAGTATTTTTAAAAAATGTAATGTACTTAAGTATTGAAAGTAAAAGTACAAGTAAATGCAAAATGTAAATACACAGTTTGAGTAGCAAGATTGTGTTCAGTTTTAACTCTTTCTTCCATTTTGTATCTTTGGGTAAGGATAAGAAGCACTTCATCCAGTACTTAGTGTCTTCCAAGGTAAGAAAATATTTCTGGAATCTGCTTCTAAAATAGCACTTAGATGTATTTACACAGTTTAATGTATCTCAGAGGGGACATGGATGCATTTAAGCTGCAGTTACAAATGCATAAATAATGCTTTGTTTTAAACATAAAATGTTGAATACTGATATTTGAAATGATTTCAAATATATAAAAAAAGTCGAAATGTAAAATTAAAACCGCCGCAAGTGATAATGAGTGAGTCATTGAGATTCAACCGATTCATTCAAAAGGCTGATTCATTCAGGAACAAAGCATTTGACTGTGTTAATGAATGAATCACTGAATCATTTATTCAACCGATTTGTTCAAAAAGCTGATTCATTCAATAAGTAAACACCGCCCATTGCTCAGAGACGCAAAACAGTGCTGTGATCTTTGTTTGGAACTATTTTTGTTGGCAAAAACAGGCAATATTGTGTCTAAAATGTAAGTCTGCTAACTTTCTTAAAAATAAAATGATTATTACATATACAAACGTATAAAATGATTATTACATTTGTTATAATGCTGATATCTGGATTAAAAACGGAACTCTGTGATATAGATTAACTATATTAAATTATATAAACATAAAAACATACAGAAGCATTTTTGCCTTCTACAATTTAGAATTCTTTGAATTTTAATAGACTAATAAATCACGTGCATGCACTCTCTGTGTGTGATTTGGTGATACACTCGATTATGTCAGATCGCACATCATTAAACCAACACTTACCATATTAAAGCAGACAATATACAGTGTATTGCACAGCACACCCCAGCCTCAACTTGAGTGTAAAATGATATCATCCGCGGTTGTGTGAGCACTTGTTTGCACATGAGCAAAGGTGTTTTTTAGGAGTCTAACTTGCAGATGCCAGACCACTGATTCGTCAAATTCGTCTGTGTTCTTCCGACTTTATTTTGTAGTATGTAACGAATATGCTTCGGGGAAATGTATCGGAGTAAAAGTATACATTTTTATTAGGAAATGTAGTGGAGTAAAAGTGAAAGTTGACAGAAATATAAAGACTCAAGTAAAGTGCAGATACTCCCAAGAAATACTTAAGTACTGTAACAAAGTATTATTACTTTGTTACATTACACCACTGTGCAATAGCATAGCAATACTACAATTACTAATACAAAATGATATATGTCTGTAATATACAGTGAGCTTACAAAAGTATTTATTGGCACATTTTCTGTGTGCAATTGTGAGTTGGAGCATGCAAATGTTAACACTTTTAACTCTGTTAAAATGTAATAAGACAATAACAGAGGTTATAAAATAATATCTTCTCCTCCCTTCACAGCTTCAGGCATGCACAAACTGACCTGTGCTGAATCTGAGAGTTTCATGGCATTTTAAAACATGAAAGGACGACAAGCTTCTGTCGTGTAGCATGTGCTGGGCTTTTGACAGGAACCATCAGTGTTTCATGTATTTGCTGTGAGTCTGTGCTCTGCTTTGACACTGACAACACAGAGCCAGCAGGAATAAAGATGAGAATAGAGGGACAGCAGCTGCTGTGGAGGAGAGAGTATCATAAACCTCTCCAGCAGCTGGAGAACAGACATCTGACTATTCCCTACAGAGAAAACACATGAAGTATGCAGTGAAGAGGGAAAGCCAATCAGAGCATGCTGCATTAGTGAGACTCATCAGCGAGGTTGAGTGTGAGTCTGATCAGTTCAGAGAGTCAGAAGATACTGAGCTACAATCAGGACTAATTCTGGACTATTCTGCTGTGAACAAATATAGAGGTGATGGGGTGGTTGCTAGGGTGTTCTGAGTTGTTACTAAGATGTTATTATGCAGTTGCTAAGATGTTCTAGGTGGTTTCTTACTGGCCCAATTTAAAAGAGCTTATCCCACAAGTTTATGTGGCTCTGTTCCATAACCTGCTAATCTCCATATATAGACAGCACTGTAAAGCATTATAAGCAATTCATAGTGTGAAGACTATGGTACGCTGTAGTATGTAGTATGTTGTAAATAAATAAATAAATAAAAATGTTACGACAGAATTGTATCATTTGTGGGGAAGACAATGTCAGAAATGCACTGCATCATGCTCTGTAAAAAAATAAAAATAAAAAGGCTGGATAAAGTGGAATCATTCCCCAATAAATACATTTGAATTTAGAATTCATTCGATACATACAAATTATAAATAATAACAAAAAAAGAATCAATTCAATACATACAAGTTATATATATATAAAAAATAAATTAGAACTTATTCAATACATATAAGTTATAAATTAGAAAAGAAAAATGACATACAAATCTAAATCTAATCTAAAATAATAGCTCAAGTGTGACAATTCCATAATTACATTAAAATATATTTAGAATTCTAGAATTATCTTAGAAATATATTTAGAATTTATTCAGTAAATAAATAAATAAATAAAGCATCGACGAGGACTGTATATACCAAGACTGTTCACTTATATTAATAATGGAAGAAACTGCAATGTGCAATGTCAGAATAAGTCCCGCCTTCTAAATAAAACAGCCAATCATCAATTTGTAAAGTCAATGCATCACTGCAGCTGGCATTAGAAGCTCCATTGTACATTTTTAATGTTATTTGAGCATAAGAAACAACATTATGGGACAGTTTGTGTCAGATTTTGTTGCTGATTTTTTATTTAAATGTGAGTTATTGAGATCAGTATTTCCTCATTCAAGTAGGCAGGAATTGGTCTTGCGTGTTCAAAATAGTCATTGCAAATATATTCGTGAGATCAACTGACATGCGTTAAAAGGGAATTTAGAACTGCATCATTAGCATGCTAACAACAAACTCTTTTGAAATCGCTTGGATTTAGCACTGTTCTATTTTAGTTTGGATGTTGCCTTAGAAGACTTACTGGGTTTTGGAAAACAGCCTGTGATATTTTGGTCCCTATAGATATGGCTCAGGTCCCTGCTAATGCTTAGGGGTTTGTTTGCTGGCAAATGCAAGAGATGAGGAGCCATTTATTTGAAGAAATAATTTACTTGAGCGAATCTGAGCAGAGCCATCTTGAGCAACAGAGAAACACAGCCAGTTTCCTAGAGTGATTCTACTAGACACTGCAAAGAATTTATAAAGTACATTAGTGTTTTGGTTCTCTTATAGACGGTTCACTGTTTCACAGGCCAATTTATAGACATATCAGATCATAATAAAGGAATTCATTTTTCTTTCTCATGAAAAGACTATAGAAATTGCATTTCATCCAACTTCAAAGCAACATATTGAAGTCTGTCAGAGATATGGATCAGCAAGAGCATTAACTCCAGCAGCCTCCCATCTTCTGACAAAACAGATTAAAGAAGAATGTCTTCAAGTTAAACACAAAAACTGTAACTGAAGGCAATTTTCACACATTTCATTCAGTCCTGACAGTTAACAAGATTGGCAAAAACCAAAAGCTGAACTTTTGAAGGTGAAGTGAGAATGGCGTTATCTTTCAGTGTATTGAAGCATTAATCAGAGGAGGGCTGATAGAACTACTGAACAGAGACTGACAGATACTTGTGTAAAGGCCTTTCACAACTCACGTCAGCATTGCTCGATGTATTAAACTGTTGAGCAAACCATGAATTACAACATTACCTCCAGCGCCATGTTGTCAGTCAAGCGTAGTAACATGGCATTCAAACAATTTCAACTTTGACCCCGTTTGCTGTTCTTTGAAGCACATCCAATGATTACCAGACAATTTGCAATGACGGGTCTCACTTTGCACCTTGTGGTATTTTACTCATGATTTTGATTCACTAATGACGTCTTTTAATCCTTCTAATTTCCCAAGAAACTGCCATACTTCGAAAATGAGGGTAAAATTCTGTATAAATAACATATACATATACATATACATATACATATGCATACACATATACATATACATATACATATGCATGTACTCATATTTATAATCCTGTGGAACAGGAAGTCATGGCTGGACAATTTCATGATCCTAGTCACCCTGGTGTGCTAAAAATATATAAATATGAATGGGAATATACTGAGATATTTTACTCATAAGAATTTCTAGGGGTGCCTATAATTGTGGCCAACATGCATTGGAGAAAAACATTTATTTCATCACAAGATTTTCTCCCCATTTTCAGTTGTTTTACTTCAATGATTAGAATTATAATGGTTAGAATTTTGTGGAGTTTTTTGAACGAAAGATCAAAAGGATAAACAATGCATATTTATTTTCACAGCCGCCTTTGCTCATATTTACCAAGGGTGCCAATATTAGTGGAGGGCACTGTACCAACACACAACTGTGTCCCTTTTCCTGAATGCATTTCATATAATATATCAATCATCTGTATTATTCTGCTTTACTAAGAGCTACAGTTTTAGTTCATGCAGATTTCACAAATAAAGGGGTTCTACAGGTGTTCTGTAGTGGGTTTTTTTACTGTACACAGTAGCATTTTAGGGGAAAATAACATTATTTTACTTTAAGTGGCCTTTGCACCCTATCATAGAGAACAGCATGTGTAAGGTCATAAATCTTTTCAAATATTGTCAAATATTTAAGGTGAAATTTCATCCAGATTTTCAAAATGAATGAATGAATTAATGAATGAATGAATGAAATAATGAATGAATGAATTAACGAACAAACAAACAAGGCTGCATAATAAACTGAAAGTTGATTTTTGTTCTGTTTGATTGACATTCTTGACATTGGAGCTTATCAAATATATATATATAATAATAATAATAATACCTACATATAGTCCAGAGGTTTAAAGAGTACCTGAAATCCATACTTGAGAACAAGTACAGCGAAAAAGACTCCATTACAAAATACAAGTCACCAATTTAAACACAGCTTGAGTAAAAGTCTTACAGTATCTGATTTTACCAGTAGTTAAGTATTTTACTCATACTGAATAGGCTCAAAGATGCACCTCAATACCTAAGAGAAATGCCAGTGAAAAACAAGAAAAAGTTGATTTGATAAAAGAGCAATCACATATTTATGTTTGCTCACACTTTATTTTACGTTTCTTGCTATTAACAAACCATTAACTATGACTTTGGCCTCAAGAAACTAATAATTTGCTGCTTATTAATAGCTAGTAAGATAGTTGTTAAGTTTAGGTATTGGGTAGGATTAGGGATGTAGAATATGGTCATGCAGAATATGTTCTTTATAAGTACTAATAAACAGCCAATATGTTATTAATAGGCATGCTAAGCAACTAGTCAATAGTGAGAATTGGTCCCTAATGTGTTACCCTATTTTCTAAAATCAATATAAAACCGAACCCCTCAAAATTTCAATAAATCAAGGTCGACACAACAGTCTCTTAAACATCTACAAATACTGAAGTCTCACTTAAGCTCAAGTATTCAAAAATTGCATAAGTAAACCAATATCCTTCAAAAAGGCCTCAGGCATGTCCTCATCTCATATATGAAACACCAGCGATTCACAACTACCAGCTAATGCTTTCACATTTGCGTTAAGTAGCCTTGTCGATAAGAGTTGGTGCATGAGGGCAAAACACACAAGATCGAGTACCTTTGTTGCACTGTAGATGGTGATATCACTTATTTTGTAGCGGAAATAAACTGCTCCAAAAAAGTTTGGTGTAATGCAAATTGTAACGACCAATTGCATTACTCATTACAAATGTATTGAAGAGTACGTACAGTATACTTATTCAAAAAAATGTAGTCAAGTAGAGCGTTAAAGTTGCTAATATCTTTGATACTCAGAACAATTACAAAGCAGCCAAAAATACTTAAGAACAGTAACTTATTACATGTACCCCATTACTTTACACCACTGATAGTATATTGTCTAGTGATATAATTGATATAACAGCATAGTCTATCATGTGTTTATTGTACAATCATTAGTAAAATAGAAAAAATAATCCTGAATAGAAATCCTGTTCTCCCTTTAAGTTTGTATTTGTGAGGATGGATGGCTGTACAATATCCTTTACGTAACTAAGTTGTAGTTGTTTTTTCAGCACTATGGACAGCATTTTTTGTATGCTTTCCATGTAAATGTTCACACTTCTATGTTGCGCAAGAAGAAAAAAAGAGTACCCTTTTTCTCAGGAGAAGGTCAAGCTGGTTGTTGTCCAGCCTGAAGCGATACAGAAACCTGTTGTCATGGTGCTCCAGTTTTTCAACTAATTTAAATTCACTAGGAGCATCCAGAGATAGTAAAGTTCAATGTTCGACGATGCCATTTTTCTTCCTGCAATTTATCAAAGCCTTCACCACAACGTTTATTCGGTTCCAAGCTCATATACATGATTTAACGGTTTACTTTGTACGCTTACCGCCTTCTCGTCAACAGTTTGACAAAGTCAGACTGATTACATGCTCACATTCAAGCAGGTGTCACCCCTAGGGTATTTCATAATAGCCTTCTCTTCAGCTCTAATAAAAACTACAGCATCCAAGACAAGTACACATTAAGTGCTTTAAAATCTTTCAGTGATATTTCGCATATAACTAGAGCAAACACAACCAGACTGTTGTATGTAGAGTATATGGGAGCTGTCCATAGTGCTGAAATACACTCTTAGTACTGTAATTAATGCAGTAAATTAAAGTGGCACTTGTTGTTTCTAGGTCACTCTGTGTCTTAGGCAAGGTAAGAAATGACTAAAAATAAATCCAAATAAAATAAAACAGAAATGCTAATAACAAGAGTTTCTGATTTCTACATATAGCCCCTTTAACAATATGTAATACATAGTGTATCTGATCACATTTCAATGTCACCGCCAAAACAATGCATCTGAAGCACACATCTGTTCAGGCCATCAGATCATAAATAGTACCAAAGCAAATGTTTGACTTCTGGAGGTAAGAGCATTATCAAGAGACTCACCCCTGCAGTTCTTTGACTGAGAGTGATATCTTGAGGTTATGTCCCAGCACATGAAGAGTGGTCAGGATGTCTGCCCATTGGACCATCTCTCCAAGCGGGCCACCCTTCAACACTTTTGGACTGAACACATCACCGGATTCCTCTGTCAAAAAGCCCACATGCACCAGGATCTGAAAGGAGCGGGAAAAGAGGTTCAGAATAACATATTACTATATTACTCATAACACATAGCACTATTTCTGAAGAATGGTATGTCTGCTGTGCACATTATACTAAACTTCTGTAAGCGCAGAATGATAATGATTTTTTTTTTCAGTGGGATAAATTAAAGATAATATACTAATTTTACTGCCAAAATGCTACCTATCAATAATAAGCAAAGTAGCAGTTTTGACTATCCACAGCCTTTTATGAGTAAATAACAATAAGATAAAGACTTGTGAAGGATTACATTTCTCATGATTTTGTTTGTATCACAATTTCCTAACCTGTCTAGATCTGTTACAAGATTTATGTATGCCTATTCATGCAGCAACAGTATACTTTGTATGTTTATCTATTGGCAGCAGGAGGGTTCTGTCATTGATGAGTCTAACTGAATGGTGGTGAATTGCAAAGTTGGCTGTGAAGACGAGGGCTAGATTGAGTTCTGACTGAAGGGCTCCTCATGATTGATGTCTACTGAATGATCAAGTGCACTATTAACATTTCCAATCCAAACATTTATTCATTTAGCAAACACTTCAAGTTAAAATGGCTAAATGAGGACTGCTACAAACTAAAGTGATTTTTAGGAGGCAGAGACACACGGAAAGTACAGCGTATTCTCAGTAGAAGCCACATTATTGTTGACTTGCCATTTTTGTTTGGCCACATAGACATGTCACTGAATGTGAAGAAATGAAGATTATACAGTCGCCCGCCTTAATGTTTAATTGAGGGCAAGTCAGTGACAGGTTTAATGGATCAGCACTAATCGGCAGCAGTCTGTGGCTACATTTTGCTGTTTGTTTTCTTTCTCTTCATTTATTCTTATTTCTACCTATTCATCCCTCAATATACTGTCTTAGCATATGTAAACCAACCATGTGTGATTGAATTGTGTAATTCTGTAATATCAGAGGCTGTGCTTAAAGATTCAGAGGCCTGAATCAATCAGGGCATTGTTTTCTTGTGAATAATTAGCATTTAATCACATAGTCTTTGCTGTTTAAATGTTTGATTGAAAAAGCTGAACTGAGTGTCCATAAGCAAATCATCTTTTCACCTACCAGATGCTCTTTTTTTGTATGTATAAAGACAATGATAGTGTATTTTTAGTTTTAAGGGGAAAGCAGTTTCAGGAATTCACTGAACTTACAGATGGACTAGTATTTTCATCTAGAGGGTTTATTGAGTGAATGTCACTGAATGTACTTTAAATGAGTAATGCAGCTCTCAAATATTTCAAGGTATTTCAGAATGATTCATGAAGCTCATCGTCTTATCCTAGGTGGTATTTTTTTTTTTTTTTTTTTTTCAGCCATTCACAAGCATTGTTTACATGGAGCAAAAGTGTGAAAGAGTTGCATGGCCTCCCCTGAGATGATGACAGACTGACACCTCTGAAATATTTGTGTGTAACATGCATTTATTAACATGTTGATATACTACAAATGACACTTTCTCTGAAACAAGACACGGACTGACACTCTCAGCATCACAAACTACCCTTACAGTCAAATGTCTATTGTTTTTAATATACCATTGCTTTAGAATATGTATTTAAAGCAACATTTATCACATAATTATTAAATAAATTACAGAAACATGACGAGTATATTTGGAGGTAGTGAGCTAACAGAAAAGTGGATTTTTTTCTACTGAAACTGAATGATGGAATATCATAGAATATTGGAGTCCAGACATGGACTCAATTTCTCTATCTGGGGTTTTCCAATGAAATCACTCTCAATGAAAATGAATTGCTGATAAAATGATAGATGGGAATAAAGGCCAAGTGCATGATCAATACCATTTTTAATGTGCTGCACAGCAACTTCAGCCACTTTATTTTCCCTCTCTGTCTAAAATATAATGTTTTCATTAATAAATAACATATATCAAATTAATTTTATTCGTTGTATAATTTTATTTTGATTGCATGGGACATTGCTAGTCTGTGCTTTATTAACTATATTATTAATATATGATTATTAACTATTAAGTATTAATATATTATTAAATTAACTTGGAATTGATTCTAAGCCAAAATAATTAGATTCCTTAAGATTCTCATCCTACACATGGTAAACACAGTCATCTGGTAATCCATATCCATTAATAGCTGTAGAAAGATTCAACCAACACTGGCTTTTACATAATGTTAATTGACTCAATAGGGACATCAAAAGTGCACCAACCAAAAGGAATGTTGAGAAAGCATGAGCAAAGACAAATCGACAGAGAAACAGTCCATAATTAAAAACTACCACATGGGAAATCTTTGCAACCAGCCACCACAAACATATTCACAAGTACCTGCAATTATCCTACACTTACCAGTCAAACTCATAAGCAGCAGACTCCACCTACAGTAAACAGCTTTTTCATAGTCACAGTCAACCTCTTCACAGAAAACCACTTCTCTATCTGACAGAACCGAGAGTGTGTATCTGGTCTGTATCTCGCTGTGAGACTGATTTAATTTAATCCACAGTTTTTCATTCAGGCTTGGCTCTAGGACAGGAAATGAAAATAATCAGTCTGTAAAGGCTTATTTGTAACTGATTTCTGAAAAAGCGAACGGTACAAACATTACTGCTAATCATTTTTTTTTCTATAATAAATGTTCCTATTCTAACAATTTTTTTTCCCCCAGAGAAGGTTAGGTAAATGTGTGTTTTGCAGACCTATTTTTCATTTTAATATCATTCAAATCAAATACGGCTGTGTTTTTCTTATACAACCTCTTTAAAAATTGTGGAGTAAATTCCATACTCTGTTGGATCCTCTGAGAAATCTAATCCCATCTTTATACCAACATCTGTGATTGCGCTATATGATTGCGCTTCTCATTTATTTTGACCTTCATCAAATACCATATCTACAGTTAAACTTCTGGTTTGAAGTCCCAGTCGCATCCAAATCAATACATGACAGGACAGACTTCCTCTGTTAATAACGAACTCAAATGTCACTTCGGAAAAAAAATCTCATCCGAATAGTGCGAAGGAAGAAATGAGGAAACCTCATTATATCCTATAGCGCCTTTAATTCAACTTCTTTAGACAGTGTGTGACAGCTCACCCTCTTCTGCTCTCTGTACTGACCACGCAGTCGCTCGTCAAGTCTGCGTGTAGCTGCAGCCCACTGCGCAGCCAATCTGCGCATACGCCTCCTCATGAAGCTTAGAGATTCTTTTCCCGAGCCAACCCGCTCCAACAGTAGAGACAGATCTGAGCGGAAATATGCCTTTAGAAAGAGATAAAGTTAGAGAAAACAGGCAAAGAAGTGTACAGATCAAATTTGTGTCCATAACTGCGGATTATTTCACTGACCAAACAAATATTCATAAGTACGTTATACTTTAGAAGTACACTTTAGTATACTGTACTTTTAAAAAGCTTACTTTTTATGGAAATAATGTACAGAAGCCTACTTTAAAAGACATGTGAACTGAACATAATATTTTCAGACTCAGCTGCATGCTTAGTGCAATTAAATTAAAACGTGTTATAATCTCAATTTTTATTAAATGCAATTATCTGAACTTTAAAGTGTTTTTGACCTACTTAAGTACATCTTGCGTATGTAATTTTATAACTGATTTTGTTGTCTTTGAAACACGGTTAAAGTGTACTACTGAATGTACTGACAATCATTTATAGTAAACTAAATAATACTTTAATGTAATTTCTATTACAACCTGTATGTCATGTATTTAAATATATTTGTAATTACACATTTGTAATAATAAAGTTGCAATTTAGTGCATTTAAAATATATAAATATATTTATAAATATTCATAAAACTGCAATACTGAATAACACACTACCATTAAAATTATAAGCAAGTGCTTTACATTAAGTGCCCTTTTATTTCATTAATATTATGTTACAGTATGCTACTTTTTAAATATACTTTTAAGATTTGATGTACACTACAAGCGGTCATTCAATACAGATATGCACACTTCTTTTCACAAGGGTATACAGGAATATGCTGTTCTGCCAATCTAGATTATTGCTATTAAATGACTTGCTACTAAACTCTGAATATCTTTTTGAATATAAAACCTGTAAAATCCAGTGATTAGTTCTCAAAAGGTCAAAAGCAGTACTTAAACACAACGTAAATGAATGGACTGCAAGTGGTCTGTGGACATGAGGTTGAGGTTAATCAGGGTTGTGCAAATGAAAGAACTGTCATTTTAAAATAAGAGATTGTGGCATATTTCTAAAAGAGTTCAGACGCATACTGGTAATAGTTGTGTGGAATTTACAGAGGTAATTTTGCTAGGCAGGAAAATGATACAGAATTTTATGCCTTATGGAAAAAATTAATAAAATTATAGCTCATTTCAGTCTGAGCAGGGCTTAGAGGCATTGTGAACAACAGTTAAACAGCTGGAACTCTCTCACTTGAAATAACACACTGTGAGAGTAACTAACCAGGTGAGAACACACATACTGCTCACACAGTCTCTGTTCTAAAACCCACTGAGCTGCCTTGCTTTCTATACAGCCCACTAAGTCAGAATTCTGACTAAAATGAAACCTGATTTGGAATGTTGTATAGGTAACAACTTGTGCATTCTGGAATTGCCTTCCTGGTAAAAGATACCTGCAATACTGCCTATGTAGGCAACTCAATGGGTTTTGGAAAAGAGCCATGTGATCTTAGCCATAATCACACTTCACTTCTCTGTTGCAATGAATTCAGTGAAGTGATTATTGACTCTTTCAGGAACTCACCTGTCTTTTTGGCAGGCTGCTGGTTGTTGGGTGGCTGCTTTGATTCTTCCAGGCCAGTGGGGGGCAGAACCACTCAACTTCACTAAGGTAGATGAGGAAAGAGCAGTCGGAGCCGTCTACTCCATAAAAGGAGTAGCAAGGGTCCGATGTCCACCTGGCTCTCATCCACTAGAAAATAGAGAGATGAGTAACAGTTAAAGTTGTCAATATGTTGACATTTCACCGAGAGGACCGAGGTGTGATACCTGAACCAAGTGCAACGAGAACCATCAAATGAACAGTTTTCATGAATAACTTGGTGATGTGAGGCTTGCATGATTACAAACCCAAAGGCAAAAGAAAACCAAGTACAATGCCAAGCATTGGATGGCCTTGTGTAAAGCAGTGGTGTCCACACCTGCTCCTGGAAGGCCAAAGTCCTGCAGATTTTAGCTCCAAACTGCACCACCACACTTGCCTAGTTTCTAGTTGCTAGTGAGTCAGAAGACCTTGACTAGGTGATTTAGTGTATTTTAAGTTAGGGCTGGAGCTAAACTCTCTCCAAGAACAGGACTGGACACCCCTGGTGTAAAGCATGCCACCACTGGATTCTGGAGCATTGGAAACTTATTCTTTGACATGATGAATCACGCTTAACTGTTTGGCAGTCTGATGGGCGAGTCTGGGTTTTTGACGTATGCCTGGAGAATGTTACCTGCCAAATGTACCAAATGTAAAGTTTGGAGGAGGAAGGATAATGTTATGGGGCTGTTTTTCAGGGGTTAGGCCCCTTACTTCCAGTGAAGGGAAATCTTGATGCTTCAGTATAAAAAAAAATCAGAAACACACTGCATGATTTTTGGCTGTCCCAGACGAAAGACTGGCATTGTGAAACAATCGTGGCAATGTCTGTGATTGTGGCTCCTAATCGGTGCTCTTAAGTCGTACAGGGAGAGAGGTTCAAAGACAGCCATTGTCACGGTCTTGCTACCAAAGACAGCCTACGATCACTTTCTGACAGTGTCAGAAATTCAACATGATCATCGCACAGTGTGTTTGCTGCTACGACCCACGTTTACTGACCAGCCAATAAAAATGTGACATGAAATCAATGTGACATGGCGCTAAAAAATAAAACTGCTTACCTCAAGCTCTTATCCCTTCCTCTTTCGCCGCTTACACTTTTTTTCAGCACACATAAAAAGTACATCTGCCAAACATGATTCGTCATTGCCATTTTGTTACCATAAGCATATGCTGATGACATTTTACTCTCCTATAGTAAGGTGTGTCGCAGCAAATGAGTCAACAGGTGTCATCATCGTACAGTCTGCATGCATGTCGAATCCAAGTTTATTAGATTTAAAATGATTTCTAAAATTGAGCAGTCTGTAGAAGGCTTAAGACACAGCATACCAACTCCATATTAATATCTATGTATTTAGAATGTGCAACAATCCCTCATAGTGTAATGGTCAGATGTCCAATACTTTTGTCCATATAGTGGATTTCCCTGCATGGGAACCTTGACATTGTTCTAGCAGTAGAGCATCAGGGCCTGATAGATGGCATGACGATCTTTAATGAAAAAGGTCGAGTCAGTTCAGGTCAAAGGGTCTTATGTATGTGCTGAGTTCAGTCTTCACCTCAATGCCTCAGCAAACCTTTACAAGAGCATAGCAAACTGAACTCTAAGTGCTTTCACACCCAGCTGATTTTTTTAAACCCAAATGCATATGCTTTGCAAGCAAAGATTGGTTTGATTTAGCTGCTTTCAGGATTTGTTTGGAATGGGACTTCTGAACAAACATTTGACCTAACAGAATCTCTCATCCATGCAACAGCCACTTCACATGGATGATGGATGGTGTCATACTTATTTGAATCAATCCAGACCTGAGTGACTGACTGAACAAGAGTGCACAATTCTAACAGTCTTTCACACCAAATGTGAAGTAAAACACAAAGTGTTTTGCATTTTTGTATGGTGGAATTTAATTAGTGAAGGTTAGCAGCAAAAACATCAGTAAATAAAGTGAGATAAAGTCCATAAACTCTATTTGATGTATTTTTTTAATTATTGTTTCATAAAGTTCAGTGTTTACATTAATTTTGAGAAATATCGAAACTGTTATTACTGAACACTGCTGCTGAAATATACTCCTTTATGGTTTCCTATCTGTATCTGCACAGATTTTATGTGCTCATACATTTTAGTAGTAGTATAAGAGTAATGAATGTAGGAACTTTGTAAGGTAAGGTGAATGCAGCAAACAATTGCACTTCTGTGCACTGTATTTCAGCCCTAGAACCTGTTTCTTATTCACTAATATACGTTTTAATGCAAAGAGAATAAAAAGTGAAGGTAAAAACATTTATAATGTTTACAAAAGATAAAAAAAAAAAAAGGTTTCCACAAAAATATGTCAGGTTTTGGTGGTCTGCCTCCATAATATAGCAATACAGTACTCACAGTTGTGCGATCTGCACTGTGTAAAATGTGCTCAGCACAGATTTTCAGGGCGTTTTTGAGCTGTTGCCTGATCTGCATAATTAATTTAGTGAATCAGGGGCTAAAGCAGCACTGACAGCACATGCAAATAAACAGCTTTCAGTGGGAGCAATTCATTCTTAATAAATCCCCCCCTGTATGCATTAACTACAATACAAATCATTAAATGCATCATAATTATTTTAAACTTTTGACAGCCCAAGATTTTGTTTCATAAAAACTCACTTAATGCAATGGGGAAAATATGCAAATGTAAAATGTGTGGTAGAAGAATATCCACGTAGGTAAGTGTAAATATGTGCAAAATAGAAACAGAAAAACATTAATGAGGATCAACTGTGTGTCTCAATGAATGATTGCTGAGTATTTTATGTAAATAACTTGTTTACCATAGGTTGCACATGTAGTTCATGAAGACTAAAGAGCTCATGAACTGCAATCATTTTATTTAATAAGTAGCCTAATTTTCAGGCTTGCGCTTAAAAGCGGGAGTTACAAAGACAACAGTAGATTTAAGTTGCCACCAAAAGCTCTGATATTGGATGTTCACCATAAAAAAAATATGCATTATTTCTTTTACATTTTTGCATCTTTTTTTTGTACTGAATATTCACAATGGAGTGAAAGGACCATAAGACTCCATCCAAAATCACCTCAGTTAACCTGAATGCAACCCAGATTGCAGTTGATGTTCACAATATTCACAATACATTTGCTAACCATTTATTTTACTTTTATTTATTTTTTAAAGCCTATTAGAACATTTTGTGAATGCACTCTGAGTTTCTTGTGGTAAGTGACACTTGTTATACTTGGCTTAAAGGCTAAGCACGTCTTGGTAAAGTGTCTGGGATGGTCTGATTTTAGAAAAAAAAAGAAAGAGAGAAAGAGACATCATCTAAAAAACAACATAATCAATCAATGAAACAGGTGTGAAAACACTCCGCAAGAAATCCATTTGTAGGGTGCCAGTGTTTGCCTCCACCAATCTGTTTTTCTCTAAGGCAACCAAGAAATAAAAAGACCAGACATAAAGGAGTGTGAGTGTTTTTTGAAAAAAATCTCTGTCAACTCACATCCACTTTACTAGCGCAATCCGGGTACCTGGGATCCTTCGGGACTTCGCACTGGCCTGTAACTCCATCTCGGCCTGTAGATGAAAAGGACAGGCAGTCACAGTCTGACAGCACTCTTCCACAGTACAGCAGCTTCAGTGTGGAACACCAGTGGGTTTTAATGAGGCTTTGGGAGAGCCCTCCATATCTTCTTCCATCTCCTCAACTTTCTTTAAGCTTACTTTATTAAGCATTATGAAAGCGGCCTCTTGCCCTCGTACCTCTTAGTTGTCTGCGTAATGCTTGCTCTGGGCTTTGTTAAGAGCTCTGTACTGCTTTGTGTTCAGTTGGGTAGAAAAAAGGAACAGAAAATTGCAAACATCCCCTCGCCTTGATTAATAAACTCCCATCTCTCACTGGTAGCCGGTCCCAGTCAGCCTAATTAAGGAAGAAAGAGGTTGTTCTTTGTACAACAGGCTACTTCAGATCCATCAAACATGCTCACAGAGAAAGGAATTGTGGGCTATTCTGCTTGATTATGAAAAGATACTAAGCAGCCGAAAAACACCCTTGAACTTTTCAATCAGAAGACATCCAGTGACTCCGTGTGTTCTGTACACACATGGAACATTGATTTAAAAGATTCACTCCCACATCTTGCACTTGTTACTCCTTAAACTTCCAAGTTTATAAATGCCTACTGAAATCTCTTTAGATTGCAGTTTATGATATCTAAAAAAAAAAAAAAAATGAAACCCTGTTGAGGAGACACTTTGATATTATTGTTTTTTTCTCAGGAGAAAAAGTTTAAGAAGCAAATATCTCAATACACATTTTCTGTATTAACTGTCACATGATCTGTCACAAATCATTTAAATATGCTGATGTGGTGTTCAGTTATTATCAGTTATTTTTGGTGCTTAATCTTTAATAATCTTTCTTATTATTATCAGTGTTGAAATTATTTAATTTTTTCCCCCACTGGATAATTTGTGCAAAATTAATATAAACATGGTTTCTAAATAAAATAGAATAAAACAGTTGCCAACACTGATAATAATAGGAAAATTTTATTGAGCAGTAAATCAGAATATGAGTATGATTTCAGAAGGATCATGTGACACTGAAGACTGGAGCAATGTTATCTATGACTTATGCCTCAATAAACTCCTAATTTTCTGCTTATTAATAGTTAGTAAGTTAGATGTTAAGTTTAGGTGTTGGGTAGGATTAGGGATGTAGAATATGGTCATGCAGAATATGTGCTTTATAAGTACTAATAAACAGCCAATATATTAATAATATGCATGCTAATAAGCAACTAGTTAATAGTGAGAATCGGTCCCTATACTAAAGCATTACCATATATTCAAATCGAAAACATTTCTAATAACATTTCATAATATTACATATTATAGTACAGTATTTTTTATTTTTTTTTAAATGCATAGTAACATGTTAAGAGACCAATTTTCACTATTAACTGGTTTCTTATAAGCATGCTTATTACTAGCATATTGGCTGTTTATTAGTACTGATAAAGCACATATTAATGCCTTATTCTTTATGACCATATCTTAGATCCCTTAACCCTACCCCATACCTAAACTTAACAACTGCCAAATTAACTGTTCATAAGCAGCAAATTAGAAGTTTATTGAGGCAAAAGTTGTAGTTATAGTTAGTTAATAGTGAGAACTTGTCCCCAAACTAAAGTGTGATCAAATACATTCTTATTGTATGGAATTGTGTCACATTTTCATATTTTCACATTCATTGTGAACAGGCACAGTCACTGGAAACTGAGAACATGATGTATGACTTTAGATCAAAAGATACTGTAGTTGGAAATGTCCAAAAAGCCATTAAAACACAATTGCAATAGCACACAAAGTACTCATTTTCAACATAAAAGTTCTCATAAAGTAAGCTGAGTATGAGCAGAATCCTTGAGCATTCTGCTCAAATGGCAGAGCAGAAGTAAGAATTCTGTTTGTCTTACATTAATAGTTTAAATAAACCTCCCACACAGCTTGCACATATGCTCGCTAAAAACCTGCTGGAATTCCACCAAACTCTGTTGGCAAACTTTAGTGATATCAAACCCTACAGAGGCGCTCGCTGTACAAATAGCGGCAAGAGATGATTGGCATTACAGCGATCGAGTCCAATCAAGTTGCATTAAATAATAAAGAGCGAATGTGCTGTCCTGAAAAAATGGAACTGAGCCCAGACCTCTTCATGTCTAATTTTAAACAGCGCATTTGAATGATTTTGGCTCACTACTGCAAAAAATGCTTTTCTTACTTAGATTTTTTTTGTCTTGTTTCCAGCCAAAATATCTAAAAATTCTTAAATCAAGAAGGATTTTCTCTACAAGTAAAAATAATTGTCTTGTTTTCAGAAAGAAATTGTCAAAATTAAGTGAGTTTTTGCTTGAAACAAGCAAAATAATCTGCCAATGGGGTAAGAAAAATAATCTTATGTCAAACAGAAAACAAGATTATTTTTCTTACCCCATTGGCAGAAGAAAATCCTTCTTTATTTAAGAATTTTTTTTATATTTTGGCTGGAAACAAGACAAAAAAATCTAAGTAAGAAAAGCATTTTTTGCAGTGTATAAAATGGGAGTTTTTGGTGAGTTATTCAATATTGTGTGTTATGTGTGGCTCTTCAAAGACCTAACAGCCTTGATTATACTTAATTTAAGGTTAGACAAAATGAAACAATTGTTAGTAAATTATAAAGTATGGAAGACTTGGGACATGTAAAATACATGTGGCAATCATTACTCAGATCATTTAAGCTTTTTGATTGGATATTTAGGTATCTTGGCAAATAGTTTGAAATACTGTTTGAAATATCATTGATCAATCTCTTCTGAAACTTAAGAGGAGAGTAATATGATACCTTTAGTTGCTCTGTAAAAAAGCAGGATGCTTAAGTATTAGTCTCCAATTGTCTCCACTTAATGTGATTGCTTATTCCTGTCTGATTATATCTAAATCCTACAATATCATTTGCAACAAGGAAATTTTCAGTCCTTGCCACCCAAACATAAATGAGATATTCACCTCTGGCGGGGATGTTAGTCTTCTTCAGAATCTGCTCCATTCGTATAGCCATGTCAGACACATTCTGGGCGATGGCCTGGATTCGCTCCACCAGACCCACCGGCTGGAATCTGGAAAAATGAACAGGAGTAAGAGAGAGAAATGATGTGCGGCAACAGGGCTATTAAAGAAATAGTTCACCCCAAATGAGGCTGGGCTACTTTGATGATACTCTTCTGTTTTTAGGAAAGAATCAGCTCAGACATTTCGCCTAACATCTCATGTTGTGTTCCACAGAAGAAAATAATAGTTTAGAACAACATTAGGGTGAGAAAAAGATGGCTTTAAATATGCAATATGGAAATGGAGCAAACCTTACAGTACCTGTGCCTAATGAATATGAGAAATTATTAATGGATGATTGTGTGTGTCTAATTTAAATTAAAATGCACCTACGCATACTACAGCACTGAGAAGAAACAAGAGTCTGAAGCACCTCTACTGAAGCAAGTCTTTCTATTTATTGTTGAACTGAATTGCAACATCCTTGAATGGTACGATTACCCATCGGACATGCTAATTGTTTGAAATTTGCTTGGAGCATGAAATAGCGATGCTTCTGCACTGACACCATTCACGTAGATAGATAATGAAAATGACATGCGGCATGTTTAGGCTTGGCCCTGAGAGAAAAACATGTTACAGCAATTAAGTCGGTAGCAACTTAATTCCCTTGATGTTGACAGCATAAAAAATGATCTAAAAGATTAAAAAGCTGGGTTAAAATGAAAGGAAACATTGCATCATTTAATTGTCCCAGGGGTTGATTTTTATTAAAACGAACAGATTGCACTGTTTTGTTATTTAAAGGTAGCATTAAAAGAGTTTGGAAAGCTTTAACCATGTGTTCAATATTTTCAAAATGCTTTTTATGTGTCATTATGTATTGATTATAAGAATTATATTAGGTTGTTAAAGTAAAAATAATCCACAAAAAGTGTGAAACAATTATAAAACATTTCAATATTTAAAGGTAGGGTTTGAAATCATAAGATTCCACCCTCCCTGCAAATCACTCTCCAAAGCCATGCCTCCTCCTCCTCATGCCTTTAGACCACTTAACTTATTGATTGCTATCGGGGTGTGAACAAAATTTTTTTTTTTTTTTTACCAAATCACCTACCCTGGCTTTAAGTATAAATTATTTATGCTAATTTTTATACAAAGTTATGAATGTCCCACAATTAGTGATGGGATGCACAGTAATGCTATAGAAGGATCACCTATCCCTGAGTTTGAACACTTGAGTTTCTAGCTCAGATCTTTAACCATTACGCTTCACTGCCCCCCATAATGCTGAAAGACAAGGCTGAAATGAGCCTTAACAGAATTGCAGGTACTGGTTGAGTACTCCAGTACTCAAGTATTTAGAAGTGACAGCAGTTGAACAACTGTTGTACAGCAATAATCACACAATTATGTGCTATACAGCAGTGGTTTTCAAACTTTTTTAAGAGCGACCCTATTTTTTTCTTTTTAAATTGACATGACCCATATACAGTATAATATATTTATATAGAAAGAAAGAAAGAAAGAAAGAGAAAAAGACAACTGCGCTACAGACCGATCTCGAGTCCCACAGTAGAGCTCCGGAAGGATGCTCTGTTCCAAAATCAAATCACTGTCGGTGCTTCTGAAATTAGTGAGGGTGCTTTGCCTTCATGCACATCTATTCTGATATATGTTTTGTCCAGTCCATAGTTATGATTATCACAATGTCATTGCGATTTCGAGAGAATATGCGGATGTCACTTCAGAAAGTTTGTTGCAAGTATGGTCCTCTTAGCAGCATGGTCCTCTTAGCAGCATGAAAAACGAAACGTTTATTCAAATTTTGAATGGAGAATATACAGCAAAGAAAGCGTACAAAGTGCGCTTCCTTAAAAAGCTGTCACTCATTTCAATTTATCGCGATCTCTAATTCCGCTATAATCAACAATGAATCTGTCAACATGGCACAATTAATCTCTTATTATATCACCTCTACACTTTGTTCATTATAATCAGAGGATTCGCGTCGCGAGCTTCCAGAACTCTGGACTGAACAAGAACACTCGCGTTCTGAGCGTTGAGTGGATTCTGACTCACTAAAACTCTTCTGATTGGCCACTGCGTTATAGAAATCAACAGATATGTCTCTGATTTGTGCTGCAAAAACAGAGCGCAAACACAAATACACATTTGATTCTGACCTAAGGCGGCTGCCGGTTACTTTCCTTTTGTTGTTTATGTGTATTTAGTTGCTTCTTTCCTGAGTCTTGAACGGTTACATACATTTTCCTTAAATCATCCCGGCGACCCATTTTTTCAGTCTCGACCCAGGGTTTGAAAACCACTGCTATACAGCATGCTGGAATTATTTTCAGTATTTTAGCACAATTACCCAATAGTCAATTTGCTAATATCTGAAAGTCAGAAAGACACTGAAATGGCCAAATAACAATAGAATTATCTGCATTTACAACCAAATAAAAGATTCAAATATTTGCCCATATGTTAGCCCTAAAAATATAAAAAGACAGAATGATCAAATAGTCAAAAATGTTCAAGTTCAGATGTTCAGTACTCAAGTAAAGAGATAGATAGATAGATAGACAGATGATAGATGATAGATAGATAGATAGATAGATAGATAGATAGATAGATAGATAGATAGTGTTTCAATGGAAGCAAGAACATCTGACTGTATGTACACATAGGCTACCTGAGGTCACATGCTTATGCATTTGCTTATTTAATTCATACAATTCAAGTAGTTTACTATTTCTAGTTTACTTCATTTTACTTTTTCATTGCACTATAACTTTTGTTATTTTAAATGTGCAAAATCCTAAAACTTTGTTTATTTGCAAGTAAAAAAGAAAAAAGTAAAAAAAAGAAAAAAGACTATCACTGTTGTCTCTGTACCCACTGTACTTTTCAAGCTTTGTACAATTTTAGTTATTTTTGACTATATTTTTCTCTTGCATTTGAAACTATTTCAATAAAACCTCAATAGGTTTTATTTCAGGTATCTCAAGAGACTTGAAAAATCTCTTTCAGAGAAACAGGAAAATGTCTGTCAGCAAGCTTAAGGAACGCATTGTCATCTTTGTTTCACACCAAGAGCTTGATTTCTTTATAATACAGTTCACATGAACCGCCTGCAACCTCGTGCCCTGCAGCTACATCAGCAACACGCTGAAGCAAACAGCCCCCCTCTGTGAGCAACTCTGTCACTCCCAATAAATGTCCCCTGCACACGGCACAAAGCTGAACGCTCAGAAAAACACGCCATCTGAACCCTGACCTTTCTGACTTCACACCCAAAGACAATAAAGTGTTCAGGCGGAGCTGTCACATGCATGTTTGACTTCCACAATCTCTGCACTTCTGAGATTTCTTTTTTTAGATACTGTCAAAGCTTTTTACCTCCTGTGGTCTTTCATCCACACCAATCAAATCAGCTTTAGAAAGAACGTCAGTGGTTATTTTTCAGTCCAACAGACACATTTCAAAAACACAAGTTCTAAGGCTTTGCTGATACTAGACCCAATTCAATCTGTACTGTATTTCAAATCCGATCATTACGACTGACTTTCACATTTCGTGAGTGATGACATTGGAGCTGTTTGTTCAGATGGTGTAGTCAATATCCGTTATATCTATATCGGTTGTTGGTATAATTACTTCGTCAACAATATGATGCCCATAAACTTTCTTCTGCAACAACACAGAGTACAGTGCTCTGAGGCATTGCTGTATTTTACACCTTCATGAACATGTCCACTCATTCACTATTTACTAAATAGCAAATGGCACATAGTTCACTACATGGTGAAAGAGTGAACAAAAATGAGATCTGGCAATGACTGTAGACTGCACATTATATATGACAGCACAGTACATACATACTATATCCACAAAAAAAAAAATAAAAAAAAAAACCTACTCAGTATGATTGATATAAGATCTTATATCATTCAGGGGTGAGTCTCCCAAAAGTAACCATGGTCGCAAGTTCCGTCGTTACCAATAGAGTTCAATGGAACTTACGACCATAGTTAGCAAACAATGCTTTTGGGAAACGCACCCCAGATCGTGACAGATGTCCAAAAAACTGTTTTTAATTGGATTTTAACCATATCGTAGTTCTTAATAACTCATTTTATCTGGTTTCATGCTGTTCAGTCTACAAAGCTTGAATTTGAGTCAGATATGGCTACTGATTCTGGCTACCAAAATCTGTTATATCGACTCCCTTAAATTGTATGCTCTACTCAACTTTATTTTACAGTAACTCAAGTCAAAACTATCAACCTAATTGTAAAAGATGGCTCTTTACATCATCACATAACTAAAAAGCATTGTGTGTAAGTTCGCAATGCTAATTTACTTGTCCTGATCAAACCAAAACTGTAACATAAACTCTTTTAATGGAAAATTACTAGTAAATTTACATTTAGAACAAAACATTAGATTACTGGTATATGAGCATGTACAATGTCTGTAATAACACACTCCTTGCTACAAAGACTCAATAAGATAACATAAATGTTTAATGCAAATGCACCACAAATCATATTGCACTAAACGCTTCATACCCTAAAATACCTCTTTTGCACTTTTTCATTTACAGTATTTATGTAAAGTACTTGTATAGCTTGTCTTAGTTTATGTGTATGTAAAGTCAACTATTTATAGTATATGTATAGTTATATTACCGCTTCAGTAAGTTAGCTATGTACAAGTTCCAAATTGTTTCTTACTTTTATTGTTTATGTTTATATGTTTAATTATGTAGCACTGTTGTCATGTGAGACACACAATTTTGTCCCACTGTATGTTCACACATGTAGGCGAATGACAATATAGCTCGACTTGACTTGTCTGATGTAAGAAATCTGTCTTGGGACACAAATATTGTTTTGACAGTGATAACGCGATTACAGCACACAGTTTACAGTAATAATTTAAATAGTTGTTTGGTTACACTTTATTTTGATAGTCCACTTTAGACATTCTACTAACTATAAGTAACTTTGTAACTACAGGTCAACTACATGTCAACTAATTCTCATTAATTTGCAACTACATGTCTACTAACTCTCAGAGTAGACTGTTAGTTAAGGTTTAGGGTTAGTAGAATAAGTTGACATATACTTGCAAAGTTTATCATAGTCAGTATGTTGTGGACCCATCAAAATAAAGTGTTAGAAGATATTAAACAGACAGTCTACTAATACTCTAATGACTGCTAGTTGACATGTAGTTGCAAAGTTACTTACTGTTAGTAGAATGTCTAAAGTGGACTATCAAAATAAAGTGTTACCAGTTTGTTTGTTTTTTTTAAACGTGCTAGAGACAGACATCTTTGTAGCAGGGTGTCTTTCTGCTTCACCCTGTCTTCTTCTCCATTCATCAGTGGCTCTGCACTGAATCTTATTGTGCAGTCTCTCTCTCTCTCTCTCTCTCTCTCTCTCTCTCTCTCTCTCTCTCTCTGTCTCTTTCAAGCAAAAATGCATTCTGTGAGATCATACCCTCATGCCTGTCATTCATAATTCAAAAAAATGTTGTCAAGTTGGACAGATGGTGAAACTAAAGCGCTTCTCCTCATCCGTGCAGATGTAGAAAACACTGAAGTGTTTAAAGGTCATTTCTGTTGATTGACATCATGGAGTTTATTGGTATTTTGGTATTGATGTGTGAACGGTATTTTAGCAGTAAAAAATTGTAAAGCATTTGTGTATTTACCAGAAAAGTCAGTCTAGTAATTTTACGGTAATTTACCAGGTAAGCATCAATAGTTTGACAGTTTAATTATATTTGCAGTTCCATCAGTGACACCAGTGGTGCAAGAATGACATACTTCAGCTTTAAACTATCACTTCCATTGATTACTTTTCAGCGAAACAGAAGAAATAGAAAGTTGACATCATACTTTGATGCGCATCAAAGATTGTAGAGCTGGGGTGTGTGGGTGTTTTTATCCTCTAAGATTTGTTGATGTCTGGAGAAATCACAAAGTAAAGCCATGGCACCAGCGCCCGTTTGAACTTCTGATGTGACATCTGTTTCCATGGAGACAGCTGAAAACTCTGGGAAGTGTCTTAACTAACTCATCGGCAAGAAGTTGACTGTGTCTGAAATGTTCAGACAGCTGCTGCCTTCAAGACCTATTGGGAACTTCCCACTTGCAAACTCTGAACTTGTCACTGCGGTGTGATGTGTGTTCAAGTGCTGTGGCTGGAATAAAATAGATGCGTTGAACATTTTTGTGAGGGTCAAGTGTAATCTCTATATTTTCTCAGCTTATGTTTCTTTCTGCATTCTCATGCAGCCACAGAAAATGATGACAGATGTGTTTTGGTCATGCTGGCCAGTTGCTTCATTATCCAGCAGCTATATGCTATTTTTTTTCTGGCGAGACTTATCGCTATTCCTCATCACTTACACAAAATATATGCAAAACATTTTTCACAAAGCGATAGAGCTCTTGGAAAACGCATCCGTAAAAATCTAATCAAATCAATCAAGTAAAATTCTTAAAATTAAAACATTGTTTATTAGCAGCTGCAAAACCTCATTTGGTTACATTTTAGTTTCATAGACTTGATTAAAATTTGTCCTCAAGCCGTGATGAACTGCATTTTCAGTTGAACCATGCACTAATAGCACAAAGATAAACATGGAGATAACTGGCAATTAAAACGTTGTGGTGCCGTTCGTGTGCATTCATCTTGTAAATATGATTATCCCTACGTGACATGAAGGCAGCAAGTGACACCTGACTTGAAGAATGTCACTGCTGCGCTGTAATCATGAATGTGAAGCTGCACCTGTGGAGAGCAGAGCTCAACTCCTCCAGTCTGTGGGACTCGCTGCTGTTGCTCATTTTTGATAAGGTGTCGATCCTCTTCATGATTATCTCCAACATATCACTGATCTTTCTCAGGACCCCACGAGACTCCAGACCTCCCAACACTGTCACACAAAACAATGAGGACATGTCAGTTCAGACAGATAAAACAAGCAACATGTTATGCTTACAGACCTCGCTGAAAAGATCAAGGTGAGTTTAAGAAAGGGATAGTTAACTCAAAAAATGAATATTATTTACTCATTATAAACCTGTCATTCTAAATCTATATCACTTTCTTTCATGGAACACAAGAGGATATATTTTGGTGAATATATAGAAAAAAATGCAACATTGTAACACTGTCACATAAGATATGTTTTAACCACTTTATATTTAATAATGATTTGTACGTATAGCTTGGTTTGCATTTTACTGTATATGTGTATGTCTTTTTGTGTATGAATAATACACACAATGCACATGCCACGTGAAAACACAACAAAAGTCAGTGCAGTGCAAGATCCAATAATGCAAAAATTATTATTGCAAAAATTGCATCTTCTGAAGAAGAGCCTGTGTGCTTGAAACGTGTGCTTGTGTGATAGTCCGGTAATACATTTTTGCAATTTTTTGGAGCTTTGGTTTTGGTTGCCAACCGATCCGTATAATACAGAATTGTCAGAAGTTTATCCCATATTCACAGCCATATGCCATATGACCATCAGACCATATGAATAACAAATTCAAAATCGATAATTAATCATTCTTTTTGGACAAATTATTGTTTTATTTGTTAGCGTAGCTGTTCAAGGAAGGCTTTTGCAGAATCCCCTGGTTGCTTTTGCTTCACAGCGAGCAGTATTTGAGCTAACGGCAATTCCCTTCACACGTCCACATTTTAATTTCAACAAATCAGTTTGGGAAAGTGCAAACAACGTGATTATTGATCATGAGTCAGCCACACAAGAAACAATGCAATCTATTTGACGGAAGACGTATTTTACTATTGTAAGTTAATGTTGTTAAACAGAGAAAAAAATATACATTTTTAAAATTGGAAATCCTTAATCTTGGACCTTATTGAAGCACAAATTCTTAGAACCAAAAGCAGCCCATACTAACTCGCTAAGTTCTCTTTGATTGAAAAATATGCATTTCCATCCATTCATAGGTTACATGGTTGTAATAACATTTTAGTTCAAAATTTTAAGTGCCATGGTTTAAAAAAAAATGCTTTATTGACTGACATTTCATAGACATTCAGTTTTTATTCTTTCAAATGTTATACCATATCTATGTATGTATGTAAATTACTACACCACTTGTGCAGTCACAATTCTATAGTAGTCTTTTACTCAGGCAGGTGGTTTGTGTGTGACAAATTTGGTATGACATTAAACTTATTTTTAGAATAACTGTACATAAATAAGTTAAGCAAAACAAAGGTGAGAACCTTCTAAACACTTTTTATAAATATACGTAACTGCAGACACTCAAATGATATGCATTATGTGGTACCGTAGAAATATTTTGAGCATCCCTTATTCTGTCCATTATTTACCTATAAAGAATCACAACTGGGATTAATAAGGGATTATTTTCCTTTTCTGAAGTTGGCAACCCTAGCTTTGGTGTACCAACCCAAGTTGAGCATGCATTCGTTTTTACTGAACAATCACATGACAGGAAACTAGGAAATCCACCAGTGTTAAAAGAGCAGCATGGGAATCAAAACGGCTGTCACCAAACACAATGGCTGTATCCGAAATCGCCCCCTATACCCTCATTCACTATTCCCTACATTAGTCCACTCATACAGTTCACTTGAAGGAGTGAATGAAATCGAGTGAGTGAATTCGGACACTAAGTGCACCGGAAGGACTGCCGCTTTTGCATAGTTTGCTTGCTGTTTAATAATCATTTGAAACGGGCAGCTCCAGTAGTAAGGATTTATCTTGAACTCTGTCACGGAAATTATATATAAACCCTAATAGTCAATTTACAATTAATTTGTACCTGCGTTGCATTACCCTGTATTACGCCGTGGACGAGCGCTTCTAAAATAAATGAATGGATGATTCAGCTGCGGGCGCCATCTTCTGGCGAGACGCGGGAATTCATTCGGCACGTGACTCTCACAGTGCATTATTCTCTAGCCATTGAGTGTACATCGGTTGTACACTTGTTTTTGCAGTGCATTGTGGGATTGAATGAGTGCACTCGAGAACATCCACTATGGTTTCGAACACCACTTAAAATGGCCGTCCCCTCAAATAGTGCCCTATTTGAGGGTATAGGGGGCGATTTCGGATACAGCCAAAGATAGCTGTGGGGGATCGCTGATACTCTGGACTGTGCATTTCCCTATTTGTGGGCTTACCTTCCCAGAGACTGGCTTGAAGGGTTTTGGATTATCAATTTTTTGTGGATTTTATATACACTGGCGGGCAGATTTAGACTTTCAGCACACTGGGACTCTTAAAGACTGTTTGAGATATGGTGCAAATGGAGTCCATGCTTTAGACAGCCTATTTTATGTTGTTTTAATTTCATTGTGTTTTAACATTTGACAACTCATAATTAAAATCTGACCCCATTATGACTCTTGTATCTCAACCGAAAGGCACTACTTCCCGTATATACTAACATGAATAATTGGACATATGAGAACATTTATGAGATTTAAGAACTGCTGAGAATGTACATAAGTGGTAGGAAGTATTCATAAAGCTAATTTCTTAAACATTTCTTATTATCAATAATTAAACCAGTTGTGTTGCTTAATATTTTTGTGGAAACGTTTTTTCAGGGTTCTTTTGAATAGAGTTTATTGGAAATAATATGCATGTATAAGTTGTATAAGTAGTTGTACAGTATACTGTAAGTTATTGTCACTTGATCAATTCATACATCCTTGCACAAACTTGTATAACACTGCTTTTTCAGTAAGCTTCAATGATACCTTAAATTTTAACCTAAACTACTGCCTTTTTGTCATTTTTAAAGCTCAGCAGACCCATTCCCACTTCACTCTTCATTTTATGGTGAAGATTAATGTGCCATGAATTTGTAAGCATCTTTTTGTTCTACAAAATGAAAGAAAGGTTTGGAATGACACAAGGGTAAATGATGAAAGAACAGTTGACACCACTGCTATACGGGTCCCCATGCAAATAGACCAGCACCAGTCCAGCATGGAAATTTATGTTGGCCTGTGCCAGTCTTTTCAACAGAGGAAAAACACAATACAGAGTTAAATATACTCTAGGGCTGCACTCTCTTCTGAGAAAGGATCAAAAACAAAGTCATGGCAAAACAAAGAGCCTAAATGGAGACTGAACTCAAATTCGCTGGCATATTAGTTGTATTTACTCATAATACAAACAACAGGCTGAGGGTTTTATTCAACAACATTTCAAAAGCGTCTCATTAGCACAGCCTCTCTCTCTCCAGAGCATCAGCGGTGAGGCAGCCTACTTCAAGTCTCATAACTGAAGAAAGGACACAAACAGCACAATACAGGAAGGGGACCAATTAGGCTGACAGTCAAGTTTAATTTCAGAGCTTTCCGAACTCCTGCTGTCTGTTTCCCGGGAAGCTGGTGCAAGTGAGTGGATGGCTCTCACCTGGCCAATTAAACAGAACACATCTACAACTGTGAGGTCAGTAGGCCTTCAGAACACTCCGCTCTGACATTCTCTGTTCCCACTCGCTGTTGAGATCATCCTGAAGTGAATGCATTTTACTAATGATGAAGGCTACAAGAACATTATAGCCGAGTTATTTCAAAACTTTATTTCACCCATATGAAGGCATCTCCTCCTACATTATTTTGGGGTCAACCCTTCTCAGAGTTGGATTTGTGCACTTTCATTTTACGTAGCATAATTCTGTGATTGTTTACTCACCCTCATGTTGTTTCAAACCTGCATGCATTTCTGTTTTGTGTGGAACACAAATTAACATATTTGAAAGAATGTTGGGGTCCAAACAATACTGGGACCAATTGAATTTCATTCTATGGATACTAGGTCAACTACAGTAATTGGTAATTAGGAAGCCTGTATAATTAGTAAGCTTATTTGTTTATTTGAAAGCGAATGGGCATTAAGACACGTCGAAATGTAGGACACTTGAAGCCATTTGTAAGAAACAAACAGCATTTATGAGGAAAAAATGATTGGAGAAATGCAGCAAATGCCACCAGCAGATTGAGTTATGAAAATTTTAATAACATAAAAAAAATGCATGGATGAATTGTTCACAGTACAATCAATAATACTGTATGCAATTAGAATATAGATTGTATTTTAATTTCATGCCAACTTTAGGTTTATCCTAAAACTGCATTAAAAAACTGGTGAATGACTTGTTAACTATTGTGACCCATCCTTAGTTAATGCACAAACATTTCTTCACAAGGTCTGGCTCGAAAGCAATTATGATTTCATATCAAACTTCAAATATGTGTGTCAAAACAATGATAGGTAATATCTGGCAATCTACAGTAGTTGAACTATGGCCAGCAAGAGTTTAAAAGCATTCTCGTCCAGATACTTTGGTTTGCTAATTAAATGACCACTGAGTGCTTTTGATCTCACTGGATTTTGTGCAGAGAGTGCTCTCATATATCAGGCCGCATAGCGATTTCATCCAAATCAATTGGAAGATGTGTAAAAACGATTAATGGGTTGGATTTGGCCTGCAGGGTGCTATTTGAAGATGATCAGACAAGCATCTGAAATACTGTTCTGTATTTTAACATGATACAAATAAGTAAAAGAATACTGGGTCTGTTTCAATGTCTTTCAGTTAAAAAAATAAAAAATAAATAATAATAATAATAATTAATATATAAAGTATATATATATATGGTAACACTTTAGAATAGGGCACACTTATTCACTATTAACTACGACTTTTCCCTCAATAAATTCCTAATTTGCTGCTTATTAATAGTTAGTAAGGTAGTTGTTAGGTTTAGGTATTGGGTAGGATTAGGGATGTAGAATAAGGCATTAATATGTGCTTAATTACTACTAATAAATGGCTAATATTCTAGTAATATGCATGCTAATAAGCAACTAGTTAAGAGACCCTAAAATAAAGTGTTACCATATATATATATATATATATATATATATATATATATATATATATATACGTATATATATATATATGGGAAATTTAGTGACACTGTCAGTTCTAGCAGACAAGTGTTCTTACAGGGTTTAAAACTAGAAATGTGATGCTCTTTTTTTCTCAAAGCACTAAACTGAAATCTTGTTTATTATTATTTATTATTTATGATGATGAGTACATTTTGTGGAAGTAATAAGTGAGACATAAGTTATGTTTTGAAACCTCAGAGTCCCTTTTCGCTTACTGTTTACATTTCAATGTAAGCGTTACCAGCATAATTACTTAATGGTTACTTTGACCTCGCATTAATCCACTTAATAATATAGCATCACAAAGTTCTCTTTAAAAGGTTGTGGGCAATCTCTTGAAAAGCTGAAAAAAGACAGCATACTGCTGGACTTTGCTGGTTTAATTATGTTTAGCTGGTGTTCAGCTGTCCAAAACCATAACCAGACTAGCTTGACAAGCAGAAATCAACCATTGTGGTGGCAAATTAAGAACAGCAAACCAGTATAGTTTTTTTTTTTTTTCCAGAAGGGATATTAACTGAAAAAGCCTGCTCAGATGCATACTTCAAAACAGCACACCATCTGGGATTCTTTGGCATAATATTTTGAGCGTAGGTCTACCATTATTTGGGATGCAAATTTTAATCATGCATTCAATTCAGGATAGATTGTATGCAAATTAGGATGCAGTCAGTGATTTTTGAATAGTTATGTAACGTCGCTTTTATGTCCCCTGCACTGAAAGAGAGAGAAAAAAAAGGTTGGTAAACAACTACCATTCATATGCCAACATGCAATTTTACACTTTCAAAATCTGGTAGTTTCCCATAGACTTATTCACTGAGGGTTACATCAGAATTACTTTGAGATGTTACTGACAGAAGGCCACAGACAGTGGGTTAAAAATGACATGGAACATTTCTTTATGTCATTCCTTAATTTCATTCAAACTACAGAATATAAGCAGCCTAGCAGTAAGGTATAGTAGGCATTATGATTCAAAACGTTTCCTTTTGTGTTCCTTAATCAATCCTATTATGCAGCCAGAACTTTCCAGATAGCAAAACCGCCTGCACAGTTCAGTCATTACTGTCCATGAGAAAGTCACCAGCATTTGCTTAATTACTTGATACGTGGTGGTTATTGGGTTTTTAATCTGATGAGAAGTCATATTTCTGCTTTGAAAAGTGGAGGTGGACTCCATAGTGCTTGAAGTTTTGGAATACTTACGTCTTTGAATATCCCTGCTGAACCTGAAAACCAGCATGACCTGTTTTGTTTTTTCAAACTTTATTGTCTTATCTTGGTCAGCCAGCCAGTGTTGTAGTACTTGACACTGGAGTCCACCATGAGTCTAAGGATGTATTGGTCTTTCATGGACCGAAGAGCATTTGGCATCTGTCCTAACTTGAACCTGAGACTAGATTCAACTACTACAGCACTACAGCTAAATGTTTTGGTCTGTGCCGATTTGCGAATACGATCCGGTCTGTGCTATTGTGTCTCTGGACCATAGCACACTGTTAGTGTGTTACAGAGGTTCGCATAACACTGACACGAAACCAGCCTTCATTCAACCCAAAGGAAAACATATTTACATGGTCTGAGACATACAGACATTTACATTTATGCATTTAGCAGACGCTTTTATCCAAAGCAACTTACATTGCATTCAAGTTACAGTTTTACATTTTATCAGCTCTTGCTTTCCCTGGGAATCGAACCCACGATCTTGGCGTTGCTAGCGCCATGCTCTACCATTTGAGCTACAGGAAAGCCCTCTTCAGACCCTCTTCAAGTACACTATATTGCCAAAAGTATTGGGTCACCCACTTCTAATGAACAGGTTTGACTACTTTAGTCATTTCCATTAGTACAATGTTTAATGTTTAAGCATATAATGATATTCTAGGGAATTGTGTGCCTCTAATTTTATAGCAACAGTTTGGACAGGACCCTTTTCTGTTCTAACGTGACAATGCCTCTGTGTATAAGGCAAGGTTCAAGAAGAAATGATTAAATGAGACTGGTCTGCATAAAGCCAAATCCTAATCCGAGCTGAACTCCTCTGGTGTAACTTTAAATGCAGACCTTGAGCCAAAAACTCATCACCAAACACCAATGACTTGTACATACACTATATGGGCAAAAGTATTGTGACACCCCCTTCTTTAGAACAGAAAAAAAGGCACTTCCAAAACTGTGGCAACAAAGATGAAAACATAGTTCATGTATTTCAAAATTGTATTTCAATCGCTGTTGCAACAGTTTTGGAAGTGTCTAAAATGACTGAACCCATATGTACAAGTCATTGGTGTTTGGTGATGAGTTTTTGGCTCAAGGTCTGCATTTACAGTCACACCAGAGGTGTTAAACTGGGATTAGGACTTGGCTTTATGCAGACCAGTCAAGTTCTTCCACACTGACTGAATCAATCATTTCTTCTTGAACCTTGTCTTATACACAGAGACATTGTCACGTTAGAACATAAAAGGGTCCTGTCCAAACTGTTGCTATAAAATTAGAAGCACACAATTCCCTAGAATATCACTATATGCTTAAACATTAAACATTGTACTCATAGAAATTACTAAAGTAGTCAAACCTGTTCATTAGAAGGGGGTGACCCAATACTTTTGGCAATATAGTGTATCTGTCTTGACTTCAACACCGATTCAACCTCCTTCTTGACCAAGTCTGCACTGGTCCACCAGCAGCAACCCAGCACTACAACCAGCATAAAAAAGCCACGCAGCATGCAAATTCATCCAGGTCGTGTTCTATGTTTTATCAAATGAAACTAGTCTCCAGACTGGCAAAAAGTGTCTATAGGAATTACCGTAGTACACATTTCAAAGTATGTTCACTATACCACAGTATAATCCCAGCTGAGATGTAAAATCATTATCCCCGTTTCCACAAACCCTGCTGAACCTTAAGCGATACATTTGATCCTTGTGCTGTTCTAAGGCTGACTTTAATGCGGACACCATTTTCAAAGCTCTGGATCAGTGAATGATGCGAGCAGCGTGTGCCTACTAATCCCACTAACGTATGCTGCCTCAGCTTCCTGATGTATTTATTAGCTTACTGAAAATCCCCTATTTGTTAAATGGTGAGGGCTGATAGAGTGATTCGTGACACCCACATGCGGCTGTATACTGCTGACTGGAGCCGGATCTTGGAAGGAATGCTTGTGTGTGCATGTATGCAGGTGTCTGTGTAAGAAATCCTTAAGGCCATTATACATGTTATGTGTGGGTGAATGGGTTTAAGTAATACAGTAATACTGTATTACTAATATTCTCTATCACAGAATATTTACAGATTTACAGTCAATATTTTTTTTTTTATCAATTTCATGACCATTTTCCACCCTCACTCTGGCCATTACAATTGAACAAACCAATAAGTGCTTGACTGACCAGTCTCACCTAGTGTAAACACTAGTGTAGATCCATAAATGAGACTATGGGATTGAGCTGTGTTGGGTCTAAAACCCAACAAACTTTGTAACTTTTTTAGGCAACATTTTGTGGTTACAAAGGGATGAGGATGGTATTTGGGAAGTGGCTTTAGTCTATAACAGACCAGGCCAAGTTTCTGGATACTGAATTGTCATATCCCTGCTGAAAAAACTAGCATTGCTGGTCAGCATAAGGTAACATTTGCAAACTCTGACCAGCATGGAAGCTGATTGTTAGTTTGCTGGTTCCCAGCATGACAAGAGATTCACCAGCTCTGTTTTGCTTGAGAACTGCATGACAATGCTAGTCCACCAGCTAGACCAGCACAAACCGGCATAAACCAGCCTGGATCAACATAGAATTTGTGTTGGTTTATTCTGGATGTACTCATGGTCATGATGACAATACTGTGACAATTTGTAAATCTACATGAGGTTTTTGCAGAGCAATTTCAATAAATGGTCTGCAAGGATTTGTGCTGTCTTTGTTATGAGGCCTTTTTCACTTGTCGTTCTAAACACTGTAGAGAAACAGTTCACACTTGTAATTTAGAAGAGGGGTTAGCACCGCTTTCTTCTCGTGGTTATGAAACTCTACTCTGGAGTGGGGTTAGCACTTATTTTACGGTAATAACCCCGCATTGTGGTGCCAAACATGTACAGTTACACTTTATTTCGATAGTCCACTTTCCACTTTAGACATTCTATAAATATAAGTAACTTTGCAACTAATTCTCAACTAACTCTCATAAGAGTGTTGGTAAACTGTTAGGTTAGGGGAATCCTACTTCTGGAGGCCAATGTCCTGCATCCATACTAGATAGCATTTTATTTCTCCAACAACCATGTCAGTAGACATATCCATGTACATATTCCAGGATGATAATACCAAGATTCACTAGGCTCAATTTGTGAGAAATTATCCACCACAGAGTCCTGAACTTAAACCCACTGGAAGTCTTTGGCATACACTTTATAGATTTTATAGTGCCTGTCAAAAAATAAAAAATAAACAAATATTTCATTAGACTGCATTTAGCTGTGATTATATTGTGCATTCATTGTGTCATTGTTTCGACAACATCATGCGACATCACTGAATTTATTTCCATCAAGAGCTGCATTATTTTTTTCGCCGATATCTTGTATTAACAATGGGAGAATCAAACCACACTGTAAAGTCACCTCCAGCACATCCTAAAGACTCAATGAGGTTAAGCCCAGGACTGTGTGGTGGCCAATTCATACAAGAAAATGATTCCTCATGCTCACTGAACCACTGTTTCACAAATTAAGCCTGGTGGATCTTGACATTGTCATCCTGGAATATGGACATGGGTACACATGCACCCATTTTGCATCCTAAACTCTTCAGTATTTGCTTATTTAAATCCCTTTTTTTTTTTTTTTGGCCAGGCAGTGTGCATAATAATCCTGTTTTGCATGATTCTCCCCTTTTGCCACACGTTAAAGGTATTCTTTTGTTCGTGAATACTAAAGTACCAAGTTGCACATGTAGTACTTCATAAGACAAGCCAATGGCAACACTTAATACAACTTTCACAGTTGTGATAACACTTAGCACAACCTTCAGCAAAGTCAGAGTCTATTGCATCTTTTGGAGACTCCAAGATAAGCTTCAAGGAGCTCGCTGATAGGTAAACACTCTGAGTCAGTGCGGGCTGTTGGGTAAACATTCACTGCTGGCTGCGAGCTCCTGAATATGGAAAAGTGTACCGCTGTGACTTGACTGTGGCTTGGTATTGTAGCATGCTGTAAGCCCCGTTGGCTTAGTGCATAAGACATAGGCCATCTGAACCAAGGATTGTGGGTTTCAGTCCCATCTGGGCTGAGTTTAGGCTGAGTGAGGCAGTGGATGCATGCTGGGCACAACACCTAGAGGTTAACAGATAGAAACCATCCTCTGCTAAGACTGCTCATTACTCCTGAACTTCCCCTCAGGGGTCAATACAGTGCATCTGCCTTCTAAGAGTTGAGAATCTTCTGTTCTGAACAGCTGGAAGAAATGTTTCCAGCAGTGAGAGTGTGGTGTGATGGGCTTCCTCATGCAGAACAGACAGATGTGTTATCACTAATTGGCAGAAGAATAAAGTCACATTATATTCATAGAAACCCACATATGCAGAATGTTGGGACATGGATTTAGAATTATGTGGCAAATGTGATCTAGCAAAATTGAAGTTTGCCAAAACACGCTTTTGTCATTTTTGCAATTTTAGAAAAAGCCTTTTGAAAATAATGTTATAGCCGAGCTTTGCTAGAGGTTCTTGTGGTGTTCTGGATGGTTGATTAACTTTTCTGTTTGCGATTAAGATTGTCTTTGTGGTTGCTAATGCTAAGGTGTTCTAGGTGGTTTATAAGGTGTTCAATAGTAGACGCTAGAGTGTGCCTAGCAGTTGCTAGGTGTTCAAAGTGGTTTCTAGGGCTTTCTTGGCAGTTGATAGTATGTTTACTGTCAGTGGTGTACTTCTGGAGTGTCCTGCAAATTTTAGCTCCAACCAGCACCAACACACTTGCCTAGAAGTTTTTATGTAGTGAGTCTGAAGACCTTGTTTACTTTGACTATGGTGTTTAATTATGCTTGAAGCTAAATTCTGCAGGACAGTGGCCCTCTAAGAAGAGGACTGAAGGCAACAAGCTGGCTGCTACTTTTGCAAGTTGGTTGATAACTATCTCAACTATAAATATGAGCAATAAAAAATATGGCATTGTTAATAATGTAGCTAGAAAGCACACCACGTCTATGGATTAACCAAAGCAGGTGGGTGTGTTATTCAAGTGTTTTATAATGTATTCTCATTAAGTGAATGCAAACTGCAGGTAGTTTGGATAAAATTCTCAAAAAAATAAGAATCAAATTTCTATGCCTTACCTCTCCAACGGACATTAGTGATTATGATTAGTCGCAGTGAATGCCCACATTATGAGTGCAGGTGTGGATATGTTCAGCATGTCAAAACAAAAACAACTAAAGTCTTTCCCTGCCAAATGAAGTGCCATATCAGTGAAATTGAAAATAGCTTCTTAAAAAAAAATAAGAAGGTACACGCAGGATAGAATAAAAAAAGGAATGAATTCTCAATTTTCTCTTGAAAATGTAATCCCTTGCTTTCAGCGTTCTATGATGAGAAAATGATATATATTAATATCAATAAACATATCCTGTTTTTTCACCTGCTCCACACGTCACACTCACAATCTAATAGCACAGACACCCTCTTGTCATGTCGTACTGCGCCTCATCTGTGTCTCACAACAGCTCAGGGATGAGAGCAGGTTTAATTCATGTCACTCAAGTGTGTGTGTGTGTGTGTGTGTGTGTGTGCTTCAATTAGTAAACGCTCACTCATGGATATGAAATCGGAGTAAATAGGCTTGTGGGAGGGATTAGAAAGCATGTGACAGAAAAGGGAAAGGAGCTGTGGAACGATTAGGAATATTAGAACCGAGTGCAGGAATATATTTCCACAGAAACCAAGAGAGAGAGGGAATGACTCGGGCTACAGCTCTTCATCACACACTTCACTGCTCTTACGGCTTTAAACGATGACCACTGTCATCCAGAAGAACGTGAGTGGCTCTCAACATGCCACCATTTCAGTATCTCATTCAGAAGCTACTGACCTAGCAAAGCTAAGCAGCATTTTAGTTATCATAGATGCACTCCTGGTATCACAAGTGTGGGTTTGGCTTTAAATGATTAGTTCACCCTTTCAAAGTCATGACTTTGGGAAATTGTGTCGCACTAACAATGAGGACTGACGTGTTAAAGATTCAAAAAAGATGCAAAAGCAGCATAAAAGTATCAAGTTTGTATTCCATAATTCTTGTGCAGTATACTCCAATTTTTATGAAAACTTTGTGATAAACAGCAAAATGTAAGTTGTTATTCACTGAGCTGTTAATTGCTGTGGCCTTATTTACTGAGTTGACCTCAAAAACTAAATAAGTCAAATTTGTGAATGAATCATTCAGGGGTGCGTTTCCCAAAAGCAACTATGGTCGCAAGTTCTGTCGTTACCAATAGAGTTCAATGGAAATAACTACTATAGTTAGCTAATGATGCTTTTGGGAAACATAGTTTTGTAAACTCGATCAGCAAAAACAGAAAAAGGGGCAAGAATAGAAACTGAAATTTAAAAGCTAAAACTAAATTTTGCTGAAATTCAAATTAAAAAGCGATGGCATTCTTAATAAAGTTTTATATTTGTCCTCTCTTAATGTCATTGGACTTTAGAGAAAATATTTTAAAAAATAATGACTTCAGAACCCAAACATAATTTATTAATTTCCTTGTTGACACATCTAGAACAATTAATCAACACTCTCTTTTTTTGTGAAACAACCACAAAAAATACCTCCGCTCCTCAGTTCATTTTTAGTAAGGATATTTTATAATAATTTTGTCTATTATCTTTTTCAATACATATTCATATTGTAGGTTGATCCTCAGTGATATAACACCAAATTTTGATTCATTGAGTCTTTTAAATGCATTGACCAATATGCTTATTGACCTTCTGAGTATTATGAGTCTCAATTCTCACTCATCCCACTATCTTTAATAAAAACCAACATAAATAAAAGTTCATAGATAGATAGCAGGCAGTTGCATAAACCGCTTAGTCATCTTGGTTAGTCATCTTTTTTTAATTTTTTTATTCAATAATTTGAATCTAAAAAGTGACTAATTACTAGTGACAACTAGTGAGTAACTAGTTGGTCAGACTAGCTCTTATGACACAATCTTAACCCGTAATCACTCATTGCGGTCTATCTGACCCCAATGGAATTTTCCTTTATTTTTTAAAAGTTTTCCCTTCATCTCAGGGGCATGAGACTCTGTGACTTTTCCTAAATAATCTATCTAAACAAACACAAAAAATCTGGACTTGATTCGGTTGTTCTAAAGATGTGTAAAACTATATATATATATATATTTGACAAAAAAAAAGTAGTAAACCAATATAAATCTGAATTTTTTTTTACATTTTTATAAAGTCCTGGATCTAGAGCATACATTTTTTTTTGCAAATTGGAACGGACATTCTATCTCATGCGCGCACACACACACACACACACATGCATTTGGGACATAGGTGTCCAGGGCATTTTTTAGATTTTGGCAAATAAAATGCACAGAACATAAATGCATAACAATGTGAAGGGGTAGACATAACACACACACACACACAGACATTTCTGCAAATTTATGTAACATAATTTGCAAAAGCAGACAATTCAAAATACATCAGACAACAACAACCAATTCTAACCTTTGACAAAAATATCGATTTTTAATATATTTTAGAATGTTTAAATATATATTCACAAAATATATTTCATAAAGTTGCGAGAAGTTTAAACATGAAGAAAAATTGACTTGAAACTGAACTGAAAATGAATGAGTCCCTATGGATATATGTGGTCATTGCACATTCTTTCTTTAACTGTAATTCCTAAAGTTTTCCCTCTAACCTGCAGATGGCAGTATTCTATCCATAACACATGGGCCAATATCTAGAAACCTTTTATATTTAATTTAGGTCATCATTTAAGTGATTTTTTTAATAAAAAATATTTTTTTCATAAGCCAATTTATGGCGTAGTTAAGTAATTGTGCAGTAAATAGGTAAAAAAAAGAATAACTATCCACAAAGTAAATAAAAAAAATATATATAGTTTATCATATTTTTTTTTATTTCCTTATGCAATCGCTCTGTAATAGTTTGGGGTCTATACAACCCCGAAGAACTTAAGTGTAAAGTCTACTTGAGGAGTGATTAAGGGTTAAACTGGCTGTGTTTATGCAACTGCCAGCAAGACTTACTGTAACTATAATCTATAAGACACAAGACATCAGTAGTGGCCTAAATAAATTAATTTTGAATTTCAATAATGTCCTTAATCTCCCTGTAATTCCTGTAGGCTACTGGCAATTAATGTCATGTGAATTGAGTATGGTCATCAGTCATTTTTACTATGCCCCCTTTGTTCTGTAATTGTCCTCTGTGGGAATCTTTCAGATTTTTTTTTTTATATATATATATATATATATATATATACACATAACACTAATTACAAAATACTGACTACATTGTGTGCGTGTGCGTTTGTGACAAAGCATAAGTGCAATATTCGCTCCACTTCCATTAAGATGACCACCATATAACTAAAAATAAATAAATACATAAATTCGGTACACCCAGCCATCACACCCACTGTGAACTAAGTCAGAATGTCATTGGAAAGGGTGTATAAATTAACTTGCCTGTCAAGAGCACATCAAATCATCATTAATATGTTTGCCTCCTGTCAGAGCTGAGTCATTTTATGTCTTATCTTGGTCAAACCACATTTTTGTGAGGCCTAATGGGTTTTCAGGATTTTAATGGAGTTGGACCAAGAAATCAGCTTGTCTCTCTGAGCTAAAAATACATCCAGATAACTGAGAATTACCAGCACAGTCTGACCGAAAGGTGAATTCATGCAACAGTATCTCAGACTATCATACAGCACATCATTTTTTTTTCGTCATGAGAGGTCCCAAGAGGAATCTGCTCACTTTTTTCACATTGTATTTAAAATACTTGAATAGCTTTTAACAATTCAAAGCCTTGAACCTTGTAAACTTGGTCTAGTTCTGTCAACATTTTGTATAGTAGATTCAGTTTTACGCTCCTTCTTTTAAAACTTTGTTTTCTCAGTGGTGTTTGCCTGATGAAGGTCTTTGGACCGAAACGTTGTTATTTAAAAAAAATTGAATAAAGGGAATAACAGTGTGCAGATCTTTCTTCTACTTTTTTTCTCAGTGGTGGACCATAGTTTGGTAACACAGTAAAAGTGTAAGAACACTGGGAACCATTCAAAAGTAATATAGGGCAATCATTGCTGATGAAATAGATACATATAGTTCATTTTTGGGCCTACTATATACACGTGCATCTCAATAAATTAGAATGTCGTGGAAAAGTTAATTTATTTCAGTAATTCAACTCAAATTGTGAAACTCGTGTATTAAATAAATTCAATGCACACAGACTGAAGTAGTTTAAGTCTTTGGTTCTTTTAATTGTGATTTAGGCTCATATTTACCAAAAACCCACCAATTCACTATCTCAACAAATTAGAATACTTCATAAGACCAATAAAAAAACATTTTTAGTGAATTGTTGGCCTTCTGGAAAGTATGTTCATTTACTTTATATGTACTCAATACTTGGTAGGGGCTCCTTTTGCTTTAATTACTGCCTCAATTTGGCATGGCATGGAGGTGATCAGTTTGTGGCACTGCTGAGGTGGCATGGAAGCCCAGGTTTCTTTGACAGTGGCCTTCAGCTCATCTGCATTGTTGGGTCTGGTGTCTCTCATCTTCCTCTTGACAATACCGCATAGATTCTCTATGGGGTTCAGGTCAGGCGAGTTTGCCCGCCAATCAAGCACAGTAACACCATGGTCATTGAACCAGCTTTTGGTACCTTTGGCAGTGTGGGCAGGTGCCAAGTCCTGCTGGAAAATGAAATCAGCATCTCCATAAAGCTTGTCAGCAGAAGGAAGCATGAAGTGCTCTAAAATTTCCTGGTAGATGTTTGCGTTGACTGTGGACTCAGAAAACACAGTGGACCAACACCAGCAGATGACATGGCAGCCCCAAATCATCACTGACTGTGGAAACTTCATACTGGACTTCAAGCAACATGGATTCTGTGCCTCTCCACTCTTCCTCCAGACTCTGGGACCTTGATTTCCAAATGAAATGCAAAATTTACTTTCATCTGAAAAGAGGACTTTGGACCAATGAGTTATTTTTCTCCACAGCCCAGGTAAGACGCTTCTGACGTTGTTTCTGGTTCAGAAGTGGCTTGGTAGCCCTTTTCCTGAAAACGTCTGAGTGTGGTGACTCTTGATGCACTGACTCCAGCTTCAGTCCACTACTTGTGAAGCTCTCACAAGTGTTTGAATCAGCTTTGCTTGACTGTATTCTCAAGCTTGCAGTCATCCATGTTGCTTGTGCACATTTTCCTACCCAAATTCTTCCTTCCAGTCAACTTTGTATTTAATATGCTTTGATACAGCACTCTGTAAACAGCCACACCTTTCAGTAATGACCTTCTGTGACTTACCTTCTTTGTGGAGGGTGTCAATGTTCGTCTTCTGGATCATTGCCAAGTCAGCAGTCTTCCCCATTATTGTGGTTTCAAAGAACAAGAGATACCCAGAATTTATACTGTATGGATGGTCATTAATTAAAACTCAAATGTAAATATTCTAATATTTTGAGATACTGATTTTTGACTTTCATGAGCTGTAAGCTCTAATCATCAAAATTAAAACAAAAACAACTTTTGAAATGTTTTACTTTACATGTAATGAATCTAAAATATATGAAAGTTTCACTTTTTGAAATAACTTACAAGAAAAAATGAACTTTTTCACGACATTCTAATTTATTGAGATGCACCTGTACATATAAAACAATCACAAATATCTACCCAGTTCACTTCTCCACTAATGGGCTGGTAAGTGTATTCAGGTGTGTCAGATAATGATGACAACCTAAATATGCAGTGCTGGGCCACTCCAAAACAAGGATTGGAAAAACGCTGATCTAGAATGATTTAGTCAGCTCATCCACCTCCCACAGTTGGAGATGTCAGATAAATGCAAGATCTTTCTGCGCAACTAACAGTACTTTTTTTCTGGCACGTCATTATTGGACATAGACATTTGTCACATTATCCACATGATGGTAATTGGAATAAATAAGAATTTTCTTATAAAAAGTATAATAATAATAAACTAAGTATAGTTCAAATCTATTAACATATTTACTGACACATTGCTCGGGACATACTGATATAAAAATTATAATTAAACGTTATTTGGAGTACTAATGGACAATGCACATTTCTTAAAGGGTTCATGAACTGAGAAACCAAAATTACCTTGATCTTTGGACATATAAGTGGTCACTGTACTATAAAAACTTCCAGTAAGTTTCATAACTTAAAACTTTGTCGTTAGTCTAAAAACAGCTTATATTGAAGGCAGTCTGCCAAAACAACAGCTTTTGAAATGTTCTACTCTATGATGTAATAGTGTGGCTAAACTCAAGAAGATCAATGCCTGCTTCTACATCACTGCCTGTTTAGCCCTGCCCACCGAATTGCACATGCAGTGTTTACGAAATATGCAAACGCACAGGTCTATACAGAAACCAAACGATAAAGATGCTCCGAAGACAGTGCCAAGCTGTGGAAAAACTGTATTTGCGTTGCCTTCCTTCTGATTTCAACATTCGTAAAGAGTGGATGAACTTTATTTTTAAAGTCGGTAAGAACTTGGTCCTTTGTTCACTTCATTTTACTGCGGATTCGTTTACAAACAAGGCACAATTCGACATGAGATTTTCAGAAAGATTGAAACTAAAAGACGATGCTGTGCCGACTATATTGGATCCGACAGTAATGTCGCAAAACACTAGTGTAAGAAACTGTTTTTATTATGTGATCACTATTGCTTTGTCTGTTGAACAGATAGTTTGATTTATGCATTTTTAACCAAAATCACAGCATCTGTGAAGGATGTAGACTGTCAAACAAACACAACTTTTAGCTTTAGGGTTGTATGATCTTTGTATAATAAAGGTTTTTAAAAGCAAGATATTTAAAGTGTACCTAAAGGATACTTGCAATAGTTCCACTTCAGCACAACCAAATGAAGTGAAGTGACGTGTGGCCAAGTATGGTGACCCATACTCGTAATTTGTGCTCTGCATTTAACCCATCCAAGTGCACACATACAGTAGTGAACACACACACACACACGTGAACACACACCCAGAGCAGTAGGCAGCCAATGCTGCGGTGCCCGGGGAGCAGTTGAGTGTTCAGTGCCTTGCTCAAGGGTCTCACCTCAGTCATGGTATTGAACCTGCAACCTTCGGGTTACAAGTCCGACTCTCTAACCATTAGGCCACGACTTCCCACAATACTAAAGATATACTTCAGTATATCTTTAGTTAGACTTCAGCACTACTTCCACACAATTAACGTGCATTAAGTACAAAATTAGTAGTTCCAATTTAACCTGTTAACCTGCACCCCCCATTTTGGGCCTCACAGCTGAAAATGATCTACCTAAATTAAAATGGTAACATTTCTGACAATAATGTGCTACACACACAATTTATGTATATTTGGAAAGAAGACACTCTAGGCTTTACTATACATCATCCAGAGTTGATAATGCTCAAAAAAATAAAAAGTTATAGACACTGAAGTGCCTTAAAAACTGTTTTACCACACTGAATGTTTTTTTTTATTTCATAAACAAATACATGAAATAAGTCCAGGAGCAATCCAGAAAAGTCATGGGTTGAAAGTCACATGTCTAGTTTATATTTCAAATTTGAAGAAAATACCATGAAAAATTAGATTCTTGCAATCGTTTTTCTGAGAATATTTCCAGATCCCCCCCCCCCCCCCGTTTATTGAAAATTACCACCAAATGTATTGAAGGATTCCACAAACTATTTTAGTCATTATACATAGTTTTTAAAATAATAGACAGAATTTTAGACATCATATAAGTGATTTATTTGAGCACTAAAAATACAATAAGAATAATTTGAGTTGAAAAAAAGAAGAATTTGCTTTGTATGTAGTAGCCTACATACCCAATACTCTGCACTGCCAGACATAAACTGATATTGCCAGACATTCAAACTGATTGCAGTCAGTAATCACACGCTGATGTGCATCCATACAGATGATAATCATACAGATGGGCCATATCATCAATAATAGCCGTCATTGACAGCATTCTGATAGCAGTCATATAGTCGGTAATTACACACTGATGTGCGTTCATATAGATGGTAATCATGCAGATACAGCCATGTTCCACACATCACACACACACACACACACATAAATAAAAAATGTTGAAAAAAAGAAAAATAATTATTTGTGCAAAAAGGCGATTGCTAAGTTACGCCCCCATCAGATGACAGGTGCGTCACGTGCCGTCACGAGGAAGCGCCAGAATTCAAATGAACAATTTTCCGCATATCTGTGACTTTTTTTTTTTTGGATGATCTCATTCTGTTTGGGACATTGCCTGCTACAAAATCATGCTGGTTTTTTTTTACCACCAAGACGCTGTTTTTGAGCGTAATTTGTTCCATAACGGACACAAACAATAACTCTCCCTGAACAGATGAGACGTAAACAAAGGAATAACGATCCAAATTACAACGTTATTGTTTCTTTGGACTAAAAGTGCTCTTTGGGAATGTTGTTCTGTGGACCCTTATCTCTCAAACTAAACCGGGATTTACAGCAGTGGATACGTTTGAGAGTCGTTATCAGGATGAATCTGGTATGTACTGCGTTTTTTTTATACATGTTTTGATGTGTACTGCTTACACAAATTTAGCAAATACATTCCTTATAAGCTTTCTATCGAAAAACAGCAATCTATCGTCGATGCTTGAGGCTTAGACCTTCAAAATTATATATAGTTTGTCAAGATTAATTTTGTCCCGTTTCATTTTATCTATTTGAAAACAATGACATGTGCAAACAAAGAGCATTCAGTGCGCTGGCGTCCTGGTGCATGTTAACAGGTTTTAACAGACTTTTAGTATATCAAAAGTACAATTGCAGGGTATTTTTATTAAGTACAAAATATGTAGCTTTATTTGTAGTATACTTATCATGAAATACATTTATTTCAAATACATTTTATTATATTTATTTTTCACTAGAGAACACATCACATTTCACAAACTGACTTATTGCAAAGGTGGTATCACTTCAGAAATACTTTTGTTTCTTTGTGAATGCAGACTGAATGGCTAGGTGCTTGATTTTATACACCTACCTGTATGGCAATGAATCTGATTGAAACACCTTGATTAAGAGAACCTAAATTAATGAAGAGGTGTGTCACAAGGAGTATCTTTTTTTTCTCTCTCTCCTCAAAATTCAAGCTCTGACTACATTTAGTAATTCCATTTATTTTCCCCCAGGTGTGTTGGTGTTAAATGTGAAGAAAACAAACACGGATTATGTCTAGTGAGTAAGTCTGAAATTCAGGAGCTCTTTTGCTTGACTCTGTCTGACAGCAGCTGTGGGTGTATGTGATAGAAGACAAGAGATTTTGCCATGAAACCGCAACAGTTTTCTGATGATTCACTAGATGTAAGATGACCTGAGGGCTTCTGTAAAGCAGCAGGTCAAACTTTGAAAATCACAGCTCCAAAATCACTAGCTCCAAATGCAATGTGTGCCCACATCTGTCTAAGATATTTAGCATGGGGTGGCTTGAAGGCATACATATGCAAAGTGGTATAAACACAAACATATTTTAAAATCAACATAAAATCTAATCTGATATTGTTTACATGATGTTGTTTATGCTATTTAGAAGAAAACAAGGTGTCAATCATACCTGGAAAGCTACCTGTTTACATTCATTTCAATGGCTCATTTACATACACTCACAAGTCGTTCTTCAGAAATAATCTTGAACTGTGAGCTTGAGTTTGGTCAAAGGTTCCTCTTTCTTGTCCTTTCACTCCAACCACCTGTCTCCATTCTAGTATGTAATACTTCTCAAGACCCAATCAACTCCCAGTGGAGAAAATCAAGACCAGCACTACTTTTTTTTTCTTCCTCATTGACTATCTTGTTTTGCTAGGAAATACATCTGTTTACAGAATTAAAATGGCTTGTGAACTGCATTTCATGTTGACTTTAAGGTCTATTCCAAAATGTTTGATCTAATCTGCAGTGAATTTGTGTTTTAATTACAGAGAAGTCTTCAAAAATGTGCTGAAGCAAATATTTACAGAGTTTATTTCACCCCAAGAACCCAACAGCAGACTCCTTGAGAGTGTGTGTGAAAGAACACAGCTCCTGTTCCCATTAGACCATCATTTAGCATTATAAATATACAACAGTGCATGGAGAAAAACATGGATGCCGGTGAAACTAGGGCACATCCTATCCTAAGAGGACTGGGGATTATTATATCAGTATCTACATTCTTTCTATATGTAGTGCATTTCAGTATCAATTCATTTAATTTGTTTTAAGAAAAATAATAATAATATTATGCAAAAAAAAATACAAAAATGTTTTATTGATTTTGCAACAGTCATTTGATCCAGAAATAGTGCAGAACTTTGTTTCTAATTTATTTTACATCATGACTTGTCTTTTTTGTTTTTCATTTTTTAAAGCATATTTCTTTTTGTTCTAGATGTAAAATTAAAATCTGAGATCTGAGACCAGATTTGCAATGTGGTTATAAACGTTTGGACCACACTGTATATACGAGACAATGAAAAAAGACCTCTCTTATATAGAAGAAGATACTTTATATAGGCTTTTAATAGAATCTGTGTTTTCATCTCCTGCTGTGCCTGTGTGCCACAACTGTCAAAGGCCACAGTCTTTGAACCCTGCATTGACTGTCTAAAGGAAAGCGAAGCTCTGGTTTTCATCTTAGAGCAGTGCAGATATCTGCCAGGAGTGTGATGGAGCACAGGGACGATTCCAACTGAAATCTAAAGCCTTTCCTAAAGGATGCTATGTCAAAGCCCTGCAATCCACAGATTTATATGCCACTGGCAACCAAACACCATATGAAACACACGGGAGACTCGACTAACAAGGTTGAGCAACATTCAGAATAAAATGGAGCTAGTGAACAAGATGCAGGATAGCTACTTACTGTAAATATGAATGTAAGGATGTTGAATTAAAATTAGGAGAAATACATGTAATAAAATATGCTGAAAGACCTAATATGTTTATAGGAATGTAAAATTACCCCAGAATTTTATGTGCTATGCATTTTTATGTTTACAAGAGTGTAAATGCAGCAAGTTTTGTTGTAATAAATAGTACTTTAAAATACATTAAAGTGTACTGCTAAGGTCTGTGTACATTTTGATAGTTCATTTTTTTCAATTTGAAATTAATTAAACAGTGCTTCTACCAACATTGTTTTTTTTTTTCAAAAATGTACCTATACCTACAATTTGCTGCAGTTATCAGTTGATTTAACACTAGTTGGAAAAACACCAATAACTTTTATTCCGTTTCATGCTAATTATGATTACATGGTAGATGATCAATTAATGGTTCTTTGTACAATCCTATGTTATCAACTCTAAACTATTTTACCATAGTGCATGATTTGCAAATTAATCATTTTTAACATTTGCATAACATAATTAGCTGTGTATGCATTACTTTTCCAATGTAGTAAACTTGCTTGGTAGCCCACCTGGTACAGCATCTATCTATCTATCTATCTATCTATCTATCTATCTATCTATCTATTTATTTATTTATTTAGGAGTAGAAAATAGTTTGAATATTCAAATTCCTCATGACCAATGATTAATCGACCAAAGATCTACCCGTGCTATCATCAGTTCTTATTCAATTCCGGACTTAACAGCATTAGTTCTTGCATTTAATGTGGTAAGTCTGAAAAACATGGTACAGATGAAATGTGAGTGACTCAAAGCTATCATATAATATCAGAAGATATAGTAGTGCATACGTCCTGTTTTTCTTGGTGTTGTTTGTTTAATTTTTAGTTTGGCTGTATATATTTCATTGCATAGAAAAGATAAGTTCAGATATTTTACCAAACATCCTGTCATGAATCCAGTCCATGGACTTCCATCCACTTGCCACCAGAGGTCGCTCTTCCGTTACATTGACTCTCACACTACACAAACAGTTACATGTCACTCCAGACTACAGTTCCCATCATCCATTGCACTGATTACACACTCACATCTGCTACCAATCAGACACGCTTTATAAGCCCTGGACTTCCTCATTCAGATCGCTGAGTATTGTTCTGAGTTTATCACTCACCTAGTGATAGCTGCTATATATCGAGCCATTCCGTGTTTCAATTTAGTTTAGTCTTTATAGCCTGCCTTGGATTTTTCTCTTTCCTTGTCGTTTGGACTGCATGATTTTGAACTGTCTTCCTGTGCAGTTCTGGTGTTTCAGTGTGTTTTTGACACGTCGCTGTATAATAAAGCTTGCAAATGTCACGTCTCTCGTCTCATTCGCCCTGTTATTCGGCAACACAAGGATCCAGCAGCTTTTCAAGACCCTGGCCAGGTATGGACTGCAAGACTGTTATTAGCTGAGCAGGGCACGCGATCGCTCGAGTCCAGTTTCAGTCAATTACTCTGAGCTGTTTGTTGATAGAGTTTTTCTGATTATGAATTGTCTGCCCGCTCAGTTGTCACCAGGGAAACTGTTAATGAACTTGTATTCCCTGCCTCGGTCCTTGAGACTGTAAATGCCATGTCTGTCTCTTGTGTCTCAGTTTTTCCTAGGCTCCAATCTCTGCTGTGGGTTCCTGATCAGTCTGTTCCGCCGTGGTGCTCTTCTGATCCGTCGTGGTGCTCTCCTGTTCTGTCGTGGTGCCTTTCTGATCCGTCGTGGTGCTCTCCTGCTCCACCGTGGTGGTCTTCTGTCTGGCTCTGGTGGTCTTCTTCTCCGCCGTGGTGGTCATCTGTCCTGCTCTGGTGGTCTTCTGCTCTGCCGTGGTGGTCTTCTGTCCTGCTCTAGTGGTCTTCTGCTCCACTGTGGGGATCCTCGGACCTGTCTGCTCTGCTGTGGTGGTCCTCAGCTCCACCCATTCTGCCAGCTCCATCATGGTCCCCTGTTTTGCCGGTCTTACACCTTTACATGGACCTGGCCCTCCATCCCTACCCCTATTCCGCCTCTGCTCCACCGCCCTCCTGGATTGTGTAATGTTTAGAACGTCTGGAAGCCACTCATTGGGGGACAGCTCTGTCATGAATCCAGTCCATGGACACCATCCGCTTGCCACCAGAAGTCGCTCTTCGGTTACATTGACTCTCACACTACACAAACTGTTACATGTCACTCCGGACTACAGTTCCCATCATCCATTGCACTGATTACACACTCACATCTGCTACTAATCAGACACGCTTTATAAGCCCTGGACTTCCTTGTTAGGATCGTTGAGTATTGTTCTGCATTTATCACTCACCTAGTGATAAATGCTATACTGAGCCATTCCGTGTTTCAGTTTAGTTTAGTCTTGTTCATTCTTTAAGTTTATAGCCTGCCTTGGATTTTTCTCTTGCCTTGTCGTTTGGACTCGGTCTGCCCCTGCCTGGACTATTATCATGTATTTGGATTGTCTCTCTTTGTTTTGCCCCCCCTGGATTATGTTCGCCACCGATCGACCCCGTCTGTTCACTGGACTGCTCTTGTGTTTTGCCCTTGCCATACCTGTTTGCTGGTGTTTCAACCTTGCCTGTGTTTTTGACCACGTCTCTGTATAATAAAGCTTGCAAATGGATCCACACGTCTCTCGTCTCGTTCGCCCTGTTACACATCCGTTTGTGTTTCATGGTAAGAATAATAATAGGGATATAAGGATGAGGCAGTAATGACAAAATTTATTGATTGATTGATTGATTGATTGATTGATTGATCGATTGGTCGGTCGGTCGGTCGGTCGGTTGGTTGATTGATTGATTGTTAAACATTTAATGGAACCATTAAATAAGTGTAATAGTAACAAGAATCCTTATATTTTCAGCCCTAATAATGACGCATGTAAAACTGCAATTTCAAACTATATTTCAGGCGTCTATAGGCATATATAGATCATATTATAGATGGATTAAATCGGGTGAGTTATATTTTTAGTTTGAACAGTTATGGCTGAGAATGTGTCCAGTGAAGGGACATATTCTGAGGCCCATGAATGTTATGAGATATTGAAACCCAGTTTTGGCTCTAATGCTTGGCATCCTGTATTTACTGCTTAACTAACACATGTCTGCTATTTAAAACAGACAAAGTGCTCCCTGCATCAACCCACACACAAGCTTTTATTAAAATGTATAATAACAAACCTCTCTTAGAATAGCCATTAGTATCCATTAGAGGCATAATCCCAGAACATATGCTGCATGGTATTACTCAAGATAGAACACGGCCAGAGTGAGGGTGTAAAAGCTGGAGGATCTCTAATGTGGAAGAGGATTAGTGAATCAGCAGGTTTTCTCTCAGGAACCGAAAGAGAACAACCATTGAGATAACATGTATACAACTGAGCTTAGGGCTAGATCAGTTATCAGTGTTATAGAGTAACAAAACGCTGTTATATTGTCAGGAGTCAGGATGCACAAAGAACATCATTATTCAAAATAGAAATATCTTGTAACAATATACACTACCGTTCAAAAGTACGGGATCAGTTATTTATTTATTTATAGTTTGTTTGCTGTTATGTCGGCATCGATAGACTTGTGGGCAATATGCCGACATACAGGTGTCCAGAGTTCAAATCTGTCACAATCCTTGTCTGTGTTCCCTGTGTCTGTGTTCAAGGATTTTTAGTTTGTAGTTCTATGTCCCTATTGTTGCCTTGTTTCCCTGCTGCTCTGCTCCCTTGCTTGTTGTCATGGACACTCATTGAACCACACCCTTCTCCTTAGCTCTCAGTATAAATAGGCCTTGTGGTTCCCTTGTGCTTTGTCAGTTGTTGAATGTTAGTGTTGCTGCTCTGCTCGTGTTTCTGTTCTTGTTCCCAGTGTTTCTAGTTCTTTGTTTGCTTTTTTTATTTTATTAAACTACCTGCATGTAGACCCATGCTTCAGCCTGTTTCCTCCTGCTCTTGCATCATAACAGAACAACTGACCAAACCATGGATCTAGCAGGAGTTTTTTTGTGATCCTGTGAGTGTTCTCTGCTCCATTTATCAAGATGGCCGACCCATTGAAGTTTATGTGGACGAGTTTGTGTCTTACTGCCATCTTGCCCCACTGGATGATGTAATGTTAATGGAATGCTTTTGGAGTGGTCTGGATGAGAACATTGGCCATCTAATACCAAAGGGTGAGATGGCCGCCAACACAGAGCCACTGCACAAGATGGCCGTCACGCCAGAGCCTCCAGCTGTTATTTATATCAAGCCTCAGTCTTCAGCCATCGTGGATGCCACCCCAGTATTCCCGAGCATCGTGGATGTTATGTTTGAAGACACCAAGGCGTTCCAATGGTGTTTGAGGCTGGCGTCCAGTCTGGCGGACCCACCGTTGGCGGTGCGTGCAGTGGGTGTTCCAAGGGCTTCAGCACTGGCCGTCACAGAGCCTGTTCCCCTATCCTCGGTGTTCCCTGTTATGGCGGTCACCATTCTGTGTGTTTTGGCTACACATTGATCTGTTCCTGCTCCAGTTTGTGAACCCACTCCTGAGCCGACTCCAGCCAATAAGTCCGCTCCAGTCCTCGAATCCGCTTCAGAGCCTGCTCCAGCTCCTGAGGTGGAAGCTCCCGCTGCGGAACCTCCCAGGTTGTCTGAGCCAGCTCTAGCTCCTCCCGAGGTGGCAGCTCCCGCTGCGGAACCTCCCAAGTCATCTGAGCCAGCTCTAGCTCCTCCCAAGGTGGCAGCTCCTGCTGCGGAATCTCCCAAATCCGCTCCTGAACTCGCTATGTATCCTGTCATGGTCTAGGAGACCATCTGTGAACTCTCTGACAGTCCTGTCGTGGCCATGGAGGCCGTTCCTGAACTCTCTGACTGTCCTGCCACGGTCAATGAGGCCATTCCTGAACTCTCTGACTGTCCGGTCACGGCTATGAAGGCCGTTTGTGAACTCTCTCCGTGCCTTGTTGCGGTCGCAGAGACCACTGTTAACCTCTCTGTTCCAATTCTACCTGATCCGCATTGGTCTCCTGCGCCATCGGCTCCACCCTGGTGGTCGTCTGCTCCACTGTGGGGATCTTTGGACCCATCTGTTCAGCTGTGGTGGTCTTCGGCTCCGCCTGCTACACACTGCTACTCTTCTGCTCCGCCCTGGCTCTCTGCTCCGCCGGCTACACCCTGGCTTTCTGCTCTGCCAGTTCCAGTTCCTCGTCCACTCCATGGACCTGTTAATTATCGGACCTAAAAACCCCACATGTAATAACCTAGAACACTATCTAACACTTGACGGCTGCTCTGTCAATTCTTCTTCTTCATCAGTTAGGAACCTAGGTGTGCTGTTTGATAGCAATCTTTCATTTGAAAGCCATGTTTCTAGCAGCTGTAAAACTGCGTTCTTCCATCTCAAAAACATATCTAAATCGTGACCTATGCTCTCAACGTCAAATGCAGAAATGCTAATTCATGCGTTTATGACCTCAAGGTTAGACTATTGTAATGCTTTACTTGGTGGTTGTTCTGCATGCTTGATCAACAAACTACAGTTGGCCCAAAATGCAGCAGCTAGAATCCTTACTAGAACCAGGAAGTATGACCATATTAGCCCGGTTCTGTCAACACTGCACTGGCTCCCTATCAAACATTGTATAGATTTTAAAATCTTGTTAATTACTTATAAAGCCCTGAATGGCTTAGCTCCTCAGTACTTGAGCGAGCTCCTATCACATTATAGTCCTCCACGTCCGCTGCGTTCTCAAAACTCTGGCCATTTGATAATACCTAGAATATCAAAATCGACTGCGGGCGGCAGATCCTTTTCCTATTTAGCACCCAAACTCTGGAACAATCTACCTAACACTGTTCGGGAGGCAGACACACTTTGTCAGTTTAAATCTAGATTAAAGACACATTTCTTTAACCTGGCTTACACATAACACACTACTACACTTCTATTATTTAAATCCGTTAAAGGATTGTTAGGCTGCATTAATTAGATCAACCGGAACCGGGAACACATAACACACGATGTTACATCATAAGAAGAATGGCATCTACGCTAATATTTGTCTGTTTCTTTCTTATTCTGTTTCTCAGTCCGTGTCCGGATCAGATGGTGGATCGGCGCCGGGAGATGATGTCTGCGGCCCTGATCGTCAGCAATGAGCCCCCGAGACATATCCCCAGTGAAGACCTCGACTAAAAATACAATAAAACTAAAAATAAAAAAATAACTAAAAATATAACAATAAAATACCTAACTACATAATACTATTATTGTTAGAAATTGCAACAATATAAAAATAGAAATATAATACATTTATACATTTAAAATTTTAATTAAAACAATAAGTAAACAATAAATAAACAATAATATCCTGGCCAGAGGAAAACTGGCCCCCGGACTGAGCCTGGTTTCTCCCAAGGTTTTTTTCTCCATTCTGTCACAGAAGGAGTTTTGGTTCCTTGCCACTGTCGCCTCTGGCTTGCTCAGTTGGGGACAATTAATTTCTAGCGATTATCGCCAATTTGATTTCACAGATACTATTTAAACTAAACTGAGCTAGACAATGACATCTCCGAATTCAATAATGAAATGCCCTTAACTGAGAATTGAGTGTTTAATCTTATTATTACACATTACTGACACTCTGTCCTCCAATTTGATACTGTTAAGTGCTTTGACACAATCTGTATTGTTAAAAGCGCTATATAAATAAAGGTGACTTGACTTGACCTGGCCCTCCATCCTCCCCTCCCTGTTCCCCCTCCGCTCCACCTCCCTCCTGGACTTGAGCTTCTGTTTGGAGCCTCTGGAAGCCGCTCCTTTGAGGGGGGAGGGCTATGTCACGATCCCTGTCTGTGTTCAAGGACTTTTAGTTTATAGTTCTGTGTCCCTATTGTTGCCTTGCTGCTCTGCTCCCTTGTTTGTTGTTTGTTGTTGTTTGTTGTCACACCCATCTCCTTGTTAATTGCCCTGGTTACTGATTAGTTCATTGCCTTGGCTCTCTGTATAAATGGGCATTATGTTTCACTTGTGCTTTGTCAGTTGTTGAACATTAGTGTTGCCGCTCTGCTCGTGTTTCTGTTTTTGTTCCCAGTGTTTCCAGTTCTTTGTTTGCTTTATTTTATTAAACTACCTGCACGTAGATCCGTGCCTCAGCCTTTTTCCTCCTGCTCTTGCATCATAACAGAATCCCATCTCAAAGACCTTTGACAATCCACTTCCTTTCAACTCTAAACTATCTTATCACAATAAAAAAAGGCAAAAATAAAATATTTTTATCCTCTTTTTTTCTTTTTTTTGAAAGAAATTAATACTTTTATGCAGCATGGATGTGTTCAATTGATTAAAAAGTAGTAAATAATTTTGTTAGAAAAGGTTTCTATTTTTTTTTAAATGCTCTTTTTAATTTTAGTCTTCAAATAATGCTGAAAAGGGTTCTAAAAATATTAAGCAGCAATAACTGTTTCCAACATTGATAATAATAGAATGATTTTTGAAGTATTATGTGACACTGAAGATTGGAGTAAAGGCTGATGAAAATTCAGGTTTGCATCACATGATTAAATAACTGTTATTTTGATATGTAATATTTCACAGTATTATAGTTTTTTCTGTATTTTTGATTAAATTCAGCTTTGCATCACAGGATTAAGTAACATTTTAAACTATATTACTGTCACGGTGCACACAGCAGGGAGGAACAAGGACATGCAGACGAGGACGTAAACTCAAATAATAGTCTTTAATAAGACATCAGGGCTAGACAAGGCAAGCCTGACAGACAAGAAACACCGGGAGTAACGAGTAGACCAGACGAAATCAAACTGAACAGACAGGACTATAAATACACAGGTAAATCATATATAATTAGACAAACACGGTTGGACAAGAATTAACCAATAATCACATCTGACGAGGACAGGAAACAAATCAAATATGGACATTTACATTTATATTTACATTTATGCATTTAGCAGACACTTTTATCCAAAGCGACTTACAGTGCATTCAGGCTATACAATTTTTTTTTTTTAATCAGTATGTGTGTTCCCTGGGAATTGAACCCACGACCTTTTGCGCTGCTAACGCAATGCTCTACCACTGAGCCACAGGAACACAAGAGGCGGGAACACATGACACACGACAGAGGACTGACATTACTCCCCCCTCCTGAAAGGCTCGTCCCGAGCCTTCACAGTTCCACCGGGGAGGGGGAGGGGGGGCGCTCTGGAGGCCCCTCGGGACAGACACAGACAGGACCACAGGACGGGGACCTCCAGAGCGGAACAGATGACGGAGGCCATGGCGGAGCTGGGAGCTCTGGAGGCCATGGCGGTGCAGGGAGCTCTGGAGGCCATGGCAGTGCAGGGAGCTCAGGAGGCCATGGCAGGTGGTGCTTGTGGCCGTGGCCTCGGTCCCCTCGGCACGGCCCCTACAGCCGGAACCCTTTCTTCCCCCCCAAAAAAAATTCCCTGGGGAAGTTAGGGGGTATCAGGAGCCCTCCGGGGATAAACACAGACACAGGACAGGACAGCCCTCCGGGGCTAGACACACGACAACACAGTCCCCCAGGAACAGGAAGCCCTCCTGGGCTAGCTCGGAAGCTGAGGCTTCTTCTGGACATGACAAGGAGTCAGGGTCCCTCACAGGGTCCCTCAGCAACCGCCTCCACTTCTGCGACAAGGGGGCAGGTGGCTGGAAATGGCCTCCGCGGCCACTACAAGAAGAGCCGCCTGCCCCAGACGAGTCTCCATGGACAAGACCGACAAGATACATTAAAACTGTTCCTGAGGGCAAGACAATACTTAAAAACCATGACTCTGGGGACATGGCACGGCACTCCTGGCCGTGATGTGGACTGGATCCACGGGGCTAGGGTTAGCGGCGACCGGCGGGCTTGAGTAAGCGGCGGGCCGGTGGCGTGATCTCCCGCGAACGGCGGGCCTGGGGGAGCGGCAACCCGGAAACTAGAGAACCAGCCGGCGGGCTTGGGATAGCCACAGCCGGTGGCGGATATCTCCTGCGATCGGCGGGCATGAGGGCTCGCGGCCAGCGGACTCGCTTGCCGCGAGAGACAAAACACAGGAACAAAATAAAAACTAGAAAAAACAAAACGAGGTGAAGGGGCGCCGTTTACAGTTAGGTCTGGTCTTCTTTCACGGTGCACACAGCAGGGAGGAACAAGGACACGCAGACGAGGACCTAAACTCAAATAATAGTCTTTAATAAGACATCAGGGCTAGACAAGGCAAGGCTGACAGACAGGAAAGACCGGGAGTAACGAGTAGACCAGACGAAATCAAACTGAACAGACAGGACTATAAATACACAGGTAAATCATAGATAATTAGACAAACACGGCTGGACAAGAATTAACCTGACTATCAAGTGACTCTGACGAGGACAGGAAACAAACCAAATATGGACACAAGAGGCGGGAACACATGACACACACGACAGAGGACTGACAATTACAATATAAACAGTTATTTTGATATGTAATATTTCACAGTATTATAGATTTTTTTCTGTATTTTTGATTAAATAAATACAGCCCTGATGAGCATAAGAAACAAAAAAACATAAATCTTACTGATTCCAAACGTTTGAAAAAAATGGCCCAGTGCAAACCATATTCTGCTTGAAAAACTAATTTTACTTTGCATAGATAGATAGATGAGCTATGTTAACTTGCAAATATTGTTATTTTTGTGTATTTATTTGCATTAATTCGTAGTAATGTAAAAGTAAATAAAAGTCAGATTACAATACTTGTGATATTTGAACTTGGACACTGATTACATTTTAAGTAATTCATAGATAATTAGTTTGACATAATTAGTGATTTGTAACTGTAATTCATTTTAATGTAACCATCACATCTATGTCAGCGCTGGACTCCCAAAACACAGTGACGTCCATCTCTGGCTGATCAGCAGGCAGTGTTTAATGAGCGAGAGCCAGATGCTTTCTCAAGGCTTCAGCCTGGGAGTGGTTAATTAATGAGATTGTGCTCTCTCTCTCTCCCTCTTTCCCTCTCTTTCTCTCCCCTCTTTCATCCATGCGACCTCTCCCACAACATTACAGAACACTAATCCATCATCTTCAGCTTTTTACTGGGGTTTGCTGAACACACCATGAAGCAGTTTTCCAATTTTCCAGCAACCGAGTGGAGCTCTTAAGATGGCTATTTGCCACATTTGGGTACACCATTTCCTGTTGGGCACAGCGGTGTTGAAACTAGAAAGGAACTGAATATTAAACATATTGGCTCTGTTCCAAAACCTCTGCAGTGAGCCCATGTAGGCAGAATTTTAAAGCACTATAGGTGCGCTACCAACATGAAAGCTTTCACAAAAGGTAGACAGCATAATTATGCTGCCTTCTGAGATACCTTCTTTTTTCCACTAAATAAAGTCAGTATCGCATGTATCCTTTACAGAGAAGACAATCCCAGCCAGGCCACACAGAATCTGTGCAGCGAAATCTTTATATTTTAACCATCCTTATTTTGTAAACTTTCACAAATACCCTTGATGAGTGAGTAAATGAAGACAGAATGTTAATTTTTGGGTGAATCTTTCTCATAGACAGGTTCTTCTTGGGATTTGCAGTGAACGAGACCTCTAGCCTCTAGCGTTATCTATTTTCATACACATAAAAAGTGATGACTTATGACAAATGGGAACTTCTGCAGCCAGGGATGCTATTCACAGCACACTGACCCTTGGATAATCAAGCCTGTTAAAGGCCAGCGCAAAAACCTTTATTACCCCCATTAAAAATCCCATAAAATGACGCTCTCTAAATGCCACCGGATAAATTAGACATGCATACGGTCAGCACAGGTAGACGTACAGAGCTGCCAGTTATTAATGTACCTTCAGTTCGGATGCTGAATGGGGAATCGCCCAGTCGCTTGGCCGAGAACTGCCCCCCCAGAGAGGTCATTAAGAAGCACAGACTGAAGAAACCGATCCCCGCCACAAATATCCTGCAACAGACAGAGAGATAGATGTATGAATGTATTGGGGTGGAACAAGAAAAAAGCCAGACAATGACGAGAAACCACTATGAGAAGAAGTATAACTGTTAGAAGAAGTATATTATCCTTGTGAAACTTTTCCTTTGGAGGAAGCTTTGTCATTGTTTACTCACCTTGTTGTTGCAAACCTGTTCACTTTTTATTTTTTAAGAAGAAAAATATTCACACAGGCGTTTTCTATGAAAGTGTAGTACACAGTGACCACGTCTGCTAAGCTAAAATGTAAATAAATTTACATGAATTAAAAAAAAAAAACTAAACGCGTTCCAAGTGATTCATTCCCTGTATTCCAAATATTCCATCATACAACATGTCTGTGTAACAAACAGAGCAAAAAAATATTAATTAAATTAACTCAATAATGTTTCGCTCCATCAGACTAATAGAGTGCTCCAATGATGACACATTTTTGTACGCCAACCCAGAAGATATTTTTTATATTCAAGCAGTTGCTTCCAGCTTTAAAAACAAACAGACAAAAAAGTCTGAATTAGGAGAGAAATATGCACAGATCAACCAAAAGTAGTCCGAAACAACTTAAAACTATTATGTTGGTGGGTTTTGATGTGAGAGGACAACAGGGAATGGTTTTTTTCACTGGAGGAAGCATTATTATGGATTATGGACTTGAATTTTGGCCAAATGAACGGTTTAAAGTCAAAATGACATAATGATGGATTTGCTTCCTACAAACACACAGCCTTTCACTTCATTCTGATGGCACCCATTCACTACAGATGATCCATTGATGAGCAAGTGATGTAATGCTACATTTCCCCAAATCTGTTCAGATGAGGAAACAAACTCATCTACATCATGGATGGCCTGAGGGTGAGTACATTTTTCACTTTTTCTTTACTTTTTTTGGGGGGGGCAAACTATTCCTTTAAGCTTCCAACAACTCCTTTTGTCTTTAAAGTATTAAGAAAGAAAGAAAGAAAGAAAGAAAGAAAGAAAGAAGAATAACATATTGAATGTTTGAGTTAGAATAGTTTGAATGAACATCATTTTAAATGCAACGTAACTGTAAAAGTAGACTGACAAGTTTGAGGCTTATGGACTGATGAGATGAATTTTACTGTTTGCCATGAAGTTTAATGTCCCTGACAACCTCTGTAGTCCCATTTAGACACTTGATAGTAACTGCCTTTTTCAAGACAAGTAAAAGCTTTTAAAAAATCAAAAGTAGGTATTACTGATATATTTTGTGCTTGTGTTAACCACAGACCACTGACTTCCAGGATGATGGAACTAGAAGTGCTGAAATGCTGACTCGTTTCTGGGTTTTGCCTACAAAAATGTGTCATCCTTGAAGAACATAACTGGTGTGCTTTTTTTGAGGGGGAATGACGTGGTGACAGAATAATTTCATAACAATGGCAGAAACTGTTTCTTTAAACGTCACTGACTTCTCAGTTTATTCATCCTTAGGCAAATTCACATTTGCATTACAGATATTTGAACAAAGAAGGTGAAATTCAAAATATTATTCATGTTTCTTAAACAGTAATGAAAATGTACAAGGCCACTCATGTTGACTGTATGCTTTTAAGAAGCCCACTAAAAATTAAGTGTGCTTTTCATAGCTATATGCAATTCATAGCATAATAAACTAAGGATAAACCACATCTTTTGTCAGGGTTAACCTATACAGTATATGCTGTAGCCTGCAGGTTAGAGCCTTGAATGCGTAAACAAAACCTTTGAGGTTTATAGAAGATTTACACAGTTTGCCATTTTTGTAAACCTGCCATCGATTTATGGACTATTGCAGATCTTCTTTTCTCTCTCTCTCTATTATAAATTATATATAGAAGGAAAGAGAAATGTCATGTCAGACCAGACATGGAGGGTTGCAACTGGACAAAAAAATTACATATTATTCGCATAATGATTATTTGTTTCTATTTTAGTTTGTAGAAGACAAATATTGGAATATTAGAGTAGATCAAAGTTTGAGACAAGTTTGTAGCAGGAAAACTCCCCATACAGTTTACTCTACTAAATTACTGTTCCTTGATGACATTATTCTCCAGAAAGTGACATCGTGTTTGGTGGTAAAGTAACAGCAAACATCAATAAGTATTATAAACTGTAAGCTAACTGTTCATCCTTCACTGAGCACTAGGTAACTTTGGCTCTTATTTTCATTATGTAAGGCATCTTTTTCATTTTATTTCCATTGTGTGTCCTAATTGAGTTTGACCAGAGCATATTTCGGTACTATCTGCAACGCTTGCATAGAAAAAGCTTGCTTAAACTACAAAACAAGCATTATTATTATTATTATTATATATTTTTTTAAGTTGCAGAGCTCAGGTAGCCTATACTGCAGAACAGAATGACCCACATCTTCGAGCTGCTGGATTCCCGCCACTGCGAGAAACAGCGCGAAAGCTCATCAGCGAGACTCAGTTCTTACACCATCCTCACATCCTTGCCTGAAAGTCTCCTGACACCATCAATGAAACCCTTTCAAGAACCGAGAATAGCACCACCTCCACCACCATGCTATTTACAGTAAGCCGTTATACAGTATCTCTTTCTTTGTAGATACACTTTTATGTGGTAACAATAGTGAATACACAAAGTTTGACAGCTTTCAGATGTTCATCTTTGTTCAATTAGATAACCTGAGAACTTCGATAAAGCCTTTTTAAATAGCCTAAAGTTTTCTGTTTTTGTTTATTTTATTATTGGCGAACTAATCTTTACAAAAAAATTAGCATGGTAGCCTTTTTTTTAGCTATTACAGTAAAAAATTACCTGGTTTTATACTACACCATCAAAAAGAAACTTAACAGTAGTATTCTTAACGTTGTTGCACTGTATGAAGTTTATTTTCCTTTTTTTTAAAAAAAAAAAATACTGTAAATGTGGCATTTTGGTGGAAACTTACTGTTGGAGTGCATTTTTGTAAGGACTTAACCTAGTGGTTGACCGCAGACACAAAACGAAGACCTCAGTCACAGTGGTCAAACGCTACAGTGCCAATTCGAGGTTTGTCTAAACGCTGTAGGCTACTGTCAATGTATTTATTATTTGAACATGAATGTCTTACAGTAGATTATGTCAAGTAAGTCTTACCTGAAAGGTTTGAACGTCAGCAGGCATCTTCTCGTCATAGTTATACACTCGCTATTTACAGCAATCATTTTTCGCGCCGACTGGTTAACATACGAACTATAAAATGCATAATTTACTTTAATTATTTGTGTTTCTTAATATGCGAGTTTAAAGTATCAGCCCTAATTATGGCTGAAAGCTCTTTGATGAAGTTGCAAGAAGCATCCGAAGATTGCTGAGCGAAATAATCAGCAGGTCATTCAGTTGGTGATATTGCACTCTTATTCATAATAGTTTCCAAATAGCGTCAGGAGTAATCCAGTGTAGGTCCCTCTCCGTACATTTAGTGAAGTATCAATGAAGCTCGTGAGGGGAACGAACGCGTCAGAACTCCCTGCGCAGCGCGCGACGACACTGGATCAATTCACCGGCACGACTGGCGTTTTCTGTGATGCGAGCCATCACTTTCACCTTCTTTGAGAATAATGTTGTCTCTGTGGCTCAATATGAACATGAATGCAGTTCAGCTGCTTCAGAAGAAGCGTCTGAAAGCTTAAACCGCTCCTCTGTAGTTTCAGAGCCGTGGACAGCTCCCCGTGCACACGCTATAAGGCATCAAGAGCGCCATCCGATGGATTTCTCTGTTTACTCGGATTATCCGATCTGAGATATGAATTGGGTCCTTCTGTATGCAGCGTTTTTGTGTAAGTGCTTTTAGTAGAACACAAGTCCACTGATTGGATATGCGAGTTACATAAAAAAAAAAAAAAAAAAAAGGATGAACATTTCACAAATGTACGGCCTCGAGTCTTCTGAAGCACATTGTTTTCACACCTGTTTAAAAGGGGGGAAATTTATATTCTTTATAGTAATTAAATAATATTTAATATTTGAATGTAGTGAAAAAAAAGTAATAGTCGTAGTACTTCCCCATAGTCGTGGCCATCTTACCCCAACATATCTGACACACTTTACTGCACAACTGCCATGTTAAGAAATACTTCATTCCATAGTCCATGGCAAAACTTCAGACAAATCTAAATATACACTTTCAATTCCCTTTGCCAGTTATTTGTTTTGAATACAACAGACTCTTTCTAAATAAATACAGTATGCACAATTTGCTAGATTACAGGGTGACTCATCTTACCCCACTCTCCTCTACTGCCTTTAATGTATGCTGATAAACACATTGCTTATGCTACCGTTGTGTCTAGAGAGGATGTTTCATTACAGTATTAACAGTAATGAGAAACTAATGAGAATCATTATTCAGAATAATGAGAATTATGAACAAACTCAAGGGAAGTCAAGCATCCTCAAACTCTATGTTTCTCTGGCCCAGCTGATGGTTTCTGCTAGTTTCATTCTCATCATTTCTGAACCCTGAGAACCCAGAGGACTATTAGCAGTGCAGCCCACACCTCTGGATGACACACTTCATATCCAGCAGTGAGTCTGACAGATCGGCCATTAATGAAAGCCTCTCTCTGTACAGTTTAAGATGCTGAGGATCTGCTTTCAAAAAAAGAAAATCAATAGTTCTCTATTTCCTAGACCCACAGTTTCAGAGTACAGCAGTACAACTACAAAAAAAAAAAGGACAGCAGTGTACAAAACTTTCAGGTGTTGCGGAATCCATATTCTTTCAGGGCTACTTCAAGATGCAAGGCTACTTGCAGGGCTACTTCAAGAGATTGTGAACAACAACAAGATGATTGCCTTGCCTAACAAAACAGACATAAAGCGTGCATTGATTGATGCTATTAAGTGCTCCTCATTTCTCTATATAATTTTCTCTTTGAAACAACACCACAGATGAGAGAAAAATAAGGAACATGGGGTTTTCTTCAGTCTGCAGGGTACAAAATGTCTAGACTTGATAACCTGCAGCCTGCCTTTGGAACACAAACCCCAATAATGACAGACCCAAATAGCTGCAGTTAATGAAGCTTTTGGACTAGAGATGTAATTGCAAGCAACATACATCACAAATAGTTCATTACATTCTGGAAGGCAAAGAGTGAAACTGACATGTTTTTCTCGGTCTGCTGTGTTTGACGTCATTAGAGAAGAGCTTGATGTTCTTGTGGTGTCCTCAAACAATCCGCATTTTCATTTTCCTCCAGGCACAGAGGTGATTAGTCACATGACATTTATGGCAAAACTAAGTGGATTATGAGCAGTGTTGAGGGCAGTATATTACAAGTAACACAAGTTATGTAATCAGATTACTTTTTCCAAGTAATCTAGTAAAGTTTACTTTGTTTTCCCATTTATTGACTGACAGCTCTCCTGTCCCCATGTTGAGAGAAATCAGGAGTAAGTGCAGAGGCGTTGTGTGCGCTGTGTAAACATGATGCTTACTGTAGTTCTAGATAAAATGTGATTTAATCTAGAACTACAGTAAGAACTACAGTAAAAATAATTGTCATATTCATATGACAAAAACAGATCCAATATTCCTCAAAAATAATTGAAACATTGAAAACTCGAAAACCTGAAATAATTACGTAAATATGTTAAATAACACATTTTTATGTATTTAATCCCATTTTATTAACTAATGTCTTTGCAGCTGACCTTCGATGATCCAATTCAGAAATACTAATAAGCCAAAATAACTTTAGATAAGCAAAATAATTGTTTTATTTTATTTATTTTATTTTTAATTGCTGAAGAGTGTTGAACTTTCTTCCTATTCTTGATGCAATCAAGGTTTGTTTGAGCTGCACCCTCTACTGTACAGGTGTGCATTTACATTTGCTTCAGGCTGAGGCTTATTAATTTCACTTTTGGTGTGAAAAGGATTTTATATTTTTGCTAAAAAATAGAAAATATTTATATCAAAAACAATCAAGCAAGCCCAGCCCAGATGAGAAAAAGTAACAAAAAAGTAATGTAACACATTACTTTCTATAAAACATAACTAAGTAACACAGTTAATTACTTTTTTAGGGAGTAACACAATATTGTAATGCATTACTTTTAAAAGTAACTTTCCCCATCACTGCTTATGAGCAAAGATAGCAGCATGCAGGTCACATAATTCTGAGGGGTCCTGTGCCAGTCAAGCAACTGCCATTGAAATAAATGGGAATGCTAATTAACCAGGTATTGTAGACCTCTTTGAGTTAATCAGTGTTTTACAATGGTTTAGAACATGGCTCATCCAATCAGAATTTAAAGTCAGAATACATTTTATAAAGATGTGTAAACCTACCTAGAGTAGAGTGATAATTTCAGATTCTTGAGGGATCTTATCGGGGCCTCATGGACCTTTTACACATTTCCAGGTTTCTCAGCAGCGGAAGTCGTCATAGTTGGGTTAACTTGAAGAGCAGTGAATGGGAGAGTACCACAAATGTATTTTTTGCATTCCCATTTGCTCAAATGGCAAAATAAAAACTCCATGATTGTGTTTTCATGACTTTCAAAAAAATGAAAAAAATTAGAGAGACTGATAACTGCAGTCAGAATAGAGAATGGTGTCAAATTTACCGTCCCTTCCAGAGATGCTGCATTAGAAACACCCTCACATTAGCATTAACTATTTTTTATTGATTTTTTTGTAATTTGATGCAAAGGTAATATAATACAAAGAATAGTGTTATAAATGTGCATACATTTAAAAAAAAATACAAATATGAAAAACTTTCGAGGATTTACGATGCTGATGACTGTTAAACGCGTCATCACAGTCTTGTGAAAAGGGTCCATTGTAAAGTGTTACCAAATTAACAATGCAATATGACTCTGATCAGAGTGACATTGATGGGAAAGTGTATGTTCTACTATGATAACTAGAGTACAGCTATTAGAGAGCTGTAATGGGCTACTGATCCGATTCTTTGAACCCAATGTAAATTGACTGTAATTTCAAATGGTTTATTGTTTAAAAACAAACAGCCAATGACACCAATGTCAAACACTGAAACTTTAAATTAAATATCATCTTAGAATGTGTGGTTCACACACATCACTAAAGCGACACATAGAAATAAACAGTGCAAGCTGCACATTTTAGGCTACTTCAGCCTTCCAGAAATCGAATTTATCTCAGTCCATTCGTGTGTTTAGATGCCAATAAAGCACTTCAGGCTCACAACTCATCAAATTCAATTTACTCTCACTGTGTGCTGAAGGCTCTCTATGCACTCTAAACGCTCTCATTCATTCATGTACATTAAGAGTGATCAGCCCACTGGAACTATTGAGAATCTAAGTGATCTGTTCAATGAAATCTTTAAAATTTGGTGGCAAAGCGCCTTTCGAAAGCAATATAGTAAGGACAGCTGGACACTTGGACCGACGTTCTCAGCCCTCTCAAGTCTTAACTTGATCATCTTGACTGCAGTTTTCTGAAATGATAGAAATAACAAAATCAGGCTTCAAGATACAGAGTTCAGATTATAAGTCTTCAAGTTGTGTTATTAAAGAATAACTGGCCTAGAAATGTGCTATTGTACTTGGCAGATGATAAACAGGTGACAAGGAAAAAAAAAAATTAAGACTGACAGGGACGAGAGCCATGCCTGGGCACCAGAATATCATAGGAACTTTTTTTCAATTTTTCAATTAATTTAAATAAAGCAATTTGTAATGCTTTGCCACTGATAAAACAGCAATATTAGCATGTCTTCATTATGTCCTTCACCCATCATAAGAGAATTTGAGAAATGACACCCACGCCATTGGTTTTTGTTTTAAATATTCATGGACTCATGTTGTCTGTGGCTGTTAACAGCTGGTTTATAAAATATTAAAATACCCAAGGTTTTATTGTGTCTCTGGTTTTCAGAATACTTCAGATCCAATTAATTTGCTTGCTAGGATAATAGTGAATATTTTTCAAATTAATTCTCTTTCTAATGATTTCACGTGTGTGTTATAGATATATACAGCATACATCAGCTTTATCTCACCATCATATTGGCATTAGCTATTGCAAAACCTATTTCTTTTAGCCTCCAATTTGAACCCTGGTAGTAACAAGTGATCCTGACTGGGTCTTTCAGCACCATGAACAGAAAACTCAAACATTCAAGAGGTGAATTCATAAAAAAAAGCCCATCAGCAACAACACTGGATTCACTGTTGTTATTAATTCATTAATATCATCCAAAATTGAAAAAGGACACTCACTACAACAAAGCCACAGGCATATAACACAAACATATGTGATGCATCTTGAGAGGAACATTAGGATGCACCTGTACTTTGGACCTTTTTATTCTTCCCTTCAATCTCCTGGTCACAGAGTGTTTAAGAGACACACACATGCAATCAGCCCTTGACACAGTGTTCCTTTGTACATGTGTTTTCATTACAAATGGCCAGAGGGATGGATCTCAGACTCAGTGATGACCAAGTGAAAGTCTTAAGTGACCAAATCCATCCATCCATCAGTAAAAGCCTTAAAGGGCACCTATTATGCAAAATTCACTTTTACATGTTGTTTGAACATAAATGTGTGTTGGCAGTGTGTACACAACCACCCTATAATGATAAAAATCCACTCGCTCCTTTTTTAATCCCCATAAATTATAAGCAGTGTCTCATAGCAAGAGTTCGCAGAACCTGTAAAACGTGACGTCGCATTTTACACGCCCCGTCCACAACTGTTGACGGACACTGAAATATTAGCAGATACTAATATTTGATGAGTGAGCCTCACACAATTCGCTATGTTTATCTTCAGGCAAGAACATTTAAAGGTGGGCTATGTAATTTTTCATAAACGCTTTAGAAAACTGAGTCGGGGCCGAGTACCAAAACAAATTTGTAGCCAATCAGCAGTAAGGGGCATGTCTACTCATGATATGGAGGAGAGAGCGTTCAGTGAACAGCCGAGCCGAGTGACAGAAAGATAGAGATGGCGGATAAAAAAACAAAAGCGGAAAACATCTGCGGAACGATAAAGCAAGAAGTAGGACCCGTGTAAATATCGGATTAGCTTTCCAGCGCTGGAGAGAACTCAAGGAGTGGAAGGCCTGCGATCGGATGCCGAGGTTGCTTTGTTTCTTCTTGATAGGTGAGTAACACAGTGTCTACACTGGACACGCCACAACAGCTAAAGTATGCCTACACTGGACGTGATAAAGCAACCGTTGAAACTCATTTGAAATTTGTGTCAGCACGTCATAAATAGAACGCAGCAGCAGTTCTCTGTCGGGGATTTGTCACGCCGCGCAGCATCCAGTGTAAAGACAGCATCACTGATTATAATGACTTCTATAGTATTTTGTCGCACCGCTCGCGTCCGGTGTAGACACGGTGTAACATTGGTTTTGCTTTGTTTCACAGAACTAAACGTTGCCTGGGTTGTGTAGGCTACGCATGTGTGGGGAGGAGCTATCAAAATAGGGCCGAGACCAGAGGTGTAAAATACTTGAGTAATTTTACTTGAATACTGTACTTAAGTATTATTTTGGGGGATTTTTTATTTATTCAAGTACAATTTAAACTGACTACTTGTACTTTTACTTGATTACATTTCTGAAGAAAAAACAGTACTTTTTACTCCTTACAAATTTATTTCATCTTGAAAAGTACATTACATTTTTATTTTATCTTTTGCACATTAAATATGGTAAACAGAAGCTCAAACGTGCATGCCTTCTGTGAGAACCAATGATCATTGTTTTCATGCATCAAGCACACACACAGTTCTACTTCAGTTATGACTTTCATCAGGTAAATGTCTGGCTTCAAAAGTTCACCATCAAATCTGAGGAAGCATATTGAGGTAGCAAAGTTGTATGTATTCAAAAAATGTATTCATTATTCTTTCTGTTTTGATAGAGCCATTAGCTGTGTAATATATTAGCTGAATGCACAAGATTGAGTGCAAATAAGATCAGTGATGATAATTTAAATACAATTCATATTTTTGTGGGAATATCTTTTTTAATTAAATAAAAATCACCAAAAGTGTTTAAAAAAACATTGTATGTTAAATTAATTGTAATTCATGTTTAGTGATGTTCTTATCCTAGTAGTGGATAAGTTGTATTTATAATATGTCATTATATGACACATTGAGTAGGAATTAGGACTGTCAATGATTTTTTTTTTTAATCTGTCTCGATCGGGAGCAGATAAATAATCGTAATGACACCACACATTAGAGGATTTTTTGAACAGAAAATAGCTTGCGACCGTGAATCGGGCCAAGTTTAAATTAACATGGTTTAAAATGCATGATTTCAGTGCAATAGACATGATAATCAAAACCAAACAGATGTTTTTTTTTAGCAGAGTATCTGAGTTACAAGCTGTAAAGGCACAGCCCTATGCTGGAAAAGGGGGCAGGGAGCAGCAGCTCATTTACATTTAAAGAGACATGCACGAAAACAGTGTGTTTTTGCTTCCACTCAAAATAGCCACTTTCAAAATTATATAATAAATGATCTGTGGGCTATTTTGAGCTGAAACTTCAGACACATTCTGGGGATATCTGAGACTTATATTACATCTTGTAAATGTCAGGAATAACAAGATGGATTCAAATGCGAGCTTTAGATTATATTTTATTATGCGTGAATAAGACAAGCAAAGTCACAGAAAACATAGTCGTGGGTGCAACAATAACAGGCTTCCTTGGTAATGCTAGACTGCAGTGGGCAAAGATCCATAAATCCCAACTAGAGACAATGGTGGAAACCAGTCCAAATATCCAGAAACAGCAGGCAGTAAATCCACCAGAGAGCAGGAACCAGGAACAGAGCAAACTACAGGTACTGCACAGAACAGACATGAAACAACGATCTGACAAAGACAAGGGCTGTATCCGAAATCGCCCCCTATACCAACAGCCATTTTAAGTGGTGTTCGAAACCATAGTGGATGTTCTCGAGTGCACTCATTCAATCCCACAATGCACCGCAAAAACGAGTGTACAACTGACGGACACTCAACGGCTAGAGAATCCCCACAATGCACTGTGAGAGTTGCGTGCCGAATGAAATCACGCATCTCACCAGAAGATGGCGCCCGCAGCTGAATCATCCATTCATTTATTTTAAAGAAGCGCTCGTCCACGGCGTAATACAGGGTAATACAACGCAGGTACAAATTAATTGTAAATTGACTATTAGAGTTTATACATAATTTCCGTGACAGAGTTCAAGATAAATCCTTCAATCTTACTACTGGAGCTGCCCGTTTCAAATGATTATTAAACAGCAAGCAAACTATGCAAAAGCGGCAGTCCTTCCAGTGCACTCAGTGTCCGAATTCACTCACTCGTTTTCATTCACTCCTTCAAGTGAACTGTATGAATGGACTAATGTAGGGAATAGTGAATAAGGATATAGGGGGCGATTTCGGATACAGCCAAGACCAAACGCTGAGACTAATTTAGAGCAGCTGACGAGCTCCAGCTGAACCTCATGAACTAATCAACGAAAGTACACAGAACAACCAGAAGGGGCCGATGCATCTATGAACCGTGACAGTAAAAAGGGGCATAATAGGTGCCCTTTAAAATGTTCAATCTTTTTTCTTATTTTCTCTTCAAAATTTGTTACATTTTCATGCATTTTAGGGAAATGTCAAGCTAGGTGAATGCTAGTTGAATGCAGCTTAAATGAATAATTCACACAAAAACTAAAACTGTCACTATGTACTCACAATATTTAATAAGCTAAAAAATAACTAAAAAGTAACATAGTGCTATGCACACATTCGGTAGCTTTAAGGAGCTGTCTACGATCAAATACAAAAATCTTGCATTTATGTTCCAGGTTTGACATCACAGTTCATGCATGTTATGTGACTGATTGCATCCCAAGAAAATGAGCAAATTATGATTTATTTTTTTTGGCAAAACTTCCAGAATTCCAAAAAAGACATGGTGTTAATATGCAGTGTCCGGCCATTATCATTTGATAGGTGTGTCACTGTACTCTACTGATTTCACTAATGCAGCATGCTCTGATTGGCTTTCCCTCTTCACTGCATACTTCATGTGTTTTCTCTGTAGGGAATAGGCAGATGTCTGTTCTCCAGCTGCTGGAGAGGTTTATGATACTCTCTCCTCCACAGCAGCTGCTGTCCCTCTATTCTCATCTTTATTCCCGCTGGCTGTCAGTGTCAAAGCAGAGCACAGATTCACAGCAAATACGTGAAACACTGATGCTACCTGTCAAACCACAATGAATCTAATTTATTATCAATCACTCCTCTAGGGAATGGGATTTTTGTGTGTTTGTGTCTTTAGAGGACAGCTTTTGATAAATATTGTCATGTTTCATAAAATATACATTTCAATCATCTGTTAGTTCCCTGTGAAGTTGACATGTATAGGGAGCATCATACACTGAAAAAAATAAAACAGACCACCACAGTTAATCCATATATTTTCTTTCAACAAATGTTAAAGGGATAGTTCACCCAAAAATGAAAATTCTGTCATTAATTACTCACCCTCATGTCGTTCCAAACCCATAAGACCGTTGTTCATCTTCAGGACACAAATTAAGATATTTTTAATGAAATCCAAGAGCTTTCTGATCCTCCATAGACAGCAATGCAACTGACATGTTCAAGGCCCAGAAAGGTAGTAAGGACATCAGTAAAACAGTCCATGTGACATCAGTGGTTCAACCGTAATTTTACATTGTAAATAAACCAAATAACATTTATCTCTGTCAGTCATTTTTAGTATTATATCATGCTCACTGTTTAGGGAATAGTGAATACAGTTTGAATTGTAACACAGCTACAGTCATGCACCATCTTGCATTACTCTTGCACCGTCATTAATGCACTACTCCTGTTGAATGAGGCTCTGTACAGCTGAGGGAGCTTGTGTTTCACTGACATTTCATTACCGGTGACCCTCTCATTTTCATTACCCTCTGGACAGGAAGATGAATTACAGGTGTGATGACGCTTGTGCTCAGAGACCCGGAGAGAGACAGAAAGAGAGTGAGAGTGCAAGACTGTGACAGACAGAAATATCCGTACCGCAGGCTCTGATATCAGGAGCTCTAACGCCGCACTTCTGTCAATGTTCTGTCCAATTCAGATCCTAAAGGAAAGCAGTCATTCAGCGTATTGTTGCTATGGTTACGTCCTCTGCACCGTCCACTAGGGTCCCTGGGGCCGCTCAGAGGATTCAGCCCTAGTAGGGCCTTGTGGGACCATGATCTGACTCTTATAGTACTGAAATAGTGTTTGAAAATACAAAGGACATGTGTACAATTAAAATTGATATGGACTTTCAAAACCATTTTTTCAAGGTGGGTTCATCTTCATTACAGTGGTCAGACCAACAAACCCTTGAAAATGTACACAAAGCAGTGTGTTTGTGTGTGTGTGTGTGTGAGAGAGAGAGAGAGAGAGATAGAGAAAGAGAGAATAACTGTCAACATATGTACACAATGTTAAAAAGTAATTTAATTTCATGCTATTATTCCACCTCATGTGTTCTGCGCTTCCATAGATCTGTCTCAGCTGAACTATACAGGGAAAACCAAAGAAAAATTACAGAGCTGCTGAAATCAAAAATGTAGGACACAGTAGGAGAACGTTATGTTGTCATACAGAATTAATATCGGAGCTGCCGTACAGTAGTGTGTTGTGCTAATGAGACTGTAGACTTGGAGGATGTGATCCAGATAATCACCTCCATCACACTTCCACACAAAGAGAGAGTACATGGTGTATGAACAGTGAATTAATGAGCACTGAAGATGTTTTGAGCAGAAATGAAAGTAAAAGCACACTTTCTTTCTTTCATTCTTTCTTTCTTTCTTTCTTTCTTTCTTTCTTTCTTTCTTTCTCCATACAAACACATACACATACAGTATGGAACATACACAGAAACTTGTTGATATTATATTAAAATAATTTTATATACTAAATTAAAATGTTAAGAAGCTCATTTACATTTTCTCCTTTTTTTGTTTAGAAGCTTTTCATGACTATATAACAATAGAAGGTCCCACTTTATATTATATCACTGTTGACCCATTGTGTACATACGTTTGTTTGTTTTTTGTTTTTGTTTGTTTTTTACTTACCTGCATGTAATTACATCTGTAATTGATTTCTGTAATTGCATTTATAATTATAATTACTGTTGACCCATCCCTTACACCTTAACCCACCCTTAAACCTACCCATACTACCAAACCTGTCCCTAACCTTACCCGTATCCCACCTCAAAAGCAGCAAAAGTGTTTCGCAATATAATATGAACACAATAAGTACACTGTACTTTTTTATGTAAGTAGTTAAGGCCACCTATTATAAAGTGGGACCTATCTTGAATCTTAAGGTATTTTAAGGTGTCCTTGTTAAACATTACATGTACTTACTATTCTAATAACAATAAATTATGCTTAATTACATGCAAGGAAATCTAATCCAAACCCTAACCCTAACCCTAACCCTAACCTTATAATAAGTACATGTAGTTAATAGTATTACTCAGTACTTAAATGTAACAAGGACACCTTAAAATAAAGCTATGATTACAGATTAAAGTGCAACCTAATATTGTATAATATTGTGTACATAACGAGAGACAATTTCATGACTATATTTCTCAACTCACTTAAGTATACTTAAATATTTTTGTAATAATGTCTAAAATTAAAGTTTTTGCTTCCAGGTACATTTCAAATCATTGTTTTAAAAATATTTTAAGCACACTTATTTTGATGTGTTGACTATAATACTAAATCTCATGAATAGTACTTGATTGTAATTTTAACTGTAGTGTTATTCAATTGTATGTTCAAGTTATAATATATCTTAAATCTGCTAAATTGCAACTTCATTATTACAAATGTGTAATCATAGCTATTAAATACATGACATGCAATTCTCAATACAAAATAGTAGTCCCACTTTGAATTAGGTGGCCTCAACTGTACTTACATTTTAAGTAATCATTTTATACAATGCACTTGTTGTGTACATACATGTTTTTACAATGTATTTACATTTTTAAAAATACCTGCATGTATTTACATCTGTAATTAATTTCTGTAATTACATTTATAATTATACTGCTGACCCATCCTTTACACCTTAACCCACCCTTAAACCTACCTACCATACCACCAAACCTCTCCCTAACCTTATCCGTATCCTACATCAATAGCAGCAAAAGTGTTTTGCAATACAGCATGAACACAATAAGAACATTGTACTTATTTTTTTCATGTAAGTACATCGAAGTTAAGGCCACGTAATATAAACTGGGACCAATAGTATTTAAGTTCTAATTAATCTTGACTTATTTGGGTAATGTCTCACTCTGTATTCAGTATTATTGGGGTCAGAATTGGTGCAAAGCATCTTGATGTTCCATACATGAACCTACAGACACCTTCAGCAGAGGGGTGAGTAAATGATCACATAATGCTCTTGTCAGGTTGGACTTTTTTCCTCTTTTTCCACTGTCTCCCATTTCACATACACTTTGTATTAGTAGGACGCAAAGGTCAGCATAAAATAGCAAGCTTTGAGCTTTACTCATGGGATAATGCATGGGTCACTTACATTGTCTACCCTTTTCTGCTTATTTGTTGGTGATGAAGATGGTGTTTGTGAGAGCTTTGAAACTGAATGCACACACACACACACAATGACACATGATTGATAGAGCGAGCAGGGGATGGGAAATTGGTCTCTTATCAGCTCTACTCTGGTGCGCTTTGAACACATTCAGCACAAGGTCATCTGGGCTCAGGTAACTCTGGTCGGCTCTCGGTCGATAATGGACCACAGAGATGGAAAAGCTGTTCTGCCACACCGCTTCAGGCACATTAATACAACTACAAACAATTTATCCTGAATTTATTATTCACAAGTGACCTGTTCCAACACACTCTCATAAGGAAACATCTCTCTCATGACTTTCACCCTGCACCAACAAAATGTCACCTTCAAAACTAATTTCAAACATCCCGCTGGTGCCGTTTTCCACTCCTTCAAAGGATTCAATCACTTTAACCAAGACTAAACTTTAAAATTCATGGAAACTCATGTTAGCTTTGACAGTTAGCATAGGTTGGTAGATGCTCTAACTGCTCCATTACACTGACAAAAATATGTTTTTCCATTGACACACTGTATTAACTGTCTATAAAATGATGCATGGTACAATTACAATCACAGCCAGAACATATTAGACGTTTAATTCACAGCTATGAGGAGCAGGATGCTGGACCAATTAGAATTCATGGCTACCCAGCATGACACCACTGAAATAGAAACCAAGCGGTCAATAAAATGTTCTGTTGCTCGTAACTTTATTGCACCATGTCTGGTGAGGACACAGTGATTTTGCCACGGTTAAAGGGATAGTTCAGTCAAAAGGGAGAATTCTGTGTAGTATCAAACCTGTATGTTTTTCTTTCTTTTGTGGAACACAAATAAAGATATGAAGAATGTCCAAACAACACTGGAACCCACTGATTTCACAAACCTTCACTGCTTTCATTAAAAAAAGTCCTGCAGTTAAAAAAGGAAAGATCACAGTTATAAATGAGATACTGTGTATTTAAACTACACACGTTGTACTCATTGGTTTAGTCAAGTGTATGACATTTAGATGGTGTTTGTTATGCAGCATTGTATACGTTTTTTTTTTTATTTTAGTTTTTTTTATTAAGTGCATCATCCAGGTATTTGATGTGTTCTTTAAATTTTCAATGCACCATTCTCAATGCTTGTACTACAAAACAGCTTAGAATAGTACCCAAATTGAGACGTGCCTAATGTTGTTGGATCACATGCTAACACTGAGTGTGCAAAATTATACAGATTCATATATTACTTTAATGCCATGACAACATATCACTGGTAAACCTAGTAGCTTTTGGAAGGATATCCTATAAAGTGACTATTTACCTTTCAAAAACTCAATTACAGGAATTATTGGTAATGCATAACCAGAAGTTGATCTGTAGTAGGAGTCCCGTCACAAAAAAGGTTGGGCACACACAGCTCAAATAATAAAAACATTCATACTGAACAATGTAAATACTTTGACTTCCTCACCTATGATTACATTTTCTAGCACTATACTGTATGTTTTAATTTTTCTACAGTAGGGGGCACTATACGCATCTACTGAAATAGTACCGCATCACCAGATTCAAAAATTGCGCCTTGACTGCTCACACTATATGAGAAAAATAAACATGTGAGAACCCCGAACCCAGAACTTTGTAGCCTCCATCACTTCCGTCCAAACCACACGCCGTGTCGCCATGGTTTCGGTTCGGTTTTTCGGTTCGGTTTTTCACACAGGCACAGTGAAGGAAAAAACACAGAATTTAGGTCAGTTGGTTCGTAGTTCCGCTTCAACTGTGCGATACCCTCAGGAGGGGCGACCAAAATGTGACATGTCAGAAATTCATAATATTATTGGTCAGGAGAGGCTAATCGTCTCTTATTACCCCCTGTACACCGCATGTCAAAAGATGCTGAAATTCGGCCCAACTCAGAAATAAATGTTACGACTCAGAAATCAGACGAAAATCAGATGAAAATCACAGAGTTTATGCCCGGCCGGAGCTAACACAATCATCAAAGAGGACTGTGTTTTACCAGTGTTGATGGACTCAATCTGCTTGGTCTATGGTTTGATCATCATTTTGATTCCAATTATATGTTCAGATATTCATACAACAGAATATTACGGGGTCTATTAAAATTTTTGTGAAAATTATCATAAATACTGGGGCTGGCTGGCAGGTATTTTTATTTTTTATTTTTTATTTTTTAAAGAACGCTTGCGAGGAAATAGTTAAGTTCTAGAATAAAAGTTAGACGATGGCTGCCACTGATTTATGCATACTTCCCTATATATAGTAGAAATAATAAAACAAGTCAGAATTCACAGTATTCATAAAACAGCAGGCAAAGTACCTAGATAACCTACTACTATGAAATTCTGAAGTGTGCCTCCAATGGACACTTTACTATCCCATGAGGCCACAGGAAAGATGTTGTGAATGGTATAAAAATGATTAAACTAACAATGACAACATGATGAATGTAACGTGTAGATTACATTCATACTACACACATTTATAGAAAATACTCTTTGTAACAGTTTTGAAGTAATTACTTATTAGAGGATGTTTTGGATGCATCCATTGCCATGTTGGTCCAGTTTAATTCCATTGTTACTGCATGACTGTGACCACAGTCCAAATTGTTTTATGTGGTAATCAACGTTATGCCACAAATGCGATTGATTTAATTTACTGAACCTGAAACATTCCTGTAATAAAACTGTAACATTTGGTTAAAGTGTAGTTTTATTCCATGGACATATATTTGAGATGACAGCAAAAATAAATGATTTCTTCCAGAGTTGACCAGGGCAAAAACAATTCAGAAACTGCCTTTACTGTTTTGCAGCGCTGACATCCCTAAACACCGCTCTGTTTTTGTGGAGTAATCAGCAGTCTTACGCATTGTGATCTGCATTCGGACCTCTCTGCTGAAACAAGCTTTTCTACAATGTGTGTGCGTGTTTAGTCTGACAGAGACAGAGAGAGTGAGATAATAAACAGAGAGCAGCACACTCCAGTAAGCGCCCTGCTGCGTGTCAGACTCTTCCTCGCGGTTATAAGTCTTGTGCGGCAGTATGTGTGTTTTATCTGTAATGCATCCAGCAGATGAAGAGAGCAGATACACGCTCCACATACACGGTCATAAGTCACATCACTCTGCTGAGCTGGTCTGGGATGGGGGACGAGGACAGGAAATGAGACGAATGGACAAACAAACACACATGTAATGAATTGATGTAACCATGGTAGCACTCAGTGGTGGAGCGACCATTATATGTGCACTTGTAGGTATTACTAAACTTCCCCGCTTACACACACACTTTGTTGGGGCATAATTGGTATATTTTAATTAGATTTATTTTGCATGATTGCAGTGCGAAGACTGGTGCTCATTTATCAATATCTAATTTTCAGCATAGCCAAATATCACATAACAAGCTTCATTCTATTTAAACAAAATACAGTAAAAACAGTAATATTGTGAAATATTTTTTTACAATTTGGCAAAGCTGAATTTTCAGCAGCCATTATTCCAGTCCCCAGTGTTAGACAGTACCTTACTCATTCTCTGTGGTCAGCTCCTTGTAAGTTAAAATTAATTTTATTTATTAATTTGAACACACTTTATTTGAAGGTCCAGTTTTCACTGTTAACTAACTTTTACCTCAATAAACTCCTAATTTGCTGCTTATTAATAGTTAGTAAGGTCGTTGTTAACTTTAGTAATGAGGTAGTATCTAAAAAATTGGTTATGCAGAATAAGGCATTACTATGTGCTTTATAAGTACCAATAAACAGCCAGTATGCTAGTAATATGCATGCTAATAAGCAACTAGTTAATAGTGAGAACTGGTCCCTAAACTAAAGTGTTACTATATATTTTAAATGAACATTAATTGAACTACTTTTGAGTTACTTTTTTTGTACTTTTTGTCCCTAGCATTCTTATTTTCAACATTATTGAAACAATGTTTTAGACCTAACTGAAATATTACTGAAATGCTCCATTTACTGACATTTCTGGAAAGTTTACTTTTTAAACTTTCAAATGATATCTCATATAAATGTATCCATAGAAACTAGGCATTTGTAAAGTGATGAGATTTATAATGTTTATTTTAGAGAGGCTGATGAGATTTATAATGTGTCCCCCATTTTCAGATCATTCCTGCTTGTATTACTTGTGTCTTTTATCAAAATGGAAGGGTTCGAATATAATACAGCACTCAGAAATTAATTTTAACAGAGCCCTGCATGATATTGTTATGCGTTTGTGTCTTTTTTTTCACTCTCTCAAGTGTCTAGATGAAAGATGTGGGTGGGTGAAACTATCCCAGAATTCATAATGAAATATCAGAAGCCAGTTTAGCAGCAGGTCTTTGGTGGTTTACATATTCTCTGCTGAAGCATCTGCTCACAAATACTAGTGGCTTTGAATTTGGCAGTTCAAGTATCCCTGGAGGAGAATCCCAGAGAAACTCTCCCAACTGACAAATGATCTCCTGCAGAGAGGAGGTGCTCTCCTCACAGTCACCTGCTGAACATGTGAGTCAATGAGTTGTGCACCATTTAGCATTTAAAGGTCGTGACGCATCAAATCGACATCAAAGTACTAGCAACAAACAAAGCCAACTGTGTTGTCGCCTCAACGTCGCATGCATCTGGGCCAAACATTTGCTCTTGAACACACCTCAAAGACACAGTCAATTGACAACTAGCATGTACGTTCTGGCAGTCGTGGCCTAATGGATAGAGAGTCGGACTTGTAACCCAAAGGTCGTGGGTTCGAGTCTCAGGTCCGGCAGGAATTGTTGGTGGGGGGAGTGAATACTTGCGCTCTCTCCACCCTCAATACCATGACTGAAGTGAGACCCTTGAGCAAGGCACCGAACCCCCAACTGCTCCCCGGGCGCCGCAGCAATATGGCTGCCCACTGCTCCGGGTGTGTGTTCACGGTGTGTGTGTGCGCGCACTTGGATGGGTTAAATGCAGAGCACAAATTCCGAGTATGGGTCTCCATACTTGGCCACATGTTCACTTCACTTCACTTCACTTCACTTCACTTCACTCCTGTGTGAGAGAAAATTACTCTCCATACCCACAGGTGGCAGTAGTCTATATTTGTTATTCAAAATGGGAAGCAAAATGAGGACTGTGGATATACAAACTGTAAAAAAAAAGAGTGCTTGTTAACTATTTTGATGTTGATCACTTAGTCTTCAACTTCTTCATTCCAGACAAATGGCACGAAAATATTTGCCTACTGGAACTCAGGTAAAACGAATATGTAAAGTTAGTCTGTTCTGTATCCCCTCTTGACTTTGTCAATGCTTTCATCACTTTACTCGTGCACTGGTTCACTAAGCTGAACAGCCAATTAAAGTGATCTCTCTCACCGACTGACTGACACCAACATGCTCAATCGGGCAAAAAGTCACAGATGGGCCCAAATAGTGCAGACAGTGTGGAACACCACAAAATCTGAGCTTACAGATGCTCAACAATGGCCAGGCATGCCAACTTGCCAAGAGATAGGTTCGATCTACTGATGATGAACAATGAATGAATGTGTAATTTACGATGTTTAAATCATACCTGTAAACTCCCTGTAAAACACCAGTAATACCTGTAAAACATTTCAGCCAGGAAAGCCTCTGGTTATCTTAAGGCGCCCCTGCTTATACAATATAGTGTCTTGTAATCCTTTGAAGATATCTATGGTTTTGTTGATGCAGTAATCCTGTGTTTGCATCTCTCTAGTGTAGGGTCTCAGAGTGAATCAGACAATTAAAGCTTCGATTAGATTGGTGTTGGAACAATCCAAAGAGCCAAATTCCACAAAGAGGCACAAGACAACATGATGTTTGTAAATCAGATCCTAGCGCCAGCCAGTCTGAAGCAAGCCTAACCAACCAACTCTTTCACAGAACAGCTTACAAAATTAAAACAAAAGAACACTTATTGATAATCCCAACTCAGGATTGTCAATTTTGGGGCAAGTAACCAAGATTAATGGTCAAAGAGAAGCATATCATGACCATCACATGTAAATCCATGATAGAAATCATGAGCGTCCGCAGATTGACTTCCCCCAACTAGCAGACAAGGACCAGACTGAAATTCCTTCTAAACTCTTTTGACCTGTGTTCCTCAGAACACATTCTCACATTCATAGAATGGCACAGAACTGTCTTTTGCATGTGTAGATGCACCAAAATCATCTTAAAAGGACTTATGAGCAACTAATCATTTCTATGCATATCTCCATATCATGTATGTAACCCACACATTTGACTTTCATGTTCTAATCACTCATTTTGTGTGTATTTTGAATAACTATTGAACAGTTTATAGGATTATATTCATATTGTATGAAGGACAGCTTCATACATCAGGCTGTCAGGAAGCTGAACTTCCTCCCGTCCTTGCCCCCCACCCCCTCTTTTACCCCACGCAACACTGAATTCTGACACTAAGACCCCCCCCCCCAGCTCCCCACATCCCCAGGACCCCCCCCCCTTACAAACTGTGACCCGCACCAGTCACTTTGTGCAGCACTGGACTGATCTCTACCTCATCCAGCATTGACTGTAAACTACCTTTTCTGACAGTCTGATAAAAGACTGTTCTTTTTTTGCACTACACATATCTGCACAGTTTTGTTTTATTTAACTGGTTTGCACTCTATCTGCCATGTGCCTTATGCCACTTTATCTATCTCTTTTTTATTTTTTATTTTTCTACAATGTCCTCATTTGTATATCTGTATAGTTTGTATGTACATATGTTTAAACTGTATTTATCTGTATTTGAACATCTACTGTCAGTGTTTAATGTTAACTGTATGCACCAAGGGTCTGAGAGTAACGCAATTTCAATTCTCTGTATGTATGTACTGTACATGTGGAAGAATTGACAATAAAGCAGACTTGACTTGACTTGATATTGAGTATGTATGAGTTTGAAAATTAATGCTTTAAACGTTTCTGTCAATCAATACTTTGTAAAATGTATTATATTCTGGTTATAGAAATCATGTCCAAAATTAGACTCTGCAAGAGCGGGAAAATTTGGACCATGTGACTGATAAGATAACGTGTTGATTTATGTATTGGGAAGAGAAACATAGGAACAACCCGAGCTAAGACAATGTCTAATTGGTTAAGACACCATTTGGGATGTGTCCAACAGATTTTAGTCATCGCTTTTTGTTTTGGACTTTTAGCCATGCTTTTAGCTTTTTGCATTAGGGCTCTTATAGCCATGCTTTTTCAGCCTTTTCTTCCCTTTTTGCCACCGCGTTTTGACACTGCTTTTTAGCGCTCTTTGATCGTGCTCTTGCTTACACGCCAGCTGCTCCTCTAAAACCATGAGGAGAAACTCCATCTAGTCTCGTCACTCTTCTTGCTGGCTTCTACTTTAATTTATTTTATTTTCTGTTGAGAGTTTCGTGTTCTGAGTTAAGTTTTGCTGCAACGGCATGTCTCCGAGTTCACCTCGAGTCTGTGACCGCCTCAAAACTTAGACCAGCCCACAGCTCTGCATCTTCAGCCAACGCCCAAGACTTCTACAAAGGACCACTGAGCTTCCAGCCAATCAGCAACCTTGGGAAACCCCTTTCTGCAACAATGACAACAAGGGAACCCCCTAAACAAGCAACACAAGTACCTCCAGATTCTAGCTGAGCTGGTGCTTTTAATATAAATTTCAACCTCATTGAGGAACTCTTAGGGTTAATTAAGTGATTGATTCTTTTCTCACTCCTCTCTTCCTGCAACTTGTGGGAATGTGTGAGTACGTGTGTTTATGTGTTAGTTATATTGTCATAGATTTATCCAATAAAGTATTATTTATATTGAAAAGAGAAGTATCTTGTGTTTTGTGCTTACAAGTTAATGTCTTAAACTGCTGATCTTGTTACTGTGCTAATTAATAGTGTTTTCACTATATTTTGGAATTTAATATCCAGTGCAGAGTTGATGTTATTCGGCTCGTTCAATGAATCGCTGACAGATTCGGTTGATCAGCCATAAAACAGCGATTCTGTCCTAATTCCCTTTAAAATTAAAAATAATTGTCTTTCAGCTAAATTGACCCGTTTCCCATACACTAGTATTTTCTCTCTTCCTACTACATGTGCAAATCAGTGGGCAGGGCTAAAGAGGCAATAATGTAGAAGTAGCCATTGATTTTCTTCTGCAGAGGCAGTCTTTCATCGCAATATGATGTCATAATGTGACAAATTCAAAAACAAGTTGTTTTTCAGCTTGGTTTGAATAAATAGCTGTTTTTGAACTAACAAGAAAGTTTTGAGTTCTGAATCTTACATGGTGTTTTTTATAGTACATTGATATGTCAAAAGATCAAGGATTTTTTTTTCTCTCAGTTCGCTACCCCTTTAATTGAGAATGCTTTTTAACTGTAAGACAGAACTTTCATTCCTACAACTTTGTTGTGATTCCCATTTGCAAAGAAAACTAGAAAGAGGAACTGCAGCCGCTATACTTGTGTTACAATTTCTCTCGTTTACTCTTCATTAGCTCTAACGTGAAATCCTCCCGAGTATCTTAAAACCTAACAGCGTCTCTCTGTGAGTCCTCAGTGACTCTACGAACCTTTCATGAAGAGCTGCTCATCAATCAGTGAGCTCAGTAATGAATAGAGATGAACACAGAGACACATAAAGCACTGATGATCACAGCTACATAATCCTGAAATTTACCTCATAAATAATGGAGAATATTTGTATCTCATCGCTCACATCAAGATGCCGCATGCATAATATATTTTAATTAGAGAAGGATCAATTAGAGGCCATTTTTCATTTGTCAGTTGTAAAATATGTCTCTATATTTCACTCTGGGTGAGAATGAGGCTGATTTGCCTTTTGTGTGATAAATCAACATAGACTTGAAGATTCAGCCTCACTGATGGTGTTTGCTAAGTCAAGCATCACTATTATTACTCAGAGTTAGTAATTTTAACAAACTTCTAACCCCATTGTTTAATTCCACAAATATGAATGAAGCCTCAAATCATACGGCTTGTCGAAGAGAGGTGTGTTGTTACTTTTCTAAGCATCCAGGCCTATGATTTACATCTGAAAGACCAAAATAGAGACCACGATATCATAGAGACTTAGGGATATATATATATTTTTAATTTTTCTTACTTGGGCCAGCAAGCAACCACCAAAACAAAAATCCCTGTCAATTAGACACAAAAAAACAAGGTTAATTTTATTTTTATTTTTTTTGGGGGGGGGGTCTAAAATCTACTGGTGATTCTGCTACACTGTAAGAGAAACGTCAAAATAAGTGAATTATACAGGCACTGGAATGAATTGAATGTCAAATTTTGGGTACATTTGTTAAATGGAGGCCCAATTCAGCCCCTGCACACATAACCTCACTAAAACACATGCACAGGCTACATGTCTTGTATATTGTCTTTAAAAAGCATTTTAACTTTCACTTTATTACAGTTTTGACTGTAATACTGTGAGACTGGATGAAGGGTAAATATTACATTTTGGAAAATAATTAAAAAGAAGGAAATAAAATGCTGTGTTAACTATTTGCTAGTTCTTTTGTGCTTATAGTTTCTCACATGTACACTAAAATGATCTAATTTTAACTGTAATAAAATAAAATAAAAAAATAAAATAGAATAGCTAGTTAGTTGGTTAACAGTAAGATCTCTATATGAAAAAAAACTATGCTAGATATAATGGGACATTTCATACCATTTTACAGTAAAATACTGTTACTGTACATGTACACTTTTTGAAAGTGAAAAAGAGCAAGTCATCTTATAATTTTGAATTTAATGCTCACATTTAATGGTTTTTCATCGTCTTATTTTTTTTTTTTCTCATCGTTTATGTATATTAGGGTTTTATATTACAACTTGTGTGTCTTACCATAATGGTGTTTTGTATTAGTGTGTTTGACACTAGGAACATTGATTCTGGTAACCAAAAAAATAAAAAAAGGAATCAGTAAATGCATTCCATAAATGCATTTTGTAGCATGTATTTTAACCACAAAATAGTGAGATTTATGTCTGTAATAATAATAAAAAAAAATATTTGTGGAAAGTACTAACAAACATTACTCTGTTTGGTCTAATATTACTGCTGTCATGAGGGAAAAACACAATGATGGTAGATCCTACAGGTCTTGGCTAATAATCTGAAGGTCAATAGTTTAAATCCCAGAAGGGATAATGTGTAAAATGAGACTAGGATCTGTTAACACTAGTGTGCTCTTGATAAAGGCACTTAAATAAAACACCAGTTACTCAAAAGTGAAGCTTTTGTGAATGTACTTTACTTTGAACAAGACCAAATCTGCTAAATTACATATAAAAATGGGTGTACATGTGTGGTGAAATCAGTAGAAAAGCTCAAGTATTATCCTTAAAGGGATAGGAAATTTTATTCACCCTAATTCCACAAGCTACAAAATATCTCTTTATTTTAACAATAGAAAGTCAACAGAAAACATGAGTGTGAGTAAAGGATGACATTTTAATTGTTGTGTGCACTATCACCATGCCGTTCCCTCTCTCTGAGTGATTTGAAGGGCTGTGTGATGTTTGCGTGTATGACAGGCTGTCATGTAGGAACCATCTGTGCAGTGGCGTCCCTAAACTCTTCTGAAGATTTCACTTCATCCAGTCAGTTTAATGTTGCTTTGATCCTGCTTTGTTCCATTCTTGTTAGACAGTAATCGCTTTTTGTTTGCTGTCAATCTGTTACACAGTTCACATCGTGATGCAAGCTTCAACACATTTTCATTTCTGACCTTATCATTTACAGCACTCGATCACTCGTAACTCATCGCATTCTGACAATGACAAGTATGATGCATTCTGTTTACTGTCATTTTAGCGCCAAAATGTGAACAAAATATCATCAGATGGTGATACATGTTTTAGTCACAAAGATTTTGTGAGAGATATCTAGCTGTATTTCTCAAGGGTTTAGTGATCTAGCTAGCCTTTTTATAATGGAATACAAATTTACTGCTTACTAAATATGGTGTGGTTTAGGCCCTTGTGAAAATGAAGTGTATTAAACGTACACTTGTAGTATAATTGAAAAGAGTGCACTTTCATGACTAAGCACATTTAAAAAGTAAAAAAAAAAGTGTAGAAATGTAAAATATGCATTAGAGAAGTACACTTGTATTGATGTGTTGACTAACATGCTAAAACACATGTAAAGTACTTGATTGTAATTTTAACTGTACTAAATTGTAACTCCATCATTACAAACAGAGCTGGGTAGATTACTTACAAATTGTAGTCATTACAGATTACAGATTACATAATGAAAACTGTAGTTAGTAATGCAATCTAGGTTACTCATTTTAGGTAATTTATTCTGACTACTTATTAGATTACTTTAAAATTAATTGTATCTAATTTTTTTAGACTTAGCATTAAACATTACAATATTAATATAAAAAAGCAAAGTGAAAAAAAAAACATTTTTTGATATCAACATCATAAAATGCATTAAACATTACATTAAACCAGTGTTTCCCAATCTGAGCTTAATGTAATAACTGCAGTAGATTTGAGAGTTAAATAGATACATACAAACATTGAATTTGTTACCTCCACGTCATTGTGACTGTTAAGTGACACTGAACTGTAAACAATCAAATGTGTTGTTAAATTATTGAAATATTAACTTCCTCAGATATGACAAGTGATATGTCAGATATATATGTCAAGTGAGAATCCCTGCATTATATATATATATATATATATATATGTGTGTGTGTGTGTGTGTGTGTGTGCAGTGCTGCTTGAAAGTTTGTGAACTCCCTTGCAGAATCTGTGAAAATGTGAGTTTTTTTTTTTTTTTTAAATAAGAGAGATCATACAAAATGCATGTTATTTTTTCATTTTGTACTGTCCTGAGTAAGATATTTTACATAAAATATGTTTACTAAAACACCAGTTACTCAAAAGTGAAGCTGTTGTGAATGTACTTTACTTTGAACAAGACCAAATCTGCTAAATTACATATAAAAGTGGGAGTACATATGTGGTGAAATCAGTAGAAAAGCTCCTGATAATGCATCGTATTTCCTTCAGGAGCATCAGTGAATGTTTGAACCTTTTTTAATAGTTGTGTTTGAGTCCCTCAGTTGTCCTTAGTATGAAAACATGGATCTCAAAATCATACAGTCACTGCTGGAAAGGGTTCAAATATACAAAATATGCTGGAAAACTGAGGATTCTGCAGGACATGGAGGATTTTTTCTGAAAACAGTGCTCAGTTTAACTGTTCAGAACAAGCAAGGGACTCATGAACAACTATCACAGAACAATAAACAGTCGTGGATCATCCAGATAACCACACACAATATTAAGTATTTATTTATTTATTTATTTACAGTAGCAATGACTATGTTCAAGGCAAAAACAATTCATTTGCATCACTCATTCCTGCATTATATGAACAAACTGTCACGCTATGGTGAGATAAACACACAAAGGAGGCAAATATAGATGCAAATAGTCTGAAAACACAACAGAAGAAAACACAACAGAATGTCCAAGGGTGTGACACAAACATGAAAACAGCAAAGACATTACACACCCAAAGTCTTCCAGGTGTCATATTCGTCGTTTATGTGGATTTCTTTCAGTGTTTGTGGGCTAATAACTTCACTGCAGACAGACTCACAGCCACACCATGCTTCCTGCAAATCATGTGTCCTTTAATTACAAACCACACCTCGTTAAGACAACCAGACAGCGGTCATACACACGCGACCACGTGAAACATCATAACATCATATTACACCAGGTTTGATATATTTTTGTTCACACTTCCAGAATCAATAGTTAGTAAAGGTCAGTCACGATATGATGAAAACATAGTATTTAACAGTTTAGTAACTTGCATAATTATTTGTCAGATTACATGTAATCAGTTGCTACCCAGCACTCTTTAGTTTACCATGAATGGTTCTTTTCACAAGGAGGTCTACACTGTATACTACACACTATTCCTTAAAAATATTATGTGGATCATTAGGTACAGAACTACAAATGTTTGAAATAGTACTCATAGTATGCTAATTTTCTTACATGACTTCACTACGGCCGCATTCAAACAGCATAATACAGTTGTCAGTCCTCTATTTGAGTGCTTAATACGGTTATGCTCACATACAGTACAAGTATTTAAGAGAGTGACAACTGCATGTTAAACCAAACTCAAAATAACGTTTGACTATGTGAACTGAACCATTCTGGACAACTTGTGTTAAAATGTCTTAACGTTTGGCAGTCTGATCAAATGATGAGTCATAATCACAGCTCATGATATGATTCATTCATCACAATGGAAACAGATGGTCAAGTGGACTCAACTTTTTGATGAACGTTACCCACTCATACAGAAAAAAAATATTTCAGTATATACTGTGCACTGTAGACATATTATATACTGCAGAAATAGTAAGAGTAGAAGTATGGCAGTTTGCTATTCTGAACAGAGCCATTTTCTGTGTTTATGACCTCCGTCACTATTGTTATTTCATATCGATCCATTGCTGCCACTGCCATAATGACAGCTTTCTAAACAGGGCCAGAAATCTTGAGCGCTTTACTAAAAGGCCTTTGCATTGATTTCCCAAATGTCAATTTTGCTCGTAATGACAGTTCATTCGTTTTGAAGTGCCTTAACCATTGAAAAAGGGCAATCAGTCTTGTAATTCTGCAACAGGAAGGTCTACTAACATTATGCCCATTAACTTTTACCCTTTTTATGTAACTTGTTTTGAGCCATTTTGTCTTGTATTTAACTGGGGTTTGACACAAATTTTATCAAGCAGGACATGTGAAATATAGGAATAAGAGAGCATTGTTATGTTGCTAGTTTTGTCCCTCACAAATCTCTCTATGGTATTCTATTTCATGTTTCTATATTAGAATTAATAATTTATTGAGACGAGAGAGAATCTCACAAAAAATGTGTCTAGCGCAGTGGTGGATCTGGGAAATGATTATTGGGTTGACAAAGAAGTGGCATAAGGACTATGTGGGGTGGCAACTTCAAAGCAAGCACCCATGCATAGTTTTTATGGATTTATGGCCTGACATACACAGTCATGTCCATGAATAAACAAACACTGTTGCTACTGTATTGTTTAAAAAATAAGTAAACAACATAATATCTATATCCAGGGCACCAATTGTCTACTAAACATGCCAACAAATTCAGAGAAGAGTTTGCATCAGTGTGTTTGTCTATTATTTCTGCTTAGAAAGGACAAGTAATTTCATTAATTTATTCATGTTCATGTCGAAAGATCGCAAGATTTTGTAGAATGTCAGTCGTTTTACAGTACATAGTGGGAACAAAGTTGTAAAATATCCACTAGATAAAATATAAATCACAGATTTCCAAACTATGTTTTAGTTTCCATTATTAATATTGGACATCTCACGTCTGTGATTTCATGTAGGTTACCAATTCAAACAGGACTAGAGGTACACCCTATTCCACAATGTGGAGATCCATGTATCTGGAGATTTTTGGCTTCTCTATATCTATGAAAGTGCAGCAGACAATCTGCACTCCATGAGGAAATCTGAGTTACGGTACTCAACAAAGGAGAAGCGTTGTGGGAAATAACAACATAGCGCAATCACTGACATCCTATCTGGACAGAACTGGATTTCCCAAAGGACCTCTGAGTACGAATGCTGTAAGTAGCTACTGTAGATTCAGCCAAGGCGAAACCTGTAATTTGCTCTGTAGGTTTTTCCTATGTTGTTTGAGGAAAACGTTTGATTTGCTCTAGCTTAAAACCACCATCTTCCCACTGCTTAGAAACCACGTCTAATTCCTTTTGGCTAAAACATCAAGCTACAATATTCTCATTGTCTAAAAGCCCGTTCACACCAGGAACGATAACTATAAAGATAAAGATATAGTTGAAAAAAATCGTTCTCAATATTAAAGAACAGCAGAGTCTTGATAGTAATACAAATGTGATGATTAGATAATACAAATGTGTATTATCTAATCATGATTTGGAGCTGGATTTTTTTTTTTTCACGTTTTATTATTACACAGACAAATGTAATACACAGAGCAGTACATTGAAAAGAACATTGTCGGCATTTTTTCCCCCTTATCCCCACGTTTAACCCCAGTGAATTAAGTGAATCCAGGCCAAAATTAAAACAGTACATAACCTCCCCCCACCCATAAACCCCTCAGGAGGATTGAAATGAAACTGCATTATCTATAATAACACTTTATGAGAAAACACATAACCACAGCCATGTACTGTACCTAAATGTAAACATTCACACAATGACCAAACTCAGTCAGAATCTATCAAAAAATCAAAGAATCAAAGAAATTTAGAACGAGGTTCCAAGTTTTGTAAAATTTAACAGTTGAGCCCTGAATGGTGTGCTTCAGTTTTCCTAAAGAAAGGATTGACATGAGATATTTCAACCAAGAGGTAGTTGGGGGTGGAGTTGGACACTTCCAATGTAGCAAAATGCATCTTCTAGCAACCAAGGAAGCAAATGCAATAAGAGCTGGAACTGGAGTCTTTTTTTTCTTCTTCTTTTTTTATTGATAACACATTGCAAGTTAATATGCAGTGAGGTCCAAAATGTTGATCTTAGCGTGATATATGTTTACTAGTGCTGTCAAAGTTAACGCGTTAACGCAAATTCATTTTAACGGCACTAATTTTTTTAACGCGCGATTAACGCAGCGCGTATTTCCGGTTTGACCCGTGGCCCAACCCTTATAGTTGGAGAAATGGAGATGCTGTGTTGCTAACTTAGCAACATTGCAGACCCCTTTAGTGACCTTTTTTCCCTTCAAAAAAGCGCCCAAACCTAGTTTCTGAGACCTTTTTTCCCTTCATCACTGGTAAACCTGCCGCGCAAGTGCAAGGTCTTGCTCTCCCAGCGCGCGCACACACCTCCTGTCTCTGTCTCTCTCTCTCTCTGCGTCTGCTCTGTTCAGCGCGCGCACACACCTCTCTGTCTCTGTCTCTCTCTCTCTCTGCGTCTGCTCTGTTCAGCGCGCGCACACACCTCTCTGTCTCTGTCTCTCTCTCTCTGCGTCTGCTCTGTTCAGCGCGAGCACACCTCTCTCTCTTTCTCTCTCTCTCTCTCTCTCTGCGTCTGCTCTGTTCAGCGCGAGCACACCTCTCTCTCTTTCTCTCTCTCTCTCTCTCTCTGCGTCTGCTCCGTTCAACGCGAGCACACCTCTCTCTCTTTCTCTCTCTCTCTCTCTCTGAGTTTAATTCAGTTAAACAGAGAGGAGCAGCGCTATTATGTTGCATTTTATGTTGCTTCTCTAATTTTACATGTATAGCCGAAATCACAGCACAGCTATTGTCTTTATCTTATGTGTATTTGATTTCATCAGACGACGGTGCGATTATCATGATTTTTTTTGTGCAGATTAACATCTTGGAAGGGAGCTGGTTATGTAGTCTTAATGGGTCGCGTTTCAGTCACTATTTCATATTCAGTCCGTTGTCTGACAACAGAAACAGTAAAATATACCAGTTTTGTACTTTGTACATACACTATATAGACAAAAGTATTGGGACACCCCCTTCTTTTGAACAGAAAAATGCACTTCCAAATCTGTGGCAACAACAATGGGAACATAATTCATGTATTTAAAAATGGTATTTCCATCTCTGTTGCAACAGTTTTGGAAGTGTCTAAAATGACTGAACCCATATGTACAAGTCATTGGTGTTTGGTGATGAGTTTTTGGCTCAAGGTCTGCATTTACAGTCACACCAGAGGTGTTAAACTGGGATTAGGACTTGGTTTTATGCAGACCAGTCAAGTTCTTCCACACTGACTCAATCAATCATTTTCTTTTTGAACCTTGCCTTATACACAGAGGTATTGTCATGTTAGAATAGAAAAGGGTCCTGTCCAAAGTAACTGTTGCTATAATATTAGAAGCACACAATTTCCTAGAATATCATTATATGCTTTAACATTAAGATTTGTACTCATAGAAATTACTAAAGTAGTCAAACCTGTTCATTAGAAGGGGTGCCAATACTTTTGGCAATATAGTGTACATTTGCATAAAGCATCCATATTTGTCCATGCCCATGTTGATTAGAGTATTAAAAATTTGAAAAGGATTGATTTAAGGTACATTTAGAACAAATAAAAATGTGCGATTAATTGCGATTAATCGCGAGTTAACTCATGTCAATCATGCGATTAATCGCGATTAAAAAAATGTAATCGATTGACAGCCCTAATGTTTACTCATACTACAACAGGACTTTTGTCATGCCATACCATTTATGCATTTAGAAGATGCTTTTATCCAAATTAATTTACATTACAATAAAAGGTACACATTTCATTTTATCAGTGCTTGCTTTCCCTGGGAATCAAACCCATGTCCTTACCATGATTGTAGAATTCCTCAAAGCTTTTGACTCATATGTGGAATTCATTGTTTGCTTCTACAACATGCAAAACATGAGGCATTCTGGGATATCTAATAGTGATGATGCAGCTTTGCCATCAGCAGCATCCTCTAAGAAACCTGCTGAGAACAGAAACTCATGCAGCTCTGAGACACATAAGAACTGAGAGCTGCTCTCCTCATCAAAGCTTTTCTTCATAAAAGTGCCAGTTAATGTATTTTTTTCTGGAATTCCAGTTTTCTGAATAGCCATTGTACTTTAAGGAAAAAATGGTAGTGTTAACAGCTTATATTGCTCAACCCATAATAATCAAGACAGTTTGCAGGCCTGCTTATTTTGAAACGCAAACGCATATGTTGATTTCTCAGATGATAATCACTTAGCTTGACTTCATGCTATTTTCTGAACTGAATGACAATTATGTTTCCAGCTTTGCACTTTGCTTAATTTTTGTTGCTGTATTCGCTATTTCTAAAATACTACATGACGTTTGCCGTATGAATGTTTCATTAGGTCCAATTATGCAGCTACCCAAGGGAGGCGTATTCATATTACAAGAAAGATGCCTTAGCTTTGTGAAAGGAAAAAAAAAGGAAGGAAAAAGTCTTGAATAATTACTTGAGCATTTGTTAGAAAATAGATTAGGTTTTGCCTTCTTTTTAAAACACATGGTTTTGTCAGTTTTCATAACTATTGAATCGTGAGAGATTTGGGAGGCAGCGGCCGCATGACTCCTTCTTTGCCCCCTTGCTGTTTTCATTGCCGTCTTTATGTGTCTGTCTGTGATGCCAGTAGCAGGTTGTTTATTTCAGCTCTCTGTAGGTGACATAGGGCTCTTGGATCTCCGCAGGGGTAAAATGGATAGATACATAAATAAATGAGAGTGTGAGGAGCTCAAGGCAGAGAAGATCTGTAGCCATGAGCTCTGACTTCAAATAGTCAATGATTCCATGTGAAACCTCATGTCTTCCAATAAACCTTTATCTTCCATACTGCAGTCATCTCGGCCTGCCAGACCATGCTGGAGCTGCCTATCATGCGCTGAGGCTAATGCTGCTGGGAAATTTCTTGTTAAGTCTTGCCAGTAATTCACAAGAGCAGCATCCATTAAACCAGCATTCGTAAATAGCTTTGTGAAGATATTGTTGACATGTGCTTCTAACGGTGTGTATGACTTTTGTATATAGTGAAAATACAGTACATGTTGGCTTGTGACTTTTGGGTTGCCAATCTTTTTTGTCAGTTGAAGCCATATTATATGAAATATTTATTTGAGGTTCCTCACACAAAGCTGTCATGTGACTTCAGAAGACTTGATTTTTGCCATTTTTGTCCTTTTGGAGATTGACATGATGTCACGGGTCGTGATTGTAGTAATGTCGCACGAAGACAGAGTAAACGTAAGAGTTCTTTAATGAGGCTTCAACACACATTGACCATATACAAAACATTAATCCGAGACAAAACTAGACAGAAACTGAAGGCTTATAAAGGCAGGGAACAAAGGAGCAAACGAGAAGATTAACACAGGTGATGAGAATGAACGATGATTATCTAATAAAGAGAACAGGAACTAAACCAAATAAGGAAAAACAGGAACTAAACGGGAACATACATGTGACACATGATCTGTTGGTTTTATGGATGCAAGCTTATAGGTGTGTTCGACTTGAAGCGGCGCTGCGCAGAATGATCAGTGTATGACATCAAAGTACCGCGAGAGCAATTCAAAAGCCTCAGGATCCATCTGCTCTCTTATCACTCTCGCAGTACTTTGATGTCATACACTGATCATTCTGTGCAGTGCTGCTTCAAGTCGAACACACCTTATATTTCAGTAGAGGTAGATCCTCTACTGTAAGTGACAAGATGATGCATTCATCAAATAATGTTGATTATCTTTATTTAGAATGAATGTCCAAATTTCAACTATTTCTGGCTGACGTGTTCATTCAAATAATGGAAAAAGGCTATTGATTTTTTTTTATATTGAAGTAGATTTATTATATTATTATAATGCCAATTTGTAACATCATGTACACTCAAAGTGGGTGATGCATAAAATGATTTATTTATTTATTTATTAGCAAAAGTGTATCTTCTAATTTTATCTGGTGACAGTTTCTTAAATCACCATTTTCTTTTATTTGTTTTTCACAAATTTTTATACTTCATGTTCATGCCGATAGCCTTGTGGACAGCGCGTCGATATACAGCGCCATTGCACTTCAGGCGTCCCGGGTCACGACTTGTGGACCTTTCCCGATCCTGTCCCCCTCTCTCTCTCCCATTTCGCTTCCTGTACTCTTTACATTGTTCTATCAAATTAAAAACAAAAATGCCAGAAATAAAATCCAACGCTATCTCATGACCAATTTGTACATATTTTACAAGGTGGCTAATTCGTACAAATTCGTACGACCTCACTCAATCACGTACAATTGTCTACACCCCAGTGATGGGTAGGTTTAGGGGCGGGGTTAGGAGTAGGTCATTCGTACAAATTCATACGAATTGTGCAACTCGTAAAATATGTACGATTTAGCAAAAATGGTATGAATTTGTACCAGTGAGATCATACAAATTCGTAAGAATTAGCCACCTCATAAAATATGTACGAATTGCGGTGAGATCGGGCTGACTCTATCATACTTCCTTTTAGGTAATACTCCCATGTGACAAATACATTAAAAATGACAAATATTCAATCTGTCACTCAATAAATGTGTTCTACTGTGCATTATCATGCAGAATATATAAACTTTATAAAAGTTATTCACATCAATTACCTATATACACATTTCAGCATTAAATTAAATTAAATTACAATTTCAATTTTAATTAAATTCATATTTCAGGCAAAAATGCTGGAAAAAGAACATCTAGAACTTACTCAGATCCATTATGTATTAGCACCTGAATTATTTAGTATTCTAATTAAGTCCAATAAAAATTATTTAATAGACCAGGCCAGCATGCTTCCATCTAATTGTCCTTCTAACCTTCACAAGAACCGGAGTAAACAGCCAATTCATTTCAGAGTTTAATTAAACCTGTTAGGACAAATCCCTAGTGCTACAGACCATGATATCCAATGCTTTACTGCCATTTCCCAGCATCCACATCATCCTTGGATAACAAACTGTGAAGATGAGCAAAGGTCAACTGAATATGCTTGTGTCATTGAGTGAGACCTCATCAGAATGACCGACTTTAATGATTTGCCTCAGGGGTTCATCAAAAGAAACACAAGCAGACATCATCCACAAAAATCAAATCAATTTCTTATTTAATTTTGCTTTGTGTGTTTTCATAATCAGTTCATTATTTACTTTAAGCAGGCACTTTTCTTCCAAAGCATGTAATAATTCATTACGTGCCATGGGCAGTTTCCCTGGAGCTAAATGTTCTCAAATGAATCCTCACAAATCCTGTCAAGGACATGGTCATATTTCACCATGAAATCAAAAGAAAGAAATAAGAAATTAAAAAATGTGCTTAACTTCAATGAAAATAAGAGAAAAAAAATCGTAAAGGTCCTAAATATAAGCTTGATTTTCTTTATGCAAAATATCATTTTTTATGTCCTTTCTGTTGATTTTGGGGTGTTTTATTGACAGGCTTCATGAAACTCATCCTCTTGCATTTTTGCATTATTATTTAAATGAAATCCAGATAAGTTATTTTCACACAGTTGTATTATTTTAGTGTTTGTGGGGACCTTGGAAGTAGCAGTAAATCTTTGGCATATAAAAACTGTGAAAAAATAGAGAGTTAAAGCAATTTATACCTCCATGAACTTTCTGCTCCTATGAAATCAATATGTTACATAAGATTTTACACAGCCCGTGACCCAATACAAACGACAAGTGGCTTGGGGAATGGATGGATGGATGGATTTTACACAAAAAAAGATGTGTGTTTAACAGCTACCATAAATTTCACTCTATTCCATTCTGCCTTGCATCCAGCAGAATAATCACACTGATATATAAGCTTCATCCAAAGGTGGAGGAATTCATTCCACACTCATCCGTACAAGTTAAACTAGCCGTAAGAGCTGCGTTAATTTCCGCTCAAATCAAATGTGTGCTCTCTAGCTTCTCCTTGAGGCAAGGAGCAATTAAATTGAGCTCCGTGCAGCCGCTGAACACTTGAGGAAGTCCACCTAACACAATCTGACTGCAGCCGCCGCACGACTCCACTGGGAAGGACATGACTTGATGATTTGCAGGACTTGGATGTCATGTGTGACCAAATTTAGAGTTCTGTGGTCTCTAAAGACACCTTGAAAGGCCACAGACTATCACAATAAGCCTCATTCTCAGGGATTCAATCTTCTTTATAATCAAACTGCAGGGCTGTAAATGACAGAAGAGCTGACAGGAAACAGCACATCAGACTGATTAATAAGTTATTAGATTTGTATCCAAATACATTTCAGCTGTATTTTAGAGTATAGAGTGGAGTGTATAGTCATATTGAGTGACACGAAGGGAAATTAACGTCACTATTGAGGAACTGTAGCTGTGGGCGGCTGAATGTGACTGCATTAAACTTCTCTACCCTGCTGAGAACAAAAGCACTTAAGTGCCTTAGCTGTATCCAATGTATCTATATCCAATGTCACTTTGTTAAATAGTGGGACATTATTATTGGACTATTTAAGGTGATTAGTTCAGCCAACACTTTTCATTAAAAGGAGAGCTGGAGGGATAGGAGTTTGGGTGAACGGATGGATGGTTATAAAGACAGACAGAAGGGTGAATTTTAGTTTTAGTCAAATCTATATTTTTAAAGAGGGCTTTGTTCATATATGTCGTGATATATATAAAGCGCCACAACCTAACCCCGTACGACCTTGTGGCAGTGCTGTCAATCGAGCGCGTAAAAAAACAACAACTAATTAAAGGTCGCAACTTCCCGTCGCCCCAGCGCAAATTCGCTAATTGGTGCGCGACCACTTAATCGCGCTGGATTAAGCCCACCTAACATTAAAGTTTTTAAGGGATATACATTTATATTGCAATAATTTCACATTCAATCTTCAAATGTACAATGTACAAACAACATAAAGACAGTATATGTCTCAAAGGGCAGGAGGCCACATCGTGGCCTAATGGATAGAGAGTTGGACTTGTAACCCGAAGGTCGTGGGTTTGAGTCTCAGGTCCGGCAGGGATTGTAGGTGGGGGGAGTGAATAACCAGTACTCTCTCCACCCTCAATACCACGACTGAGGTGAGACCCTTGAGCAAGGCACCGAACCCCCAACTGCTCCCCGGGCGCCGCAGCATTGGCTGCCCATTGCTCCAGGTGTATGTTCACTGCCGACTGTGTGTGTACACTCGACAGTGGACCAGTGCCTGGTTAAATGCAGAGCGTCGACAAATTCTGCTCTTCTCAGTATGGGTCACCATACGGCGCTTGGCCACACACTGTGGACACTTCCCGAGGGACTCTGCGACTTCCCCCTATATGTCTTTAATGGCATCTTTTTTTATGATTGAAGGCCAGCATCACTGATATCAATCGGGTTGGTACTACTGATGTCTCTATAAAATTGTTTTTGTGCCCAGGACAGCCTTAATATTTAACCAGAGGCGGCTTGGCCCGCCGCACTATAGCCATTCAGCGGCCGTCATTACAGTATAATTGACAGCTATCAATTTTAACATTTATTAGACTTAACTTCACACAAACCCATTACAATAAATGACATATTTAGCTACCTGTGCCCTTCAGCAGAAATACACAGAAAATGAATAGTTACGAAACACTAAATTCTAAATTAAATATAGATGAACCCCTTAAAGCTATAAAAGTTATTGATTTCCTCTTTTTTTTCTTTTGTTCTTGGATTAATAGACATCACAGCAGCTGGTTATTATTATTTGCCTGCTATTGCTTTAAAAGCTGCTGCTGCTTTCTGACCCACTTCAGGTCTTAGTTTCTTCTAATGAACTGACGAGATGAATCGGGTGTGTTAGATGAGGGAGACAGTGCTGGAGTGCCTCAGGAAAGTTTTGAAAACCATTTCAGAGACATGTTCTTAAATGTGACACATATCATATTGCATGCATGCACACAGTTTTAAGGCAGCTTCAATCGCCTTTTTGGTAACTTCATGCCTTAACTGACGGCATAACTAGGACATTGCATGCACGTGGTTTCTTTCGCTGTTTGATATGAAATGATACAGGCTACAGCGTGTGCCGGCACCTATGTGCGTGTATTTGAAGAGGAGCGATGCGCGCTATGGTTACGAGAACACAGTATCCACGAACGCAGCTTTTGCGTGCTTGTTGCCCAGACACTGACAACGATCGCGCCTGGCGCGGAGGCGACGTTAGAGCGTGCTTCTGAAACGTCTCCCGTTTGATGTGGTCATAAAGACGTTCTGCATCTAAATAAACTTAATCCTTTTCAAGAAAAAAGAGACAGAGGCAGCAGTTGTGAATGGGGAGGCCAACCCTAGCCCCGCCCCTGCGTTAATTGCGTAAAATATTTTTTACGCGTTAATCTGAAAAAATTAATCTCCCGCGTTAACGCGCTAATTTTACACCACTAATATATATATATATATATATATATATATACACACACATTTTCCCCTGGTTGTTGGCAGTACTTTGACAATATTTTCTGATTTATGGACTGATAAGCATATCTGAGTGAAAAGAGATGCAAAAGAATGTCAACAAAATGAAACAAAAATATTGAACCTGGCTTTATCCAGTGTTCCCAAAGACATCAATACACAGTTCAAGTTCAAGTCTATTGACATTATTCTACTATCTGCACTCCTGTCTCGTTCATTTGTTGGTCCAAATGGCGAATTTGGCATTATGATTGGTCAGATCGCCTGTCAATCAAACTCCAGGTGAATTGGGGAAGTATGGAGATATCTATCTGGTAAAACTGACAGGTAAAACCTGTGGTGTCGTCTTGTCTTAAAAAAGTCATAGTTTACCCAAAAATGAAAATTGTGTCATAATTTTTTTTTTATGTCTATGGGAAAAACGCTGTGCCTCCAAAGCGTTTTCAAGCGCCAGCAGCTGGCCGTTTTCAAAAGAGCACCTGACATTTTTCAGGTGGCTAAAAATGCTTTGGTGGACACGTTATTGAATATTTATTGTTAGCCATATGGCCTATTCGTCTTTTTTGCAATATGAGCCAAACCTGAGAAAGTAGACCAGAATATTCCACTGCGTTCCTGGACACGAAATTTGCGTAGCTGTAGTCATAGGCGGGGATTATGCTAATTGTGAATGAGCGTGCACTAGCCCCTATTTACGAATGATTGGAATTCATTAACATACACATGTTTAACTATCAAATCGGACGTTTACGAAGCGTTTTTGAATCCGGAGGAGAGTTTTTGGGAAGGTCTGTTTTACGGAAATTACTCGGAATTTACTCCTATATTTACGAATGTTTCCTGAATGAGGCCCATTGTACATAATCAACCAATGGCTTTCAGTCAAAGAAATGCAAATAGTTACACAAATAAATTAAATATACATGAACCCCTTAAAAAAGGTTATTTTTCCTCTTTTTTTTCTTTTGTTCTTGGAAAGACATCACAGCAGCTTCTTTATTTGCATGTAGTAATGGTTCTACCCACTTGGTCTTAGTTCTAACCATAACATCCTGAAGAACTCTTTTATGTTGAAATGGTTCTTTGTGTTAGAGTTTAGGGTTCTTTGTTCCCACCCTTGTTTTTCAAATCTGTAACTGTCAAACACCTCATTATTACTGATTTTCAGGAGCTCAGCAATCTAACTACACTGACTGTCAACACACTCTCAGAAGTTTTTTTTTTTTCATTCTTAAATTTAAAATTTAACTTTAAAATTGTAACTGGTTTAAAGTGTAAGAAGCTCTTTTAAGCTGTGGAAACTTCTCTCCTCTTCTCCACTAAGTAACAGAGACATTGAATTTATAACCCATATTGTTATTTTTGGTAATCCATATTATATATATATATATATATGTATATATATTATTACATGGGTTAAACATATGCATTCACAAAAAAAAAAAAAAAAAATTAAAGCTACGACTTTGTTACTTTTTTTCCTTTTAAGATTGTGAAGGGCTCACATACTGTCAATTTTTTTTTGCAAATTTTGGTCTTCGTCAACATAATTGTATTTACATAAACACATGGACACACTGTGGGCCCTATTTTAACGATATAAGCGCAAGGTCTGAAGCACTTACGGCATGTCCGAATCCACTTTATACTGTAGTTTAATGATGGAAAAAAGGCTGAGGTGCCCAGCGCATGGTCTAAAAGGGTTGTCCCTATTGTCTTAATGAGTCATGGGTTTGTTTTGGCCATAACCTGCAATAAACCAATCAGAGTCTCATCTCCCATTCCCTTTACAAGCCAGTTGCGCTTGCACCATGGCGGAATCGCTATTTATATGGTGGAATTTGCAAGAGCAAAGACTAAACCCTTCTCCAGAGAGGAAATGGATCTGCTCGTGCGCGAGGTTAAAGCCTCCTTTCCATCCTTTCATTTTTAATATTTGGTATGTTTGTGTGCTCCTGTGCGTCCGTGTGTGTAATAAGCAGAGTGCAGAGGTGGGTAGAGTACCCAAAAACTGTACTCAAGTAAAAGTAAAAGTACTTTTAGAAATATTTACTCAAGTAAAAGTAAAAGTAATAGTCTGAATAGTTACTTGAGTAAGAGTAAAAAAGTATCGGATAAAAAAAACACTCAAGTAGTTAGTTACTAGTTACTGTAATGTTACTCCATGTTAGTAATGGAGATCATATACTGTATATCTATAGTCTATTTTTATTTAGATATATAGATAAATTTATGTAATGTGTGTGTGTGTGTGTGTGTGTATCTATCTATCTATCTATCTATCTATCTACACACACACACACACACACACACACACACACACACACACACACTGTCGTTCAAAAGATTTGTAATGTTTTTTTGTTTTTTTTATGTAATTTATTTCAGTGATGCAAATCAGAATTTTCATCAGCCTTTACGCCAGTCTTCAGTGTCACATAATCCTTCAGAAATCATTCCAATATGTTAATTTAATATCAATGCTGCTCTTTTTAGCTTTCTATTCATCAAAGGATCCTGAACAATATGTCACAGGTTCCAAAAAATATTAAACAGCAAAACTGTTTCCAACACTGGTAATAAATCAATATATTAGAATGATTTCAGAAGGATCATATGACTCTGAAAACTGGAGTAACAGCTGATGAAATTTCTGATTTGCATCACTGATATATAATTTAATTCAAAGTATATTAATTATGTATTATAGCCTATATGTACAGGTGCATCTCAATAAATTAGAATGTCGTGAAAAAGTTCATTTTTTCTTGTAAGTTATTTCAAAAAGTGAAACTTTCATATATTTTAGATTCATTGTAAACATTTCAAAAGTTTTTTTGTTTTAATTTTGATGATTAGAGCTTACAGCTCATGAAAGTCAAAATCAGTATCTCAAAATATTAGAATATTTACATTTGAGTTTCAATTAATGACCATCCCTACAGTATAAATTCTGTGTATCTCTTGTTCTTTGAAACCACAATAATGGAGAAAACTGCTGACTTGGCAATGATCCAGAAGACGAACATTGAACATACCCTCCATAAAGAGGGTAAGTCACAGAAGGTCATTACTGAAAGGTGTGGCTGTTTACTGAGTGCTGTATCAAAGCATATTAAATGCAAAGTTGACTGGAAGGAAGAATTTGGGTAGGAAAAGGTGCACAAGCAACAGGGATGGCCGCAAGCTTGAGAATACTGTCAAGCAAAGCTGATTCAAACACTTGGGAGAGCTTCACAAGGAGTGAACTGAAGCTGGAGTCAGTGCATCAAGAGTCACCACACTCAGATGTCTTCAGGAAAAGGGCTACCAAGCCACTTCTGAACCAGAGACAACGTCAGAAGCATCTTACCTGGGCTGTGGAGAAAAAGAACTGGACTGTTGCTCAGTGGTCCAAAGTCCTCTTTTCAGATGAAAGTAAATTTTGCATTTCATTTGGAAATCAAGGTCCCAGAGTCTGAAGGAAGAGTGGAGAGGCACAGAATCCATGTTGCTTGAAGCCCAGTGTGAAGTTTCCACAGTCAGTGATGATTTGGGCTGCCATGTCATCTGCTGGTGTTGGTCCACTTTGTTTTCTGAAGTCCACAGTCAACGCAGCCATCTACCAGGAAGTTTTAGAGCACTTCATGCTTCCTTCTGCTGACAAGCTTTATGGAGATGCTGATTTCATTTTCCAGCAGGACTTGGCACCTGTCCACACTGCCAAAGGTACCAAAAGCTGGTTCAATGACCATGGTGTTACTGTGCTTGATTGGCCAGCAAACTCCCCTGACCTGAACCCCATAGAGAATCTATGGGGTATTGTCAAGAGGAAGATGAGAGACACCAGACCCAACAATGCACATGACCTGAAGGCCACTGTCAAAGAAACCTGGGCTTCCATACCACCTCAGCAGTGCCACAAACTGATCACCTCCATGCCACGCCGAATTGAGGCAGTAATTAAAGCAAAAGGAGCCCCTACCAAGTATTGAGTACATTTACAGTAAATTAACATACTTTCCAGAAGGCCAACAATTCACTAAAAATGTTTTATTTTTATTGGTCTTATGAAGTATTCTAATTTGTTGAGATTGGTGGGTTTTTGTTAAATGTGAGCCTAAATCATCACAATTAAAAGAACCAAAGACTTAAACTACTTCAGTCTGTGTGCATTGAATTTATTTAATACACGAGTTTCACAATTTGAGTTGAATTACTGAAATAAATGAACTTTTCCACGACATTCTAATTTATTGAGATGCACCTGTATATAACCTCTGACACGGAGAAGAGTGAAAACTCCCCACGACTGCTACCGAACATCTGAACATAACGAAACAAATGCACATTGACGGATCTTCTTCCATCTGTTCTGCAAAATGTAAACAAATGTAGCCTATATTTCTGCAAGCATAAATATTGTGAAAATATCAATATTAATTGTGTCTAGGCAAAGGCATTCCTCCTGGAACAGGTCGTGCGCCGCTGCGCTCAACGCTCTTGATGTTCTTAAACTTTCTGTTACAACTCTGAGTGAGAACCACTTCAGACGACTCAGCGCATGCGGCAGGGAACTGAACGAATCATTCAAACTGATTCGCGAACCGATTCACTGGTTTGACAACTTGTTTGATCAAGCATTTGAACAGAATTGACTCAAAAAAATGAATCATTCGCGAATGGTCATCGCTCATTGCCCAGAGAAAAGTAGATGGCGCGTTTGGAATAAATTGAAGCATTTTTAACTTGTATTGCATTAAGATAAAGTAACGAGAGGAGCGTCGCCCACAGTAACGAAGTAAAAGTACAGTTTTTTCACTAAAAATATACTTGAGTAAGAGTAAAAGTACCCATCTTTAAATATACTCAAAGTATTAGTTACCCAAAAAATTTACTCAAGTAAATGCAACGAAGTAAATGTAACTCGTTACTACCCACCTCTGGCAGAGTGTTACTCGCGTTGTGCACCCACCTATAGGCGCATATTACTAAAGTGCCCTTTAAATAAATAAAAAAATATATACTGCGGCATTGACTTTAGACCAGGTTCCCTTTCAGTCGTTCAATCTCAATGTCACATTGGTAATGACCGACGAATTGGAATCTCGCTTAGAGAGACCAATCCACTTCGAGTGTAAACTAAACGAGCCAATGCACATTGGCATGCGATGATTGCATCCAGCTGCTGCTGATCCCAGCGTGAGTATAATTAGGCAGCAGGTACAACGCATACTCAGCTTTTTGCTTTGGAGTCGAGCGGTCATTTCGTTCTGCTCCTGACTGTCCTGCTTGAGGAAGACTGAACGAGTTCAGCGCGCTCTTTGGAGCTCTGGTGTTGGCGGTATGGTGCTTCAGCGGTGGTGGTTTCCCATGTCGAGTGGGTTGCACACATCAGGCTGCACTACCCCCTGTTTGTGTTACAACTGGCCATCTCCCCTGTGCGGTTCAGCACATTTAAAATAGCAAATTCCAAAAGAGCATTCATGGGTGGACGTCTTTTTAAAGATGCTTTTCCACCCGTGCGTTTCTAGATGCGGTCGTTACCTAGCAGGCCCTTGCAGTCAGTCGAGCTAAAGTTTCTTTCAATGAAAACTCTGCTCCTGATTGCATTGGCCTCCATCAAGAGGGTAGGGGACCTGCACACATTTTCGGTCGACGAATCGTGCCAAGAGTTTGGTCCGGATGACTCCAAGGTAATCCTGAGGCCCCAGCTCGGCTATGCGCCCAATGTTCCCACTACTCCCTTCAGGGATCAGGTGGTGAACCTGCAAGAGCTGCCCCCAGAGGAGGCAGACCCAGCCCTAACTTTGCTTTGTCCCGTTCGAGCCTTGAGATGGTACGTAGCCTGGACACAAAGCTTCAGAACCTCAGATCAGTGCTTTGTCTGTTTCGGAGGCCGGCAGAAGGGGAATGCCATCTCTAAGCAGAGGATGGCCCACTGGATAGTGGATGCCATCACCCTGGCTTATCAGGCACAGGGTGTGCCCTGCCCGCTCAGGTTGTGAGCCCACTCTACTAGGAGTGTTGCATCCTCCTGGGCGCTGGCTCTTGGTGCCTCGATGACAGATATTTGTAGAGCTGCGGACTGGGCGACCCCCAACACGTTCGCTAGATTCTATAGCCTTTGTGTGGAGCCGGTATCCTCCTGTGTTCTCACCTGAAATGGGTAGAAGCACTGAGAGGCCCCGGTTTAGTGTCGGTTTGCTAAAACCGCTCCAGAGAGTCTATACTGTAGACCCTGTCGAGCTCCACCATCCCCTCGGCAGCCAGACGTGGCAGAACGTCCGGCGCCTGGCCCTCACTTGATGAATCCATAGGCACCTAAACGGTTGTTCATATGTGTAAGTGCTTCCAAAACCTCCTTCAGGAAGGATGGGGCTTCCACAACGTTCCAGTTCCAAGTGGAACGGGTATGTTTTCCCAGTGTTATCCAGTCTCACTGAGTGGGTAGTGCTACGAAAAACAGTGACTGGTCTTGTTGAAAGCACTGGCCTACGCCGAAAAGTGGGCACAGGAGGCTCGCACAGGACACTGGAAGGGGCAGCATCCGTGGCGCTTTGGTAGGGATCCCAATTTGTCGGTCATTACCGACGTGACGTTGAGAGTGACCGACTGAAAGGGAACGTCTCGGTTACGTATGTAACCCTCGTTCCCTGAAGGAGGGAATGGAGACGTCACGTCCCATCGCCACAGCTGCTGTACCACCGCTGAGCGGCTGGGTCACCGGCTCGGCTCCTCAGCGAAAACCTGAGTATGCGTTGCACCTGCTGCCTAATTTGCATTGGCTCGATTAGTTTACACTCGAAGTGGATTGGTCTCTCTAAGCGAGATCCCAATTCATTGGTCATTACCGATGTGACGTCTCTGTTCCCTCCGTCAAGGAACGAGGGTTACATACGTAACCGAGACGTTTTAGTTGGTCAATGGCGCAATCGTTTTCAGTTGCTTCAAAATAGCAATGAGTCAACAATGCACCTGAACGCACCTTTTTTTAAGCCCAGCACGCCCATGGGCGAAGAGATGGGCACAAGTGCATTTGCTATTTAAACAACGTTACGCTTACTGCAAAAAAAAAAAAAAAAGGCTTGTCTTACTTAGTATTTTTGTCTTGTTTCTAGTCAAAATATCAAAAAATTCTTAAATTAAGATGCATTTACTAGATAAGCCAGATGACTTAATATATTTAGTCTTGTTTCCAGGAGAAAAAAATAAATTAATTGCATTGTGTTTAAAACAAGTAAAATTATCTGCCAGTGGGGTAAGGAAATTACTCCTAAAACAAGATTATTTTACTTACCCCACTGGCAGATATTTTTACTTATTTTAAGCAAAATGCACTTAATTTAGTTTTTTTTCCCCCCTGGAAACAAGACTAAATATATTACGTCATTTTGCTTATCTAGTAAATGCATCTTAATTTAAGAATTTTTAGATATTTTTTTACTAGAAAAAAGACAAAAATACTAAGTAAGATAAGCCTTTTTTTGCCGTGCTGGATGTGAAAATGATAACTGCGTCGGTATGAAACTAGCAAAAAACATTGTCGCATTGCACAGGGTGTATGATAGCAGGGCCCTAAAACTCTAAAATCAATTATTTCAGATGCATCACATCACACAAACTCATCATCTGCCACTCAGTACCACCATAATGATGGACTTCATAGGCATCATAGAGGAATGTGATGATATACAGTGTCCTCCACTAATATTGGACCCTTGGTAAATATGACCAAAGGCGGCTTGAAAATAAATCTGCATTGTTTATCTTTTTATCTTTCATCAAAAAATTCACAAAATCCAACCTCATTGAAGTAAAACAATTGTTGGGGGGAAAATTTTGTGATAAATTTTCACTATTTCATGTTGGCCACAATTATTGGCACCCAATTTTAATGTCTTCCCAGGGTAACAGCTCAGTTTTCTCCTATAATGTGAAGAGTTTGGAGAACACCTGATGAATAAATCATGCTTCCAGATTTCAGATCACAGCTCTGACGGTTTTTCTCTTCAGTTTTATTTTCTGTAGAGAACAGAGACAGCAATGTAAGTTCATTTTGTGAGCATTTTTGTGTTTATTTTGATGTTTGTTTTGGATTGTTGTCTGGTGGAAGATCCAAACACGGCCCATTATAAGTTCAGAGGCAGTCAGATTTTGATTTTTTAGGATATAGAATCTGCTCTTCAGTGTTGGACCTCTGGAAAAAACAGGCCCACAACATTAAAGATCCAGCAGTTTTAACCGTGGAAGTACTTTTTTATGTTTGTACAAACTTCTGGTGGGTTTGCTGCCAAAAAGCTCTTTTTTCAGTTTCATATAGAATCCAGCACATTTGTTACTCCCTAAGTTTTTTTTTGGAAAAAAATTTTCCTTGAAACCCTAACTGTGGTGAATTATTTTTTTTTTTTTAGGTTTCGACCCCAAGACTTACTTACAATTCTCCAGTTACTTTTTATCAAACTCTCCTCCTCACCGGAAAGTAATCCTCTTCCAGGCAGATTTTTAACATCTTTAGTTATTGGAACCTCTTAATTATTACCCTGTTAAATGGGGATTTTCTTTTTAACTCTTTTCTTACAACCACTTTCTATTTTGTGATGCTCAACAATCTTGTTCTTCACTCAGAAATTTTAAATATGAATTTGCCTTTGTGCTCCTCATATTTATAATCCTGGGCAGAAAGTTGATTTCATGTTTCACACTGTTTAAAAAATTAATATAAGAATATACTTCAGTTCTAAAGAATTTCTAGGGGTGCCAATAATTGCAAATGGCGAAAAACATAAAAGAGATTTTCCCTTTCAATTGTTTTACAATGATAGGTTAGAATTTTGTGAATTTATTGAGTGAAAGATCAAAAGACAAAAAAAACAATGTTTATTTTCACAGTAATTTATCAAGGGTGCCAATAAGTGGACGTCAGGAACTTGGTCTTCATCACATCTCATTTTTGTTTTTAAGGACTTCTTCAGAGTAAATTCCTTTTTCTCTTTTTATTTTAAGTGTAAGTGTGAGCTGTAGTTAAGGATACTGCTCTTCAGTGTTGGGGAGACTTTTAAAAGTGCATTACAATATTGGACTCCCTAAAAAAGAACTAATTACGTTACTTAGTTACTTTTTAAAAGTAATGCACTCTTCAGCAGGGCTTGATTGTTTGTTTTTAAAAAAAGTTCAATTATAGAAGTAAAAGCACAATTGTTAGTGAAGGAAGAGTTATCTAAAGTCAGGAGAAGGTTTTTGCAATTAAAAAACAATGAAGCACAATTATTATCTAAAGTTATGGTTGAACTGGATCATCAAAGGTCAGCAGCAAAGACATTGGTTAATAAAATGGGATTAGATACATTTGTGTTGTTTAACATATTTAATTATTGTAGGTTTGATTCATATTCTGAGTTTGCATTTCACTGTTTTAATTCATTTTGATGAATACTAAATCAGTTTTTTGCGAGTGGGATGAATTAAAGCACATTCATATTTAGTCTAGAACTACAGTAACAGCATGTTCACACCAAGGTTATTATAGTTTTGAATTTTTTAATTCGTTTTATTTTAATATCGTTTTCAAATTTGCTATAAAATTCAGTTTAGTTTTTATTAGTTTCATTAATATTTTTGTTAGTTTTAGTTTAGTTTTTATTTTGTGAACACATTTTTATTTAGTTTTTATATAGTTTAGTTTCGGTTTTAATTAAAGTTTAGCAGAATCAACAGATCACTACCAGAGCGAAGGCCAAAGAAAGACATAACTTAGTGAGGCAAACGTTTAGCGACACAAAATTAACGCATGCTGAAACACATAAATCTACACAAGTTACGATAATGTAATCTAATGGTGTGTTGAGATATTAATATGAAAATAAATGTAGCCTAATTTCATTATATTAGATGTCTTTTTTTCTTATTTAACTATAATCATGGTATTGTCGTGTCTTCCTCACTTTTCCATGAACAGCCGCGCATAAATCATCTAATGAATGAATCGTATTTAACAGTAAAGGCTCATATTTGAATATGTTCTTTTCTTTATTTATGAAGAATTATAAGCATGTGTATGATGTGATTTAGCCTATGCATATTTGTTCTAAAGTTTGGCAGAGTGATCACGAGATGCTAGAACAAGTTTTGTATTGTTTACAGAAAGGCACGTTCTTATCTTTATTTTCTGTTAATTATCACGTTGCTCTGCGTGTCTGTTTTTTTTCAAAGCACCAACTTAGAATGCCTAATGTTGGTTTGATTGCTTGTGTTACACGAGAAAATGAATAAGTTTGCCTACCTGATGTTGTAGATTAATGCGTGTGCGATTCGGGTCGCGACTCGCGGTCTTTATGTCAAACGGTTCTGGTCTGGTCCAGAAATAAATTAGTGCTGCTGTGGGATAACGGGTCGGGTGTTCTGTTAAGTACTGCTGGTGCACGTTTAGCAAACAGGACCGGTGCAGGACTCTGCTTTAAACTGCTTTGCGTCTCTCCGTCAGATAACCCTATGTGTGTGATGCGCCATTTACAGTTATTTCCCTAAACTGTCACACAGCTCAAATATTTTTCTGCCAAGGGGTGAGAACGTCATGATTACGAAAACGATTGTTAATTTTTGTTAATTATTATTTTATTTCAGTTAGTTTTTCAATAACTGTCAGTCAATAAATGGGAAAAAAGTAACTGGCGTTACTTTTTTGAAAAAGTAACTCAGATATTTTCTTGTAAATTAAAAAGTAATGCGTTACTTTACTAGTTACTTGAAAAAAGTAATATTATTACGTAACTCGCGTTACTTGTAATGCGTTACCCCCAACACTGCTGCTCTTCTCTTCACCATTAAATAATTAACAAATATATTGAATTTATGGTCCTTGTTAGATGATGATGAAGGTGATGATGATGATGATGATGATTATTATTATTATTATTATTAACATTGTGAGGCGCTCACATACTACATTTGGCCTTTAAAAACAATAGTTTTTTTTATTTAAACAAAATAAAGGAGTCACATTGTAACACTAAACTCAATTGTGCATTTCAGAAACATCACATCCCACAACCTCAGAGAAGCTGCCATTCAATCATACCAAAATACACATCATAGAGAATAAAAAAAAAAAAAAAAAAACTTGGTCTTCATTACACTATTTTACTTCTTTAAGTATTTTTGTTCAATGTCCATTGTCATTAGTTAATATATTCTGCTAATAACTGTTGTTAGAACACTGTCATTTTTGCTACAGTTTCATGTCATTAAAAAAATTGACAAACATTTTTTTGTTGTTGTTGTTATTGTTTTTATTACCTAAAACCCTAATAGAGCCTACAGGATATCTTAGATAGAGGGGGTAAAAAATTATATTACATACAAATATTTAAAAAATACAAATTACTTTTATATCTAGCTATTTATAAAGATATAAATATAATAATATATTAATATTAATACAAATAAACTTTTATTAAATAGGCTATTAATAACACCGGCTGCATCCAAAAACTGAAAAATGCTGCCTTCGGAGGCATTCCAAGGCAGGAAAGCATCAAGGCACGTCCGAATGCAAAGTTAACTTCACTTCCTGTCTCATAAGATACCTTCATCTGATCGATTTATGAAGGCAGCATCGATGTATCCTTCACTGCCTTTGATATCCCACAATCCTGTTTGATCCAGTTTCATGAGGTGCCTTTGTGCAAAAACGCTGCCTGCAAAGTCATTGCCTGATAAGGCAGCGAGGCAGCAAGTCAGCTGCCTAGGTTTTCGGATGCAGTCACCATTAAGGTCCTATGTAGCATTTTCAAGCATGGTTCTTTAAAGAACCCTATACAAAAGTTCCTATTTGGCACCAAAAAGGGTTCTGTTATTGTTACAAGATGAAGAAGCATTTTATGGTACTGTTTAGAACCATTATTCTTAAGTGTGTATGTTATTTTTATTTTTTTTAAATGATAGTAAAAAATAAAAAAATAATTTGAATAAATGTTGTTCTTTCTAACTTTTTATTCATCAAAGAATCCTGAAAAAAAGCATCACCTGGTTTTTTATCACTATATATGAGACAAACAAACAAGAACAAAGTACAGTTTCAACAGATATGTTTTAATGAAAGGTATTAAAAGGTAAAAAAAAATCAGCTATTATCCAAAAAACGATTGTAAGCTGCTTTGGCTTGATGATATGCCTGGGCAGTGATGATGATGAAGATAAGTATAAGGATGGAACCAATAATGACGGCAGCAATGTTTAGACGGCGAGCATTGGTGCCATAAGACCGTGCCTTTGGGAAGTCTCCAAGCAATCTGCTGTCCCTGGCCTGACACACATAAAATATGTAAGGTACTTGTAAAGCAGCAGTACAATTATATAATTGCATATATTTATATTGCTTACCTTTATTGAGTTGTAAAAGGCCCCAAACCCAAGACAGCAAAGGTTACAGAAGTGAAGACTGAATGTGGAGAAAATTATATCATCATTGAGACTTTGGTCAGGCATGGACACTATTACTGGCTGAGCAGTGTAGGCTCTACCATCCTGCATTGGGATCCCCCCAGGCGCTGAGTAGTTCTGCATTGCCATGTCAATTCATTACCAAGAAGTTGCTCTCAGTGATGTTTTCAAGTGTTCAGCTCTCTTTTATAGAGAAGTTTAACTGGTTTGTGTGTGTGTTGCAATGGAACACTGGGCGGAGTTAAAGGGATAGTTCATTCAGAAACAGTCTGAGTCTGAGAGTAGCTGAAAAAGAGTATGTTTCGTCTTGTTGTTGAGTGTTTGTTTGTTTGTTTTTTGTGCAATGCATAATTTTCATTTTTGGGTGAACTATCCCTCTAAGAAACTGCTAAATCTTTTTTTAACATATACATACCAACCTTATGGAAGCCCATTTCCGCCACTGAATAAAAAATAAAAAAGGTTATTGCGACATTTAATCTCACAATTCAAACTTTTTTTCTCAGAACTACGAGATAAAAAGTCGCAATTGCGAGAAAAAAAGTCAGAATTGTGAGACAAAAAGTCGCAATTGTGAGAAAAAAAGTCAGAATTGCATGATATAAACTCGCAATTGCAAGTAAAAAAAGTCAATTGCGAGATATAAACGGGAAATTCAGACTTTTTTTCTCAGAATTGTGTGATATAAACTTGCAATGTGAGTTATAAAGACAGAATTGCGAACATATCAGTCTTTTTTTCTCTCCTCAGAACTGGACTTTATAACTCGCAATTGCGAGTTTACTGTATATCTCACAATTCTGACTTTATTTCTCGGAATTGTGAGTTTATATCCCCCAATTCTGACTTTATATCTCGCAATTCTGACTTTATAACTCGCAATTGTCAGTTTATATCTCACAATTCAGAGAAAAAAAGTCAGAATTACGAGATGTAAACTCGCAATTGCGAGAAAAAAAGTCAGAATTGTGAGATAAAAAGTCGCAATTACCTTTTTTTTATTCAGTGGTGGAAGCGGGCTTCCATAACAACTACTCTCAGACATACATAGTAAAACATTTGTGTTATTATTCTATTTTAAATTAATGGAAAATAACTGCTTTTAATTTACTCACCCTCAGGCCATCCAAGATCTTTCTTCAGCAGAACACTAAAAATGATTTTAGCTGAACCCATGGTCCTTGGTGATTCAGCAACACTATGATATAAAAGCCTACAGTAAAAATATGAAACTAATTTTGTCAAATAAAAGATTAAAAATACAACTTATGATAGAGTTCTTATTGATATGAATAAAACAAAGTTGCAGTCTTATTTGTTGATATTTTTAGGAAATGGGAGGTTTGACACCTAATTCCTTTATTCCTCACTTACACTTTCATTTTTGACATCAGTATATTGTCAAGCTTGCAAAGACTATGTATTTACAGAGTTCACAGTTTTTGTTTCAATTTATTTTATTTTCTCTTTCTTTCTTTATTATAATTTTTTTGTTTGTTTTTTTTGATGATATCCAAAAAATCACCTTCTCTTTCCTCTGTGGTAAAAGCGAGTTGGGCAACCTGGGTTTTTTTAACATTGCACAATTTCATTTACTATTGCAACACTGCCATTAATAAAACTTACTCATAAAGTGAGTGGCAGTGTTTTCTCATTGAAATACCCATCCATCATCCATTCTCCAAACTGCTTCTACAGGCAGGGTCACAGGCATGAAAGAACCTGTCCTATAACCGAAAACACATACACACGTACAGGCAATGTTTTGAAGTAGCTTCACATTAATAAACAGTTGTTAGTTTTAGAAAATTAATCAGTTATGAAATAAATACAGTTTGAGCTGTAAATAAGCTCTACAGAAGATAACAGTGTCATTATTTAGCTCAATTTAGTTCAGTGTTGTTTCAGTTTAGTTCAGTATCTGTCAAAGTTCTTCAATTCAGCAGTAAGCAGCTCTACAGAAGGAAATAGTGTCATTATTCTGTGGTTAGCTGCTGTGTTGGTGAAAGTTGTGGGTGTGAACATTTGACTGCAGTTTGATTCTGTTTTATGTTCATAAGGTACATAGTGTCATGTACACTTGACCCTCTAACACTAGCACTCTCTATTCTATTTCTATTCTATCTACTTGTTTTCTTTTAATTTAATGAAAAAAATTGACCCTCTAACACAAGCATTCTCTATTCGTTTTCTATTCTATCTACTGTACTTATTTTCTTTTTAGTTATTGTAAAAAAAAAAGTAATAAATTGACCCTCTAACACTAGCACTTCCAATTCTATTTCTTTTCTATCTACTTTTTATTATTTTTATTTATAATAATAATAATAAAAAACAACCCTTGCTTTGTGTACTGCATTAGACTAACTTGTCAGAGCACTTACATATTATTGCTCTTTTGTTGGTTTGATTGCTTCTAGTGTCCTCATTTGTAAGTTGCTTTTGATAAAAGTGTCTGCTGTATGATTAAATGTAAATGTAAACAAGGTTAGACTAAACACTGTAAATTCAACCACTTAATCACTAACATACAAGAGCACCATCCTCCAGAAGTGACAATAGAATATGCAAGTCTCTGTGTATAAATATATATTTATTTACAGGATAAAAAAAGGAAGAGACTCCACAGACCTGGGTCTAGGTATTTGCAAACTACAACCCCAAATGAAAAGGTTGGGACATTTTGTAAAATGCAATAAAATCAACAATCTGTGATTAGTTAATTCTCTTGAACATTTATTTAACTGACAACGTACAAGATTTCCAATATGTTCACTAACCAAATTACTATATACCTGTATATATATATATAAATATCAACAAATTTTGATGGCCACAACACACTCCAAAAAAGTTGGGACAAAGGTGTGTTTAACACTGTCACGTCAACTTTACTTTTAATTAAAATGTTTAATCGTTTGGGAATTGAGGATCCTAATCATTAAAGTTTTGCAAGCACAATTTCTCAGCCATCTCAGTGCTCAAAGGTCATCCACATTCAACTGAGGTGTCCTGCCTTGCCCTAAGCCTACTGAGATTGATCTGCATTCCCTGAATCTTTTCACATTATGCATGGTAGTTGGTGAAAGAGAAAAGTGTGTTTTGAATTGTTTACCACTTCTCTCATGGAATTAGGCACAAAGTGATGAGCCATGATTCAGCTTTGCTTGCAAAGACTGATGCACTCCTTTTATACCCAAACATGATAGATACTCTCACTTATCACCAATTCACCTGCTTATTGTGGACTGCTTGAAACCCATTTTATTTTGATATTCTATAACTTTTTTCACTTTTATTTTGCCTCTGTCCCAACTTTTTTTGGAGTTGGTCAGTGAAAACTTTGGAAATCTTTTCTCTTTGTACTTTTGTCAATTAAATAAAAGTTAAAGAGAATTAACAAATCACAGATTCTTGATTTCATTGCATTTTACAAAACGTAATTTTTTGGCTAGGTGAGCCTTTTGGGAGACATGTCTTGCGTGGACCGGTCACATATCATCACCATTTTTTGTTGCTCAATCAGACCTACGTTCTCGGTAATGTGCGGTCTGAGTTGTTTCCTGTTTATAGTTGTTCATTGTTCCTGTTTATATGTGGCTTTTATTTTTTTGCCACAGGATTCGTGGTGACCTGATCATCCGATGATTTTTTTGCGCTAATATATGCCTTAGACTCGCATTCTTTCAACCTAAGGGCCAATAAATGACTAGGTCTCTCTGATTCGAAATAATATTTTTGCCTAGTCATATGTAAAATAAATTCCGCCTTTGAGTGTGAAAGTAAATCATATTCTTCTTTTAAAGAGGACAGCTGTGTAGCCTGTTGCTCAGTAAAACGTTGTTTTTGTAGATTTTGTAATGATTGGATTTTATTTTCTAATTGTGTGAACTGGTGAGTTTTCGCTTTGGCAAGAGTAGAAGAGAAAGATATACAGAAACCTCGTATAGCACACTTAGTCGTTTCCCACAGTATTTGAGGATCCACATCAGAGGGCATATTAATTTCAAGAAATTCCTTTATATATTCTTTTAGAGAAGTAATGAAAGTCTGATTACTTAATAATGATATGTTAAAGCACCATCTAGGGGACTTGGCTTTCACATCGGAAAGAGGAACACTGCACAACATAGCAGAATGATCAGATAATAAAATTGGTATTTTGGAGAAAATTGGAGGAATTAGACAAAATTAAAGATGGGCTGAGAAATATGTAGTCTATCCTAGAGAAAGTCTTATGTCTATTAGAAAAAAAAGTGAAGTCCTTAGATTTGGTATTCTGAATTCTCCAAAGATCGATTAAGTTGAGCTCAGTGATAAATGTATTCAGTAATTTAGAGGATGGATTGGCTGTTGTATCAGATTGAGATTTATCTAAAGCAGGATTTATGACAGCATTAAAATCACCACCCACCACTAGAGGGCAATCAATCTCCTCAAGTAAAGTTTTGGAAATCTGTGTAAAGAATGCACCGTCTGTCTCATTCGGACCATAAATAGAGACCAATGATAACCTATTATTATATATTTTGCATCGGATAAAAACAAATCTACCCTTCTCATCACTACCAAGGTGTTCAATTGTTAAATTTAACTTCAGGTTAACATGGATAAGCACCACCTTAGTTTTATTGAGAGCGCTGGAAAAAGCTGCTAACTTATAATACTTATTCTGGAAACGTGCCACGTCAGATTGGTTTAAATGTGTCTCTTGTATTAAGGCACAGGAAATAGATTTACGGTGTAAATATTCTAACACACATGTTCGTTTTACAGCAGAATTTAAACCATTCACATTCAGTGATAAAATATTTAGAATATGCATTGAATATTCATAATCCCAAGATTGTATTCAATAAATGAAAAAAAAGCAGAAGGACTTCCATTCTGTAAGTAACATGTAAACGCTGATGTGCATTTTAGATACCAAACCCCCTAGGTGAAAAATCCTTTTAGAAATAGGGTAAAATAATTAAAGTATAAATGTCTGTTGTAAAAAATAAAAACAACATAGAAACATGAACAACCGACAACCATAAACAAGAAACAACTCAGACCGCACATTACCGAGAACATAGGTCTGATTGAGCAACAAAAAATAGTGATGGTACATGACCGATCCACTCCAACGCAAGACATGTCCCCCGAAAGGCTCACACAGCCAAAATAAATTTGTCATTAAACCTACTCTCCATTAGTCCCCTCCAAAAAAGAAAAAGGGGTGTTAGACTTACCAGCAAAGAGATCGTTGTACCGGATAGATAGGGACAATATCCCAGTAGGAGAGAGGAGAGAAGAAAATAAAAAAACAGGTTCAGCAAGCATCCATGTCCATCCTGCCCAGTACCGCCGCTCCCTATACGCAGAGTACGCAGTTTGCTTAGGGCACCAACTCGCGAGGGGGCACCATCCCAGTTGCTCAAAAAAAAAAAAAACCTGACTATTCCCGCGCCCGCAACCGCTCGCGTCTCATGTTTGCGGCTGAATGCAGATGATCATAATTGATGGACAACTATGCCCTTGAAAAGACATCAGCAGTCCGGCGCCAAGAAAAGAAAAGAAAAAAAAGATGAAAACGAAGCCCGCACGTCACTTTCAGGTAGGCTACATTCATAATCAAAGAAGTATTAAGATAATATATTTATATATATATTTGTGGTTATAAAAACAGACCTAAGCCAACAACAGCCTTTAAAATTACTAAAATGCATTAGCCTATATAAAAACAATGAGGCAACACTGCTGAAAAAAACAATAGAACCATCACAAATGAATCACAAATAGATCACAAATGCCATTACAAACCATCAACTTTTAACCATTAAAACCATAAAAAATATGGTTTTCTGTAGTATGTTTTGGGACATATTCCATTAGGATTTATTGGTTTTAACAAGCCACCAATAGACGGTGACCAATTACCAGTAGAGACCAACAGGGTCCATTACAGTTTCCATTAAAACCAATACAAGTCCCATTATAACCAGTAAAACCATTAAAAATGTTGTGATGGTGTCTATTGTTTTTTTTCAACATTACATGTTATAAATGCCTGCAAAGGGAGCCAAAGGCCTGGTCATTGCTGCTGTTACACTTACAGGACGATCATATCCTTGTTTAATAGGCTATTGACCAAACATTTCATTCAAATATCCACTTAATCTTTATTTTTTGGCCACCTTTTTGCTATAGATGACACAGCCTCTATAATTTCTTTAAAAAAAAAAACGTGGACATCACAACCCTTACAAAAATTAACGATGGTTTTCATGGTAAAACTGCTTAATTTTCTTTTGCGTGATTTCTGAATGCTTGAGACTATAAAATCAATCAGACAACTGTATTACTGCCATAGGTAGCTGTCTAGAGCTACAGTTGTAATTTGTAAGTAATACAATTTATTTATTTATTTACTTTTATATTTTATTAACCTGTTAACCCCTCTAGTTCTATTTTGACCCCTTTGGTAGGTGTTTTTTTAAACTTCCATAATATTTGAGGGAGGGGGCACAACAATTAAATCCTGCTTGGGGCACCCATTTGGCCAGCAGCGGCCCTGATTCTTGCCATCATCCCTTCCTGGGCAGCTAGGACCGCCTCCATCCCGGCCATCAAGCCCCTCCCGCCGGGCCGGAGAGATAGTGGCCGCTGTTTTCCCGTTGCCTTCCCATAGAGCCACGGCATACGTCTTCTGTTTAGACAGGGAGCTGATAAAATCCTCCGCTTTCTGAGGAGAGTCTAAACTTTTCTGCTCCCCTTCCCTTTGTGCCGTAGTTTAATTACCGCCAGATAGATGAGGAAGGGCTGGAGACCAAGTGAAGTCCACCGCATCTCTTACTGCCAAATTCACAACCGAATTCAAAGTGCTCTGCTGCTCTTTAAGCGCCAGCTTAATGCTGTTAGCAATAGCATCGTCGAGGTCCTCTCTGGAGATGGTGGAATCCTTGAATTTTTTCTTCATTGGCGATTGCTCAATCTCTCTTTTCCGATCGCCTTTGTCTGCCGAAGCACTCATGATGGGTCCAATGCAGAGTGGTTTAAAATTTACTGACAGGATTACACAATATGTGGCAAAGTGAGCAGAGCGAAAGACTAAGCGTGCATCACTGTCGAAGGGTCAAGTGATCCCCCCCGAAACAGATTTTGATGAAGCAATTTGTAAGCAGTATTTAGATAAATTGAAATTGCCTCGGCTCTCACAGATGGATAAATAATCTTTGGAGGCCCCATTAAGTTTGGAGGAGCTCCACGTCTCTCTAAAAAGTCTTCAAAAGGGCAAATCGCCATGTCTAGATGGTCTCCCCCTGAATTACATTTAGAAATTTGGGATTTGGTAGGGACACTTATGCTTAATTCATTTAATTTTTCAATTGGACATGGTGTATTTATTAGAGATCAAAAAACATAATTGATATCTTTACTTCTTAAAAAAGAGAAAGATCCATTAGATTTTTCCAGCTACAGACCGATTTCGCTTATCCCATGTGATCTAAAAATCTATGCTAAAATTTTTGCTTCTCGTATGTAAAAGGTAATTCATAGCTTGATCAAGGAGGACCAAACTGGTTTCATCAAGGGGCGCAATGCGTCTGACAATATGCGTCGACTCTTTCATATTCTTGACTTTGCAGATTCGCATACGAGCCCTTGTGCGGTTTTTTCACTTGATGCAGAAAAAGCCTTTGACAGGCTAGAGTGAAATTATATGTGGGCAGTTCTGCAATGTTTCGGCTTCGGTGAAAACTTCATTTCTTTGATTAAGACATTATACCACTCACCTGCAGCATCAGTCATAACCAGAGGTGTCAAGTAACGAAGTACAAATACTTAAGTAGAAATTTTGGGTATCTATACTTTACTGAAGTAATTATTTTTCAGCCGACTTTTTACTTCTACTCCTTACATTTTCATGCAATTATCTGTACTTTCTACTCCTTACATTTTAAAAATAGCCTCGTTACTCCTATTTAATTTCGGCTTGTTTTCATTCCGGCTTGTCTTCGTTCAAAAAAAAAAAAAAAAAATCCTATCCAGATAAATCGCGCCATCCGGATAGAGTGAATTTGATTGTGGTTGAATGAGAAGAATAAACACCATTCCGACACCCTATTGGTTTGTACGCGATCCATCGCACCTGCACATGACACAAATCACGTCACACTCCAGCAAGGACATAGCCAGTGTTGGGGTCGTTATTCAAAAAAGATTATTTCTTAAAAGTTATTATTTCTCCACTACTGGCTCATTTATCAAACAGGTGCTTTCTCTTCGTCCTCCGCAAATTAAGCTACAGTAGTTCGGTAGAGAGACGTTTGAATAAATTAGCGTTTGCGATTGACAATGTTGTGATAAGTAGGCTATACTAACTTGGTTACTCGTTACCCCCAACACTGGACATAGCAGACGTATGTAGCCAAGTACGAAGATGTCCGTGGCCACAGTTGCCAAGTCCGCGTATTATATGTGATTTTGGGCTTCTTTGTTTGTAAAGTTGCGGGAAAAAATCCCTGGTCGCGGGTTGCAGTTTTTTGGGCTTATTTAAAAAAATATGGTTGCTTGTTAGGGAAATCTGACAAGCGACTTCATTTCTTTATGTTCGCCGTATTCTCCAATACATTGATTGACACTCTGTCTGCTCGCAGTTAATAGCCAACCAGTGCAATAATATAAGTGCTGTAGCGTAATTTGCCATATGTTCCGCTCCTCATTGGCGAAAAATCACATTCAAAAAGAAGGCGCGTGACGCTGTAATCCAAGCGATGATAGAAGTAGACGTAGAGGAGAGGGAGGACTTTCTTTTAGCCTAATTTTTTACAATGTTTTTGTAATGTATTAATTATCACGGGCTGTAATAAAAAAAACAAGTAGCCATGTCCTAATAGTAAATACATTTGGTTTCAATAGCCTGGTATGGCAAGATGTCTTAAAATGTATTTCTTTTTTTAACATTTAAACTTAGACCACATTATTAGATTAACTTTTGACTTCATGAATACACATAAATGACAGCTTAATGATTTTTTTTTAATAATATATTTTATTTTTTAATATATATTATAATATTTTTTATACATTTGTCTATAATATTTATTTGGAATTTTGTTTTTTTATGTAATTTATTTGATAGTTATGTACACATTTTATTTAAAATGGTAGAAAAACCTGTTTTTGACCTCAAAATAAAGCACGTTCCCTCTGTACATGTTACGGAACTGCCAGACACAACGGTGAGTATTTACAGGAATAGATGTGACAACAGTGGTGATAGTCCTTGAGTGAGGTGAGTGGCTTTTCTTGGAAGTATTGTGGATAGTGCGCTGGGATCCTGACTGTGCCTCTGTCTCCTGGCAGGTTCGTGGCGGACAGGAATCCTGGAAAGCCCGTGAGTCTCTAGAGTCCAACGCTGTACAGGTATCTGGCAGTGAGAGGTAAGACAGGAGGCAAGTATGAGCAGGAAAGGTACACAGGTAAGTATACTCAGCTAGCTTTCTGAGAGAGAGGGTCCACGTTGCATAAACGTCTTGGCAGCTTGGTGACTTTAAGATCGGACAATAGTGCAGGCTGTGGAGTGAGCTTTTATCCAGGTCCTAATGACTGTGGTGATACGGAGCAGGTGTGCATGATCAGTAATCAGGTGCAGGTGAAAGTGATCAGTGATGGAGGATACGGGCCATTCTGTGACATTACCTCCCCCTCCCGGACGGCTCGTCCCGCGACGTAATAACAAAACCTGGGAGGGGGGGTGGGCGCCCTGGATGTCGGTGAAGGACATGGACACAGGGAAGGCATCCAGGGCGGAACCGGAGATTCAGGAAGCCATGGCGGGACAGGAGGTTCGGGAGACCATGGCGGATCCGGAGATTCGGGAGGCCATGGCGGATCCGGGGACTCGGGAGGCCATGGCCTATTTCTTTTGTGCGGCCATGGTGGGTCAGGGATCTCCGTGGCCTTGGCTCTGGGCCCGGCCACCCAGGCAGAGGATATATAGCCCCCCCAAAAAATTCTCATGGGGAAGCTCCCCTCTGGTGGGCATTCTGGAGGAGTGGCCTCTTGAGGAGGCTCTCTGGAGGAGCGGGCACTAGGAAGCGCTCTGGAGGAGCGGGCACCAGGGGGCGCTCTGGAGGAGCGGGCACCAGGGGGCGCTCTGGAGGAGCGGATTCAGGACAGCTGTTCAGGACGGCTGGGCGGAACCAGCGGGACTTCATAGCAACTGGAGGCCACTGGCGAGGAGCAGCCACTGGAGGCCACTGGCGAAGAGCGAGCTTTGGAGAGCTGGACGGAACCAGCAGGGGCTCAGGAGAGCTGGACGGAACCAGCAGGGGCTCAGGAGAGCTGGACGGAGCCAGCAGGGGTGATGGGCTGTGATCCCGAGCCGGAACAAGATCTTAAGGGCTCGATCCTCTAGCGAGCTGGAGAGGGCGAATGGCACGAATTCCCTCACAAAGTCCAGCTGGTCGTGGATTGCATAAGCCCTATTAATAAATGAAGCCGCCTCCTCCATATCGGTGTGGTCTGCTTACGTCTTCGGTATGGTCCGATCTTCTGTTACGGAACTGCCAGACACAACGGTGAGTGTTGAAAACAGTGAGTTTATTTACAGGAATAGATGTGACAACAGTGGTGATAGTCCTTGAGTGAGGTGAGTGGCTTTTCTTGGAAGTATTGTGGATAGTGCGCTGGGATCCTGACTGTGCCTCTGTCTCCTGGCAGGTTCGTGGCAGACAGGAATCCTGGAAAGCCCGTGAGTCTCTAGAGTCCAACGCTGTACAGGTATCTGGCAGTGAGAGGTAAGACAGGAGGTAAGTATGAGCAGGAAAGGAACACAGGTAAGTATACTCAGCTAGCTTTCTGAGAGAGAGGGTCCATGTTGCATAAACATCTTGGCAGCTTGGTGACTTTAAGATCGGACAATAGTGCAGGCTGTGGAGTGAGCTTTTATCCAGGTCCTAATGACTGTGGTGATACGGAGCAGGTGTGCATGATCAGTAATCAGGTGCAGGTGAAAGTGATCAGTGATGGAGGATACGGGCCATTCTGTGACAGTACATGGCTGTGGGGACGAGCAGTTTTGTGGTGCTTGGAATTCTTTATAATTAATTAAAAACAAATATTGCCACATTGATGTCTCAAGAAGGTGTAATTGTTCAAATAACACATTGTTTAATTTTAAAATATAAAAAATTGTAACCAAGTGTAATATTTCTGTAAAGGCTAGGGACAGAAAAATTGACATTTCCATAGAATGACCCCTATATATTTTAGGTTATAAATATGTAGCTATGTTACAGCTCTCCTTTGAAGCTCTTGTGTTTTTCTCCTTTTCCATCTCTCCAATCCTATTCTGCTCACATGTGATTGGAGATGAGTTTTGTTCCCACTTTTGTTGCAGTTTGCTGATTTTTGTAAAATAGCTTCTGTTTTTGCTTTTCAGATAAAATAGTGGTTTCAGTTTAATATGTTGCAGGCTCATTTATTAGTTATAAATAATTGTTAATAAATAATATTGATGATAATAAATCATCAAAAAAAATATTGGGCTTGTTTTTGAAGCTGCTGTTGCTTATTTGTCTCGCGAGAGTTGGCAACAGTGTCCGTGGCAGAGACTCAAGAAGAGAACTCGAGCGAAATATCCCAACCAAGCACCAGCGAGGAGGTTTGTAGCCAGGATCATCTTCCGCTCCATGAAACATGTTAATGCTCAGTAGTACACATATATGTTTTTTTAATGTATTTGCATTGTACTAAAATGTGTTCATTTTCAATGGGCATATATGCGGCTGAAACAGGTAGCCTAGTGCATCCCAAATTTTTCAACATTAACATTTTAATATAACATTATAGTCAGTATGGCCTTTAGAAAAATGTTTTTTTGAGGAGGTGGGGTAGTGCACAATAGGCCCCTGTGGTGCGGCATAAGCTTTTGTCCTTAATGGCATTTTTTTCCTTACATTACTTTTACTTTTATACTTTAAGTAGTTTTGAAACCAGTACTTTTACACTTTTACTTGAGTAAAAAGCTTGAGTTGATACTTCAACTTCTACAGAAGTCTTTTTAAACCCTAGTATCTATACTTCTACCTGGAGTAATGAATGTGAATACTTTTGACACCAGTGGTCATAACTGGTAATATTATTTCCCCCCCGTTCCCTTTACAGCGGGGAACGATACAGGGATGTCCGCTTTCCCCCTTATTGTTTTGTCTATCTCTTGAACCCTTAGCACAAGCCATCAGTAAATCTGAAGTATCGATTAAGATTCATGATCATAATCATAGTATTTCATTATACGCTGATGATATTATTCTATATTTAGACCACTTTGATTTTTCAGATGCTAGTATAATTAAGGAATTTGATAATTTTAGTAGCTTATAAGGATATAAAATAAATTGGAGCAAATCTGCTTTAATGCCAATTAACAATGTTAAAGTTAATTCTTCTATTCCCTCATTTATCCCTATTAAGGAATCTTTCATCTATTTGGGCATTACCATATATAAAAGCATTCATAAGATTGCCAGAGACAATTTTAATAATATTTTAGTTAAGGTCAAAAATGATATTCAAAGATGGAAGAATCTTAAAGTCTCTCTCCAAGGAAGAATCTCCACTGTTAAGATGAATTTGTTACCTCGATTTAATTTTTCTTTCTCTATGCTACCACTTTCTCCCCCTCCAGGTTACTTTAAGGAGATCAACTCCATAATTTCTAAGTTTATCTGGAATGATAAATGCCCCAGAATTAAACTTACCACATTACAACATACTAATAGCGCAGGAGGACTGGCTGTACAAAATTTTGAATTGTATTATTGGTCGTTCCAGCTTAAGGCTCTTCATAATTGGGTTGATCCTCAATCTAAAGTTTCGTGGAGGGTGATTGAAGCTGACAAGGTTAAACCAAATAGACTTCAAGATATTTTATTTACTGGCACAGGAAAAAAAGGGGATAATTATAAATTTGGTCCGGTTGTGGCTAATTCTATTAAAATCTGGAAAACGATTGAACGTCGGATAGGAGGACCCTTCAAATTTTGTAACAGTACTTCTTTATGGCACAATCTTAATTTTGTATGCGGAAATTGTCCATTTGTCCAACCATCTTGGTCTTCTTTAGGTGTGAACACCATAGTGCGGTATGATATATATGATAACCAGGGCCTCTAATCATTTCAGACATTAAGAACCAAATTTTGTTTACCAGCATCCGCATATTTTGTCTTTCTTCAATTACGTTCTGCTCTCAAAGCGTATGGCGTTCCTTGGTCTTCTTCCATTTCCTCTCATCCTATGCAGGACTGGATTGCACCATCTGCTGGTCGGCCATCTGTTTCCTTAATATATAATACGATTATTGATGGCATTACAAAACCTCTTTCTATTAAAACTATTTGGAATAGGGAATTATCTGACCTTAATTTATCTGTCGACTGGGAGAGAGTGTGGTCTAACCTCAGCTTAACATCTAAAAACTTGGCTCATCGTCTTATTCACTTCAAAGTCATTCATAGAGCATACATATGTCCTTACAAAAGATTCAAAATGAAACTACAACCAAATTTTAACTGCCATATATGTAATACTGCATCATCAGGTACTTTTCTTCATATGTTTTGGGAATGTCCTATTGTCATTAGTCTATGGACACATGTAAACCTGGTTTTATCCTCCTTACCAGGGACGTGCAGAGAGTTCCTCAGGGTCAGGGGCTCAAATGTAAAATAGGGGCAATTTAAAAAAAAAATATATATATATATATATATATTGATATAATATAATATAATATATATTGATCAACATTTTAATATACTTTAAAATGCATTTTATGCAATGCTGATTTATTATCAATGTTGGAAACCTGTGATACTTTTTTTCAGGATTTTTTGATGAATAAAAAGTTTAAAAAGAACAGAATTTATTTAAAATATAACTTTTGTAACAAATATACACTACCGTTCAAAAGCTTGAGGTCAGTAACCTTTTTTTATTTTTTTTATGAAATTAGTTTTTATTCAACAAGGATTTGTTAAATTGATAGAAACAGTGATAGTAAAGACTGATATTGTTAGAAAATTGTTGGAAAAATGCTGTTCTTTTTAACTTTTTATTTATCAATGAACCCCAAAAAAGTAGCTATCACAGGTTCCAAAAAATAAATAAATAAATAAATACAACCCCAAATCAGAAAAAGTTGGGACAGTATGGAAAACGCAAATAAAAAAAGAAAGTAGTGATTTCTAAATTTACTTTGACTTGTATTTCATTGCAGACAATATGAACACAAAATATTTCATGTTTTGTCTGGTCAACTTCATGTCATTTGTAAATATACATCCTTTCCTGTCATTCAGACCTGCAACACATTCCAAAAAAAGTTGGGACAGTAAAGCATTTACCACTTTGTAATGTTGCCATTCCTTTTCACAACACTTAAAAGACGTTTAGGGACTGAAGACACCAAGTGATGAAGTGTTTCAGGTGTAATTTTGTCCCATTCTTCCTGCAAACAAGTCTTAAGGTGGGCAACAGTACGGGGTCTTCGTTGTCGCATTTTGCGCTTCAAAATGCGCCACACATTCTCTATTGGAGACAGGTCGGGACTGCAGGCAGGCCAGTCAAGTACCCGTACCCTCTTCCTCCGCAGCCAGGACTTTGTAATGTGTGCAGAATGTGGTTTTGCATTGTCTTGTTGAAATATGCATGGACGTCCCTGGAAAAGATGTCTTCTTGAAGGCAGCATATTGTGCTCCAAAATCTCTATGTACTTTTCAGCATTAATGGTACCATCACAGAAGTGCAAGTTACCTTTGCCAAGGGCACTGACACAACCCCATACCATGACAGACCCTGGCTTTTGGACTTGTTGCTGGTAACAGTCTGGATGATCCTTTTCTTCTTTGGTCCGGAGCACACAGCGTCCATTCCTCCAAAAAAAATACCTGAAATACTGATTCATCTGACCACAGTACACGTTTCCACTGTGTGATGGTCCATCCCAGATGCCTCCGAGCCCAGAGAAGTCGACGGCGCTTCTGGACACTGTTAACATAGTGACTTCCTTTTGGCACAGTACAGTTTTAACTGGCATTTGTGGATGTAACTACGTATTGTGGTACTTGACCAAAGGTTTGCCAAAGTAGTCCTGAGCCCATGTGGTGATATCGCTTATAGATGAATGACGATTCTTGATGCAGTGCCGCCTGAGGGATCGGAGATCACGGTTGTTCAGCTTAGGCTTGCGCCCTTGTCCTTTACGCACTGAAATTCCTCCAGATTCCTTGAATCTTTTAATTATGTTATGCACTGTTGAAGGTTAAATATCCAAATCTCTTCCTATCTTTCTTTGAGGAGCATTGTTTTTAAACATTTCAATAATTTTCTCACGTATTTGTTGGCAAACTGGCGATCCTCGGCCCATCTTTGCTCCTAAAGGACTAGACCTTTCTTGGATGCTGCTTTTGTACCAAATCATAATTACAATCACATGTTGACATCAACTGTTTCAAATCACATCATTATTTAACCAATTTACCTCATTACTAGCCCTAAATTGCTCCTGTCCCAACTTTTTTTGGAATGTGTTGCAGGTCTGAATGACAGGAAAGGATGTATATTTACAAATGACATGAAGTTCACCAGACAAAACATTAAATATTTTGTGTTCATATTGTCTGCAATGAAATACAAGTCAAAGTAAATTTAGAAATCACTACTTTCTTTTTTTATTTGCGTTTTCCATACTGTCCCAACTTTTTCTGAATTTGGGGTTGTAAAATAAGCAGCACAACTGTTTCCAACATTGATAATAAAACAGCATATCAGAATGATTTCTGAAGGATCACGTGACACTGAAGACTGGAGTAATGATGCTGAAAATTCAGCTTTGATCACAGGAATAAATTATATCTTAAAGTATATTAAAATAGAAAAAAAACATTCTTTTAAATTGTAATAATATTTCACAATATTACAGTTTTTTTCTGTATTTATGATCAGATAAATGCAGGCTTGATGCGCATAAGATATAATGCTGCATAATTATCAAAAATGGTAATATAATTATGTCCTTTTACGTCACCATTTGCCAGCCAACACTTCACATAACAGGCCTGTAGGTGGCACTTGGGCTTCATTAACTATGATAGTTTCATGAAAGAGTAGCGGTGTATCATATAGAAATATAGGCCTAAGTGAATTGAATACTGATTACCATTATTGCGAATTTTGACGCTGCACGGTTTTGTGCTGTGCTTTTGTAGTCATTTAGCATACATTTTCTCAGCGATGTAATTTTATTTATAAAATGAGACAAACCAGATCGCTCAACAAATAAACTCGTCTGTCCCATGTAATTTTCAACCGATTTATGAATAAGAACGGAAAATGACCGCTCCACATTAGTGTCCAATGAAATTTGAACTTGTGCTAGATCATATGACAAACGGGCATTGATGAATTATGTAAAAAATAAAAAAATATATAAATAAAAAATATTTTTTGAGCCCCCAAAGACCCCCCCCCATCCCCCTCCCCCTTCTGCACGTGCCTGCTCCTTACTACAAATTGATTGGTTTGCTAAACCAAGTCTGTGTCTTCTTAATGATGATTCTGGTCTCTGTATAAGCTTAATACAAAAGAGAATGTTGTTTGCTGGTTTTACGGCAGCGAAGAAAACAATAATACAGAACTGGTTTATGCCGCACATGTGTGAAAAAAACATATTGGATCCACAGCCTCCTGCAAATAGTGACTTGTGAATGTGCAACAGCACGAATTAATGGGGCCAAGCCTTCTACTATTGATGCTTGGCAGTGTTTTTTCTCTAACATACGTGATTATATAAAGGAATGACTTGTTTTGTTTTTCTTGTTTTTTCTTTATCTCCCTCTCTCTCTCCCTTTTGATTGGACTTTTGGAATAGGGTGTATACGTCTGTTGTTTTGTTGTGTGTTGTTTGTTTTGAATGGATATTGTGTTGTGATGATGTGTGTGAAAATAAATAAAAAATGTTGATAACAAAAAAACAAAACAGCAAGTTACTAAACCTAACAAGAAAAGCAACAATAAAACAGTGTAAATACAACTCAAAAGCAGTGAAAAATGTAACCTCATTAATTATTCATGCCCCAGTGCATGATGGGAACAACAGGATCGTAACTTTGATATTTACTTAAAGAATCATTGTAAACAAAAAACAACAAAAAAAACAATTCCAAGTAAAATATACTTATAGGTTCAAACTTTAATTTCTACAAGCTTAAATTGAGTCAAAAAATAGAATTTACTCCTTTTTTCATTCTTGCCTGAACTAAATTAATGTAGGAATTACATTTCTTTTTCTATAGTATTTACTTCACCACAAAATAATAATATTTTTTTTTTATCAGTGAGTATGTTGCAATGAAGCAAGCCAAAGAGATGCATGCTTGTGCGAACAAGCACCTAACCACAGTGTTGAGTTTTCCCACGTCTCTCGAGTTACCTGGAAATACCTCTTGTTTTCCTCTGTATCTTCCTCACAGGTTACCGTCAATAGCAGAAAAACAACACCCTGTGTACGTCATGCACACTAAATGACAAACACAACTGTCACTGCAGCAGTACTGCTGAACTTCCATAGATAAACAAGACTTGTACCTCTGTACAGGATGTGCAAAGTTGTACCACCACACAAGCTCACATCAGCTTTAGCAAAAATGTGCCTTAAGGTTTTTCTTCTGTTAGTCGTGAACAAAACGGCACATATGCATTTTCAACTTTTTAATACAGAAACCTTTTTTTTAATGCAATTGGAAACATTTGTATAGCTATCATAATTTATCAGGTTGCATGAGAAGTTAACACATTATTAAGTTCAGAATTATAAACAAAGTCACACTGTGAAATGTATCCATAGTAGTGCTGCCAAATGATTAATCGCGATTAATCACATCCAAAATAAAAGTTTTTGTTTACATAATATGTGTGTGTACTGTGTATATTTATTATGTATATGTAAATACACACACATACAGTATATATATTTGAAAATATTTACATGTATATACATATTTTACATATTTATATTCTTATATTTTATTTTATATATAAATATATTTAATATATAAACATAACATATTTTCTTAAATATATGTGTCATGAATCCTGTCCATGGACTTCCATCTGCTTGCCCATCAGAGGTCGCTCTTCCATTACATTGACTCTCACACTACACAGACTGTTACTCCGGACTACAGTTCCCATCATCCATTGCACTGATTACACACACACACAGCTGCATCCAATTAGACAGGCATTATAAGCCCTGGACTTCCTCTTGCGGATTGCCGAGTATTGTTCTGTGTTTATCACTCACCTAGTGATAGCTGCTTTACGAAGCCATTCCAAGTTTTCTTAGTCTAAGTCTAGTTTAATCCTGTTTATTGCCTGAGTCATTCGTGTCTTGATCCTAGCCTGTGTATCTCGTTTCTTGTCTGATCTCTGCCTGCCCTGAAATTTATAGTCTGCCTTGGATCTCTCTCTCATCTTGTCATTTGGACTCTGTTTGCCCCTGCCTGGATTATTATCATGTACCTGGATTATCTCTCTTTGTTTTGACCTCCCAGAGTGTCGCCATGTCTTGTCTGATCTCCCATTGTCACGTCACTTGACAGCTGATCGTCAAGAGTCTTGTCACATCCTGTCTGTTGCACCCAAATCTTTGAGGTCAGTCCTTCGGTATCTCAATCTAGTATGCAGTGTGAGGGATTCACCGCTGGTGTCTGCATGCGCTGCTGGTATACCCAGATCCATGGGCGACATTAGGGGGGGGGCAATTGCCCCCCCTGAATTGTCAGTCATGGAATCTCTGATGTTAGCCCAGGCCCAGTTGTACGGGGTACTAGACGGTGCTAATTAGCTATTTAAATACCCTCAAACGAAAGCAAAAGCACTTAAAAGATTTAGCAAACTATCCAAGGTGTTTTTGCAGCGTTGAACAATGTAGCCAATCAAAGACATATTTTGATTTCTTCAACGCAATGGCCAATCAGAAACGTTGCAGTTTTTCAGAATTCACTCACAGCTGAAAGCACCAGAGTTTTGCACGCTCGTGAATCATCTCATAAGTGCAGACGTGATGTAAATCAGAGATTCGTTGTGTCTTTTAGAGAGCTTGATTATAACGGAACTTTGTGAGATCGCGATGGACTTTGATGAGTTATGCTTTAGTGATAATAAAGGGAGCGCGCTTTGTGTGTTTTTTAGGCTATAATCCATTAAGAATTTGAATGATGTTTTCGTTTTTCGGACATGTACATGCTGCAAAGTTTCGGGAATAATTCTGGATTAATTCTCGAAATATCAGTGATAAGCAATGGACGGGACAAAAATGCCTCAGTGATTTCAAGTTTCAAGTTTTATTTCAAGTTTCAAGTTTTATTTGTCACATACACGACTATACAGAGATTGTATAACCAGCAGTGAAATGAGAGTCGGGTCCGCTCCATGGACAGTGCAAATATTGAAAAAACAACACAAGGGAAGTAAACAAGATAAAATGAATAAAAAATAAGATATAAAGAATAAAATATAAAATATAAAATATAAAAGAATGTGCATGACAGTAAGCTGTAGAATTAAATATTAAGATAAGCATGACTGTACAGAGAGGAATGTGCAAACAGGTTGTACATGGTTGACATGAAGCAGCCAATCACAAAAAATAAAATAAATATTAAAATAAGATAAGATATGTTACAAGACACAGAAAGTGTTGTGTGCAAGTGTGCAAGTGTGCAAATGAGCAAATGACACTGACAGTTATGAGGTAGAGAGTAATGAATGTGTGATTAGTGATTTGAAGTAAGTCAGGTGATGTTAGGAGGCTGACTTTGAGTTCAGAAGCCTGATGGCCTTGGGGAAGAAACTCCTCCTAAGTCTCTCGGTTTTTGCCATCAGGCTGCGGAAGCGCTTACCAGATGGCAGCATAGTGAAGAGGCAGTTTCCAGGGTGATTTGAGTCCTTGATGATTTTGACAGCTCTGCCTCTGCAGCGTTTGAGGTAGATGTCCTGCAGAGAGGGGAGAGCAGACCCAGAGATACGCTCAGCTAAGCGCACGACTCTCTGCAGGGCCTTGCAATCTTGGCTGGAGCTGTTTCCATACCACACTGAGATGCACTGAGTCAATACACTTTCTATGGTCCCTGCATAGAAAGTTTTCAGGATTGTTGGTGAGACCCTGAATTTCCTCAGCTGTCGCAGATGGTACAGTCTTTGCCTGGCTTTCTTAACCTGTGTTTGGATGTGTGTAGTCCAAGTCAGGTCCTCGGAGATGTTTACACAGAGGTACTTGAAGCTGCTAACTCTCTCCACAGGGGTCCCGCTGATCACAAGAGGAGTGTAGGGCAGCAGGTGTCTCTTTCTGAAGTCCACAATCAGCTCTTTGGTTTTGCTCACGTTCAGAGAGAGACAGTTGTCCTGGCACCATGATGTAAGTCTCTCCACCTCATCCAAGTATGCGGTCTCATCATTGTTGGAAATGAGGCCCAGAACCACAGTATCATCAGCAAATTTGATAATAGATGTGGATCTGTGAGAGGACACACAGTCATGTGTGTAGAGAGAGTATAGCAGGGGACTCAGAACGCAGCCCTGCGGGGCTCCTACGTTCAGGGTTATGGAGTTTGAGGTGAACTGGCCTACCTTCACCACTTGAGGTCTACCGGTGAGGAAATCTTGAATCCAGTCGCAGAGTGAAGTGTTCAGGCCAAGGCCTGTGAGTTTGGAAGTCAGCTTGATGGGGACTATGGTGTTAAAAGCTGAGCTATAGTCTATGAATAGCAGTCTTGCATAGTTCCCATTGCTGCTGTCAATGTGTGTGAGGGAGGAGTGGAGTATGTGAGAGGTGGCATCATCAGTTGATCTTTTGGAGCGATAGGCAAACTGGAGAGGGTCCAAAGTATGCTCAGATCAGTTCCTGGATGGAGGAGCTAATGTGGCTCTTAACAAGTCTCTCAAAAACCTTTAGTTTATTTATGACTGTTGTGGGATAGAATGTGAGGGCCACTGGACGATAGTCATTCAGGCAAGAGGGTTTATTGTTCTTAGGCACAGGGATGATGATGGATTTTTTAAAGGAGGTGGGAACCACAGAGGTAGCAAGGGACTCGTTGAAGATAGAAGTAAACAACCCAGCAAGCTGATCAGCGCATGATCTCAGAACCCGGCCTGTGATCCCGTCAGTTCCAGCCGCTTTCCTGATGTTCACTCCCTTTAGTGCCCTCCGAACCTCGTCCTCCGTCACGGTGATCACATAATCCTCGCTTCTCTGCCTGCTGCTTCCTGACGCGCTGCTCAGCAGAGACGCACTGCCGCCGTTGCAATCAAAGCGGCCGTAGAAGGTGTTTAATTCTTCGGCCAGCGACGGATCTGCACTCACCTCTGCGGAGGATTTGTTTCCAAAGGCACAGATGGTCCTTAGTCCCTGCCACATGCGTCGAGAGTCATTGAGCTGGAAATGAGACTCAATTCTCTCTTTGTAGCGATGTTTTGGCGGCACTTACTGCTCGTCTGAGAGCATAACACGCTGCTTTATACTCGCACATATTCCCAGACAAAAGAGCCTCGTTGTATGCGGCAGTGCGTTTGTTAACCGCATCACGGATTGATCTGTCCACCCACGGTTTCTGATTAGGGAAAGTCCTTACAGTTATTGTTTCTGTAGCTTGTTCGGTAAGTGTGTTTACAAAGCTCACTGCTACATCCGTGAACTCGCTGACGTCAGATGAGCTCGCCCTGAACATGTCCCAGTCGACGTCATCAAGAGCCGCCTGTAGCATAGCTTCAGAGTGGGAGGACCAACGCGTCACTTCCCTCTTCACCGGGGGTTCCTGTACGAGCCTTTGTTTATATTCCGGTGTGAGAAAAATGGCGGCGTGGTCCGACTTACCAAAAGCAGGCAGTGATGGGACGGGCCTTGTAGGCATTCTTAAACTGAGAGTAGCAGTGATCCAGTGTATTCGGACCTCTAGTTGGACAGGATACATGCTGGTGAAAGTTCGGCATGACCTGCCTGAGGTTGGCTTTGTTAAAATCCCCCGCGATGATAAAGGCAGCGTCAGGATGTTGGTTAATGTAGCCGCTGATCACGTCGTGAAGTTTAGACAAAGCCAAGCCGGTGTCTGCCTGAGGTGGAATGTAAACGGCAGTAGCGATGACCGCGGAGAACTCGCGGGGCAAATAGAATGGGCGGCAAATAATGGATAGATGTTCCAGATGAGGCGAGCAGGATCGCGACAGAGAGGAGATATTCCTGGGGTCACACCATTCCTTGTTAGTCATGAAACACACTCCTCCACCTTTGGATTTACCGGCCTCAGCTGTTCTGTCCATCCGTAAAACAGAGAAGTTGTCAGACGGCGTTACAGCAGTGTCCGGAACCGAGGGCGTGAGCCATGTTTCGGTGAGACAGACAGATGATGTTACAGTCCCTTATGTCCTCATTGGAAACTTATCCTGGCTCAAAGATCGTCCATCTTGTTATCCAAGGATTTCTGGACATTAGCGAGCAAAATGCTTGGTAAAGGAGGACTGTGAGCCCTTTTCCTCAGTCTGTTTCGAATACCAGCGCTATTTCCACAGAGTTTTTTGTTCCGTCTCCTGTGTCCTTTGTTCTCCGCGTTCCGAAGAATCTCAAGAGGCCACGATGGATTCGGTGATAAAGTGTCCTGAACCAGGTTAGTGAAGCGGTTTCCAATGTCCAAGAGTGTACTTTTGTCGTAGGTGATCAGTGCCGACGTTATGTGTGTAAAAATAGAAATCAAAAGTAAGTAAAAAAGTAAATAAAAGCATAGTCTTAGCGGAGCGACCCGGACGGCGGCCGAACATAGCAGCGCCATCTTGGAATTCTGGAACCGGTCCTGACCAAACTTCCACACAGACAGCGCGAGTTCTGAGCGTGCGGAGATCCAGTTCACGGACGGACTAAAAGCGTGTGTAAAAATATCAGGACATATCAACCAGTAATTTCATTTCCAGTAACGGACGGTAGAAATAGTCACAGAATAGAATTATGACAGAATAGTCCCACAATTGATCGTTTATTTTTTCCACACGTGTCTCACCACAATGATTCAAAACAGACACATTTCAAGTGACACGGGAAAAAGACACGGAAAACTTAAATGAACATCCAGGCGCGGCTCGTCTATATGGGCAGGTGGAAATAGTCATCCAAAACATAGACCTCTATATAAACTGATTCAATAATAAATTGTAAATGTGTTCAGCATTCTGCAACAAATATTTTTTTCGGATTTTCTATAGCCTACTATTTTAAGTCGTAAAGTAAGCAGTATATATTAAAATCCCGCGCATGGCTTTAGCAGGCATGTATGATACTATAAGTGGGGCAGACGGTGCCTGAGTCCTCCCGAGCTCAACAGCGCCCCACAATTTTGCAACGTAAATCTGTGGTGAAAAGGGGAACTGCAGCGCGTTCTAATTGAGAGCCATTGGGACAGATTTGAGACTGCCTCGCTTATTTTCACGTTATTTTACATGAACCTCGCTCCACCAAGACGATATCAATCCGCTTCAGCTATGTGTCTGCATCAGGTCAGTAACTAGTTGGCATGTCTGTTTCTTTTTCTTCTTTTTTATGTGGAGTAGTGGATCAAATTAACAAAGTATACGTTAAATCCTTTAGTTTAAATGTGCTCACATGAATAGCCTTTATATGGTTCTGTTGTGTTTGTTTTGTTTATTCTGAGAATAGACATATGATCGTCTTTCCTCACCCGAATTGCTCCATAACTTGTAACATTCTAAATCAACATTTGGAGGTGATACTATATTAAGGCAATTATACAGAATTGTATGCGTGTAACATTAGGCCTACTTCGAGCCTGTCAATCAACATTAGCGCGCCACCCACAGGATAACTCAAGGAAGGACAGCTCTGCCAAAATTTTGTGTTCAGAGATTAGAATTACAGTCTATGATTAGAATATAAAGTTTACAAAATAATCTGCCACACCTAAATTTATGGTCAGGAGCCGCTACTGTGAACATCAGAAAAGCAGCGCGCACATTTCTTATTAAAATTTAAAGGCCATCAACTGACACTTAAAATGGGAAGCATCGCCATTCAAATCAGCAGCAAGAGTCAAAGCTCCACAGTTTAGTAAACGCAGGCAACCTCTTTATTCTTCACTGCGCTGTATTGACACAATGCGTTGCAATATAATTTTGATGCATGCATCCAAAAAAATTTTTTTTTTCTTGCCCCCCCTGACTCGAGTGTCAAATGTCGCCCATGCCCAGATCCACTCACTTTAACCCTCCAGTTCCTGAACTGATTCCACTGTCTGCAGCATTTCCTATATGGGAGATTGCTTTGTGGTGTATATGGGCTGCGTTCACTACAGCTGAATTTCCAGAGTCAGCCACGTTCGCGGAAGAACTGCCAGAGGTGGCGCCTGAGGCTGCAGAACCTTCAGAGGTGGTGGTGCCCATTCCGGACTCTACGGAGGTGGCGGCGTATGCTGCAGAACCTTCTGAGGCAACGTCTTTCACTTCAGCTCAGGGTGCAGTAATTATAAACATTAATGGTGCCCATTAATGAACTCCTCGTCTGTGAATCCTCATCCTGTCCTCTCACGGCTATGGAGGCCATCTGCGAATCCTCGTCCTGTCCTGTCATGGCTATGGAGGCCGTTTGCGAATCCTCGTCCTGTCCTGTCACGGCTATGGAGGCCGTCTGCGAATCCTCGTCCTGTCCTGTCACGGCTATGGAGGCCGTCTGTGAGCTCTCGCTGAACTCATGTCTAGTCTCGAATCTGCCACGGAGGCCGCTCTTGAACTCTTGTCCTACTCTGAACCGGCTGAGGAGGCCATCTCTGAACTCTCGCACTGTTCTGAACCAGCCATGGTGGCTGATTGTGAACTGCTTGTCTGTCTTGTCTCATCTATGGAAGCATATGTGTAGCAAAATTCAATTTGCAATGTAATATGCAAAATGTCAATGCAATATGTAAAATGGCAATGTATTTCTGTATTTAAATTTACATTTTCCCATACATATGTGCAACATTTAGTGCAAAATGAAAATGAAAATTCAATTATATAATTTAAGTTTGCCATTTTCTACACTAGTTTTAATATGCATATTAAAAACATATTTTAAAGCTTTATAGGTTGCAAAATTAAAATGAAAATGTATTACCCAAATTGATTAGATATGTTTAACATGTCCAAGCAAAAACTGTAGCAAAATGATCATTTAAATGCTGTTTTTCCTAAATGCATTTAGATTTAGGGGTAGGACACTTGGGATTGCATTTTCATCGTGAGACCGTGGGATAATTGTAGCAAAATTCAATGAGAGTTTCAAAATGCATTCTGAGCCAATGGTGCAGCAAAAGGGTAGCAAAACGGTGATTTAAATGTCTTTTATTTTTCTTAAATGCATTGACACTTACATATATGACGTTTCAATTGCATTTTCATTAAATACCCCGCGATGAATATAGTGTAAGTCATTGTGGATTTGAAAATGCATTCCGAGCGGAGCACGCCCCCTAGCTGTCAATCATTACATCAAGGCGGGGCTCGGCAACGGGACGCACAATAGGTCAATATTCACCATTAACCAAACGCTTTTCACCTGCCTGAACATCCCTGCCCGTTTACGCTCGGATTGATGCACATAAGCAAACAGACAGTGCTATTCTACACTTATTTACTACCTTACCTTATATTTTATTACTCTTTTATTTTTAATCCGTAAAGTAGCGCGTGTTCCGTGGCACCCAGGGACGTGCAGAGAGTTCCTCAGGGGCAGGGGCTCAAATGTGAAAAAAAAGAAAAGGGGGCAATGTGAGAAAGAAAATAAAAGAAAATAATTATATATATGTATATAGTTAACTAATCGCTCAAAAGTCGGAAAATTCCTGTTTATTTTTACATAGGCTATCTGTCAATCTGAGGCGTTTCTATGGGTTGCGAACGCTTTGCTTGACTGACTGATATTCCAGTCTGTTCAGAAACCATAGACTCTCAAGCCATAGGCTAATAGCCTATAGTTCTTTCAGTGAATGGGTCGACGGAAGAAAAAAATAAACCAAACAATATTTTAAACTTTTTTCATCAATAATCAAAGCTAGTGTGTCGATTTAATTAAAAATCCATATATTATATATTTTAGAATATTATAATATTCTAAAATAATTATAAATAATTATAATTCATCGTTTGTCATGTATAATACACCAACCAATCATGATCTGGCTCAAGTTCAAATTTCATTGGACAATAATGTGAAGTGGAGCGGTCATTCTCCGTTTTTATTCATAAATCGGTAGAAAATGACATGGGACAGACGAGCTTATTTATGGAGCGATCTGGATCTGCGGTTTGTCTCATTTTATAAATCAAATTACATCGCTGAGAAAATAGATGCTGAATGACTACAAAAGCACTGCACAAAAAAAAGGTAATCAGTAGGCTATTGAATTCACTTATATTTATGTATGATATCCTACACCGTTTCATGAAACTCCTATAGTTCATGAAACCCAAGTGCCACCTACAGGCCTGTTATGTGAAGTGTAGGCTGCCGAAATGGTGACATGAAAGGACTTTATTATATTACCATTTTTGATAATGCAGCATTATGAAAGTGTCTTATGCTCATCAAGCCTGCATTTATTTGATCAAAAATACTGAAAAACTGTAATAATGTGAAATATTACAATTTAAAAGAACGTTTTTCTATTTTAATATACTTTAAAATATAATTTATTTCTGTGATTCAAAGCTGAATTTTCAGCATCATTACTCCAGCCTTCAGTGCATGATCGTTCATAAATCATAATAATATGCTGATTTATTATCAGTGTTGGAAACAGTTGTGCTGCTTAATGTTTTGTTTTTATTTTTATTTTATTTATTTATTTTGGAACCGTGATAATTTGTTGGGGTTCATTGATAAATAAAAAGTTTAAAAGAACAGCATTTATTCAAAATAGAGATGTTTTCTAACGATGTTGATCTTTACTATCACTGTTTCTATTAATTTAAAAAATCCTTGCTGAATAAAAACTAATTTATTTAAAAAAATATATATATATATACTGACCGCAAGCTTTTGAACGGTAGTGTGTATTGTTACGAAAGTTATATTTTGAAAAAATGCTGTTCTTATTTAACATTTTATTCAAAGAATCCTGAAATAAGCATTGCATAAAATGTATTTTAAAGTATATTACATTTTTGATCAAATAAATGCAGGCTTGATGACCATAAGTGACTTAATGAATATTAATGTATCCAAACTTTTGACCTATAATGTTTTTTTTTTGTTTTTTTTCTCACATTGCAACTTTTTTTTCACATTTGAGCCCGTGCCCCTGAGGAACTCTCTGCACGTCCCTGGGTGCCACGGAACACGCGCTATTTTCCGGATTAAAAATAAAAGAGTAATAAAATATAAGGTAAAGTAGTAAATAAGTGTCGAATAGCACAACTATAGGCTATTAGGCTATGGCTTGAGAGCCTATGGTTTCTGAACAGACTGGAATATCAGTCAGTCAAGCAAAGCGTTCGCAACCCATAGAAACGCCTCAGATTGACAGATAGCCTATGTAAAAATAAACAGGAATTTTCCGACTTTTGAGCGATTAGTTACCTATATACATATATATAATTATTTTCTTTTATTTTCTTTCTCACATTGCCCCCCTTTTTTTTCACATTTGAGCCCCTGCCCCTGAGGAACTCTCTGCACGTCCCTGGGTGCCACGCAACACGTGCTATTTTACGGATTAAAAATAAAAGAGTAATAAAATATAAGGTAAGGTAGTAAATAAGTGTAGAATAGCACTGTCTGTTTGCTTATGTGCATCAATCCGAGCGTAAACGGGCAGGGATGTTCAGGCAGGTGAAAAGCGTTTGGTTAATGGTGAATATTGACCTATTGTGCGTCCCGTTGCCGAGCCCCGCCTTGATGTAATGATTGACAGCTAGGGGGCGTGCTCCGCTCGGAATGCATTTTCAAATCCACAATGACTTACACTATATTCATCGCGGGGTATTTAATGAAAATGCAATTGAAACGTCATTATGTAAGTGTCAATGCATTTAAGAAAAATAAAAGACATTTAAATCACCGTTTTGCTACCCTTTTGCTGCACCATTGGCTCAGAATGCATTTTGAAACTCTCATTGAATTTTGCTACAATTATCCCGTGGTCTCACGATGAAAATGCAATCCCAAGTGTCCTACCCCTAAATCTAAATGCATTTAGGAAAAACAGCATTTAAATGATCATTTTGCTACAGTTTTTGCTTGGACATGTCTAATCAATTTGGGTAATACATTTTCATTTTAATTTTGCAACTTATAAAGCTTTAAAATATGTGTTTAATATGCATATTAAAACTAGTGTAGAAAATGGCAAACTTAAATTATATAATTGAATTTTCATTTTCATTTTGCACTAAATGTTGCACATATGTATGGGAAAATGTAAATTTAAATATAGAAATACATTGCCATTTTACATATTGCATTGACATTTTGCATATTAAATTGCAAATTGAATTTTGCTACACATATGCTTCCATACTCATCTAGTGTGTCTGATTTCGAATTGTCTGTCTTGCCAATCTCTGTCGAGGAATCTAAACCTTTATTTTCATGAAAGTGCAAATTGTATAGTAGCTAGTATATAGTGATACAACCTAGCACTCAAAATATTATCAAAACACTTCACAGCCTCCATTTTTCGCAAAACATGGATAAAAAGGTGCACAGGAAACAAAAACCTTGAAAAAAATTATATATGACACAGCGAAATGCTGGCCAAATCACAGAGATGCCGATTCGCACGGGACTAATATTATAACAGGACCTCTGTGTTCGGTGAAATATGGTAGGTCATTTGCAGGGGAATTTTTACTTTGCAAATTACAGGCATGGGCGATTCACACGGGATTAAGATCACATACAACCTCCGTAATTATTACAAATGAATAGAGGTCACCAGGTAATACTAATCCCGTGCAAATAGGGCTTTTGTCTAGTTTAATCAAGTAAAGTCAAGTCACCTTTATTTATATAGCGCTTTTAACAATACAAATTGTGACAAAGAAACTGCACAATATCAAAATGGGAAAATAGTGTCAATAATGTAAAATGACAAGATTAAACACTCAATTTTCAGTTAAAGGCATTTCATTATTGAATTCAGTGATGGCATTGTCCAGCTCAGTTCAGTTCAAAAAGTTTCTGTTCAATCAAGTCGACGATATTGCTGGAAATGAAGTGTCCCCAACTAAGCAAGCCAGAGGAACGGCAAGGAACCAAAACTCCATTGGTGACAGAACGGAGAAAAAAACCTTGGGAGAAACCAGGCTCAGTCGGGGGGCCATTTCTCCTCTGGCCAGACGACACAGCAGTTCAATTCCAACTGCTGCAAAGTCAGATTGGAGGCTCAACTGGTTCCCGAGGTCTTGTCCTGATGGCTGTCTAGGTGACGGGGTCCTCACTGGGGGTCTGTCTCTGGGGCTCATCTAGGTGTCCTGGTCTCCGCTGACGTTCAGAGCTGTAGAGGTCGTCTCTAGGTGCTGATCCACCATCTGATCTGGTGACTGCAGTGACCTCGGAATAAGAAAGAAACAAACTAATATTACCGTAGATGTCAATCTTTTTACTATGTAACAAGTACATCATGTGTTATGGGAAGTATTCCCGGTTCCGGTTGATCTAATTAATGCAGACTAACAATCCTTTAACGGATTTGAATAATAGAAGTGTCTTAGTGTGTTATGTGTACGCCAGGTTAAAGAGATGGGTCTTTAATCTAGATTTAAACTGACAAGAGTGTGTCTGCCTCCCGAACATTGTTTGGTAGATTGTTCCAGAGTTTGGGAGCTAAATAGGAAAAAGATCTGCCGCCCGCAGTTGATTTTGATATTCTAGGTATTATCAAATGGCCAGAGTTTTGAGAACGCAGCGGACGTGAAGGACTATAATGCGATAAGAGCTCGCTCAAGTACTGAGGAGCTAAACCATTCAGGGCTTTATAAGTAATTAACAAGATTTTAAAATCTATACGATGTTTAGTAGGGAGCCAGTGCAGTGTTGACAGAACCGGGCTAATGTGCTCATACTTCCTGGTTCTAGTAAGAACTCTAGCTGCTGCATTTTGAACCATCTGTAATTTGTTTATTAAGCGTGCAGAACAACCACCCAATAAAGCATTACAATAATCTAACCTTGAGGTGATCCTGTTTATTGCCTGAGTCATTCGTGTCTTGATCCTAGCCTGTGTATCTCATTTCTTGTCCGATCTCTGCCTGCCCTGAAGTTTATAGTCTGCCTTGGATCTCTCTCTCATCTTGTTGTTTGGACTCTGTTTTCCCCTGACTGGATTATTATTGTGTACCTGGATTATCTCTCTTTGTTCAAATCACATCGATGCCATCAAAAAAACTACCGCAAGGTGATAAATCCTCTCAGCAGTCAGCTAACGTAGCGGACAAAATGGCGCCGGCTGATCGAGCAGAGGGCCTCTCTTTGGAGGAAGAAGGGATGTCGCTGATGTTAGAGAAGATTTCGGATAAGATCCTTAGTGTTCTTAATGAAAGATTTGACAAACTTGAAGCGACTTTTCAAGTTATGCAAGCGACGCAACGAGTTGAGCGACAAAATTGATGCGTTCCTTGCATAAGGAAAACAAGATGCTGAAGTCTAGACTCAACGATCTTGAGGGCAGATCACGTCGTAACAACAGTGGCAGACTGAGTTCGTGGCAGAATTGATCAAGCAACTCTTCGCGGAAATCTCTGATCCCCCAGTCATTGACAGCGCACACAGGGTACCACAGCCAAAGCCCGCGGAGGGTGCCAGACCGTGCACGATCATCACACGGATCCACTACTACTAGGATAAGGAGCACATCTTACAACTTTGGCGGGGACGTGAGCTTGATTACCAGGGACACAAGGTATTAATCTTCCTGGATTACACTGCGGAAGTAGTGGAACAGCGTTGGAGATTTAGCGAAGTAATACGGTCATTACAAGAGCTTAAGGTGGGTTATTTTTTGCATTTTCCTGCCAAGCTCTGCATTGCTCACAATGGAGTTTCAAAGCTGTTTACATCTCCCACTGAAGCGAAGCTGTATGTGGATAAAGAACTGAAAGAATCCGTGGTGATGGATCAGAACTAATTCCGTGTATCTTGCATACCATTTTTCCTTTGCTTTTCTTCTTTTTGAATGCATAAGACTTTGGAAGATAAATAGAGACTGTTAATCCAGACCCTTCTGTCAGATACGACTTGGTTGTGGAGTTTTTCTTTTTTCTCTTGTGTTTTTTTTTTTAGTCATACTATAACAGTAGCGCTAGATTGTTCCTCTTCAGGAACTCGAGCTGCATCCGAGAACGCACTGGGGAACGCCTCCAGCATGAGCGGCTCTGAATATCGTGTGCAACCTATCCAATGGATGGGCGAGACGTCACGGATGGGGTGACGTAATGACCAGCTGGTATAAAAGCACATGCGGTGAAACCGGCGTCAGCTTTCTGTCATTCAGCGAAGCGCTCTGTGTGTATCTGTCTGATATTTTTCTGTTGTGAGTCTTATTTAGTGTTGTTTTTCCAAAACCACTGTTATAAGCTCCCTGATATCTTTTTGCATACAGCTAATAGGTATGTCAAGCAGATATCCGTGAGATAAGGGTGAGAGCAGCTTGCAGTACAAGCTGTGTGTTTCTCCCTGCAAGCGTTACATCACTGCAGGTGACACGCACAGCTTGTGCGCGTTCTGCTTGGGAGCGGAGCATGCACAGTCGGCTCTCGAGGGAGTCGGCTGTTCGCATTGTGAACGTGTGCCAATGCACGTGCTTCGCTCCCGGAAGGCTCTCTTTGATGAGAGAGGAGACTTCACCAGCATTCCCCGTGGTGCTGATCACACTTCCGCCGAGGCGGAGCGGAGCGGCGTCGGCGTTCGTAGGATTCGCAAGTGGATGTGTTGGAGGGAATGGAGATGGGCGAGTCCCTATCTCCTTCCCCACCCTTCAGATTCGGCGGCCGCTCCCTGGGATCGGAAGCCCGCTCTGCGGACACTTCCCCCCGGGGCGCGGGCTCGGCACTTCGCGTTTCATCTCCGAGGAGGGTGAATGTGAGAGCGCCGAGGCTCCTCCCTCTCAGTCGCCCCGGTATGAGGAGCTGTTGGAAGTGATGACTTGTGCTGTGGCAAAGTGAAAGATCGACTGGCCGGCCGAGGAGCAATCTGATCCGCAGACAAGCAGACTGGAGGAACACTTTCTGCGAGCGAAGCGATCACCTCCAACACGGAGCCTGCCTTTCTTCCCCGATCTCCACACCGAGGTGTCGAGATCGTGGGCAAGACCTTTTTCGGCCCACACCTTCATCCCCACCTCAGATTATTATGGTAATGTGGTGGGGTTGGACGCTTTCGGTTATAGAGCGATGCCTCGGGTGGAACAGCTATCTGTCCCCTGATGCTGCGTCATCTCTAAAGGCTCCGTCCTTGCCCTCCAAGCCGGAGCAGCCCCGAGAAGTAGATACTCTCTTGAGGAAGGAGGTCATCGAGGTGGTCCCTCCTCATGAAAGAGAGTCCGGGTTCTACAGCCGGTACTTCATAGTTCCCAAGAAGGATGGAGGGTTGCATCCGATTTTAGATCTGCATCGCTCAGTCATGCGACTGAAGTTCAAGATGCTTACTCTCAGACAGGTCATACAGCTCAGATCAGGTCTGAGGACTGGTTTGTCACGATCGATCTAAAGGACACATACTTCCATATCTCCATTTTTCCCACTCACAGGAAGTTCCCGAGGTTTGCTTTTGGGGGCGAAGCTTACCAACATCCGGTTCTTCCTTTCGGCCTAGCACTCTCACCCCGCACTTTTACAAAGTGTGTCGATGCTGCGTTAGCTCCGTTGTGGCTACAAGGCATCTGCATACTCAATTACATCGACGTTTGGTTGATTCAGAGCAGATGGTGGTTCAACATTGAGATGTTGTTCTCGCTCACATGAAGGTGCTGGGGTTAAGACTGAACGCCAAGAAGAGTGTGCTTTCTCCGGCTCTAAGAACCACTTATCTTGGCGTGGTGTGGGATTCGACCACGATGCAGGCACGTATGTCACCTGCTCGGATCGAGTCGATTCTCACTGCAGTCGCGAGAGTGAGAGAAGGCCAGTCACTCACTGTCAAGCTGTTTCAGAGACTGCTGGGTCTGATGGCAGCTCCGGCCAACGTGATAACTCTTCGCCTGCTGTACAGGACCCCTACAGTGGTGGCTCAAGACCAGGGTTTTTTTCCTGAGAGGAAAAGTGGCACATCATTTGGCAGGAGATGTTTGCCGTGTTTCGAGCACTGAAACACTTCCTCCCAGACCTAAGAGATCGCCATGTGTTGGTGTGCACCGACAACACAGCTGTGGTCTCTTACATCAACCACCAAGGAGGTCTGCGTTCACGTCCCCTGTACAGGCTGGCGTACCAGATCCTTGGGTGGTCCCAGGACAAACTCCTCTCGCTGAGAGCAGTTCACATTCCTGGGCATCTCAATATGGGATCAGATATCCTGATGAGGCAGGGGCCGAGGCCCGGGGAATGGATGCTTCACCCTGAGGTGGTGAAGCAGATCTGGAGAGTGTTTGGCCAGGCACAGGTTGACCTCTTCGCTAATCAGGAGACAGCGCAATGTCCCCTCTGGTTCTCTCTAATTCATCCAGCTCCACTGGGGCTGGATGCCATGGTACAGACGTGGCCGAGGCTTCGTCTGTATGCTTTTCCCCCGATCGCTCTGCTCCCGGGAGTTCTGGCGAGAGTGTGCCGGGACGAGGTCAGTCTACTTCTGGTAGCACCGTTCTCCGGACCGAGTATGGTTCTCGGACCTGATTTCTCTCCTCGACAGCTCTGCATGGGAGATTCCCGTCAGGAGGGATCTCCTCTCACAAGCAGGGGTCTATCACCCCCGCCCGGAGATGTGGAAGTTGTGGGTGTGGCCCCTGAGGGTTGAGACCATCCTCCAATACAGAGCTCCCTCAACGAGGAAACTGTACGCCTTGAAATGGAAACTTTTCACTTCATGGTGCAGAGACCGCCAGCTCAACCCAGTCAACTGCCCGATTGGTACAGTTCTGGAGTTCCTGCAGTCCCGACTCTCCGCAGGGTTGACCCAATCCACCTTGAAGGTTTACGTGGTGGCAATTTCGGCCTACCACACCTCTCTTGGTAGGCAGTCAGTGGGCAGAAACACCCTAGTTACACGTTTCCTCTGCGGTGCATTGAGGCTGAGGCCTCCAGTACGGTCCCGTGTTCCGAATGTCCCCTTCTCGGCACCACGGCCAATCGTACTGCAGGCCTTCTCCCTCCTCCCTTTCGGGAGTCTGACCAGCAAAGCTTAATTGTATGTGTCCAGTGCAAACACTGGACGCATATGTCCACAAAGCTGCCATGTGGAGAAGGGCGGACCAATTGCTAGTTTGCTACGGTCCCCCTAAGAGGGGTCTGCCTGCTACAAAGCAGACCCTCAGTCAGTGGATTGTGGATGCTATCAACACTGCCTGCCTATGAGTCCTCTCAGCTCCCCTCACCGATGGGAGTAAGTGCTCATTCAACACGAAGTGTGACGCCTCCAAGGCCTTTCTCGCAGGTGTCCCAATACAGGACATCTGCAACACTGCGGAATGGTCTACGCCCCTGACCTTTGTCAGATTTTATGGCCTTGACATGCGGGCCACTCCAGGCTCTTCCGTCCTCTCGCCCTAGATGTGCTCCGCAGGGATACACACTGGGCAGGGACTTGAAAGTCTGGCAGCGTGGGCATCTCGTCCCCAATGCATTCTCGGATGCAGCTCGAGTTCCTGAAGAGGAACGTCTCTAGGTTACGTATGTAAACCTAGTTCCTCAAGGGAATGAGACACTGCGTCTCGAAGCCCCACTTTCGGCATCCCTGTCAGCGCTTGCTTCATTCCTAGAAGCTGAAGCCGGTTTCACCGCACATGCTTTTATACCAGCTGGTCATTACGTCACCCCGTCCGTGACGTCTTGCCCATCCATTGGATAGGTTGCACACGATATTCAGAGCCGATCATGCTGGAGGCATTCCCCAATGCGTTCTCGGACGCAGTGTCTAGTTCCCTGGAGGAAATAGGGTTACATACGTAACCTAGAGACGTTATTGTACTACTTTCGCGTTCTTAATGATCTAACCATTAGACGGAGCCATAATGCTTCATTTGCGGAAGTCATTTGAGGCACGGGGAGGGGGAATAAAGAGTTATATACTTGTTAATGATGTTCGTTTTTTGTTGTTGTTGTTGTTGTTGTTTTTTTTGGGGGGGCTACTTCATGGCTTTCATGGTACAATAGTTAAATGAATGGAAGTGATCAATAGTTAAATGAATGGAAGTGATCAAATGGAAATGGAGGAATGTTATTACATTAACCTTAGCTTCTTTTCTTAAATCACTAAAAGGAATGTTAGGAAACTTGGTCACCCCATTAAAAGGGGCAAAGTATTTGCTTTTCTTAAATCACTAAAAGCAGATATCCTCTTCCTTCAGGAAACACACATAGCTGTTGGACAAGAACGTAAACCTAGTGGATTGTTTTGGTATGCTTTATGTGATAATTCACCATGTCGCTCAGGTGTTTCTAATCAGTATACACAAAAGGGGAAATTGTTTGTCTGGAAAGCATACCCTGAAGAAGGCGCTCCGCTACGCGTGGGTTGTTACTTCCCATGTCTTTTAAATTTTTTATCATGAAATAGTCAGTAAAATAAAGGCTTTTTAAATATTTTTTGAAGAAGAGTGCCTTGGATTTCACTTTTTTACATTCATTTACATTCACCATTTAACAGTAAAGCCAGGGGTGTAGCAATCCTTTTTCGGAAGGGTATTTCATTCCAGCTTGATTCAGTGACTGCTGATCCCCATGGCAGATATGGTTGGCCGGTGGGGAGAAAGCTTGGTTGAGCACTGCACGTTTCAAAATTGAAACCCGGTGCAGGTGTTTTTATATCACTGTATTTCTGAAGGAAACCGAGTGTCTTCAGAAAATTATGGATGTCAATTTCATTTCATCTTGCATGTAATGTCTGATAAAGCAGTGTTTGTAAGAGGAGCACTGTGTTGTGTACAGTGTTACCAGGGAAACCTCGATCTCTACCACTCCAACAGCGCCTCTTGCTGGCAGAGAATAAATTTGCATATATATGCCGCCACAAATAGTGTAAGTCTGTGGGACTATGGTTTTTACATTTAGTCATTTCGCAGACGCTTTTATCCAAAGCGACTTACAATTGGGAGAACATAAAGTGTATCATCTTGAAGAGGCAATCAGATAGAAGAAGTGTTCGTAACACCAAGTCTCAGGCATTGTTCAAATAAGTACAAACTAGCAAGGGAAGGAATAAATAAAGAGAAAGAAAAAAACGTTTTTTTTGGTATAAATGAATTCAATTGTATAACAGTTTCACTGCAATTCATGTTATAATGTGTTAGAATTAAAGAACAATAAACATAATACATATGACCATTGCATTTATCTGTACATAGTAAATGCAGTTATTTTTAAGCTGTTGTTGACATCCTATCTAAAACAAAGATAAACAAAATATGGCACAACAGTGACATTACCAAGCACTGGATGCCCCTCCAAAATTAATGAAAAGATGAGAAGAAAACTGGTCAGGGAGGCTGCCAAAAGGCCTACATCAACATTAAAGGAGCTGCAGGAATTTCTAACAAGTACTGGCTGTGTAGTACATGTGACAACAATCTCCCATATTCTTCATATGTCTGGGCTATGGGGTAGGGTGGCAAGAAAAACATCCAAGCCCGGCTAGATTTTGCAAAAACACATTATAAGTCTCCCAAAAGTTTGTGGGAAAATGTGTTATGGTCTGATGAAACCAAGGTTGAACTTTTTGGACATAATTCTAAAAGGTATGTTTGGCACAAAAGCAACACTGCACATCACCAAAGGAACACCATACCCACAGTGAAGCATGGTGGTGGCAGCATCACTTTATGGGGCTGTTTATCTTCAGCTGGAACTGGGGCCTTAGTCAAGGTGGAGGGAATTATAAACAGTTCCATATACCAGTCAATATTGGCACAAAATCTTCAGGCTTCTGCTAGAAAGCTGAAGATGAAGAGGAACGTCATCTTTCAGCACAATAACAACCCAAAGCATACATCCAAATCAACAAAATAATGGCTTCACTGGAAGAAGATTGAAGTTTTGGAATTGCACAGCCAGAGCCCAGACCTGAATCCGATTGAAAATCTGTGGGGTGATCTGAAGAGGGCTGTGCATAGGAGATGCCCTTGCAGTCTGACAGATTTGGAGCATTTTTGCAAAGAATAGTGGGCAAATATTGCTACGTCAAGATGTGCCATGCTGATAGAATAGAATATAATTTTTTATTTGTCACATACATGATTATATAGAGAGTATATAACCAGCAGTGAAATGTATTCTCTGCATTTAACCCATCCTAAGTGAACACACACCCGGAGCAGTGGGCAGCCATGTTACAGCACCCGGGGAGCAGCTGGGGGTTCGGTGACTTGCTCAAGGACACCTCAGTCGTGGTATTGAAGGAGGAGAGAGCGCTGGTTATTCACTCCCCCACCAACAATCCCTGCCGGACCTGAGATTCGAACCCACAACCTTTGGATTACAAGTCCGACTCTCTAACCATTAGGCCACGACTTCCCCTGATAGACTCATACCCAAAAATACCGAGTGGTGTAATAAAATCAAAAGGTGCTTCAACAAAGTATTAGTTTAAGGGTGTGCACACTTATGCAACCACATTATTTTATTTTTTTTATTTTTACTCCACCTTTCCTAAAATATTTTAGTTTGTTTTTTAATTTAGTTGTACAGGTTACAGGTTATAGTTTACATTAAAGGTGGAAAAAGTTCTGAAATTATTTATCTTGGTCTCCTTTTTTTTACATCACAGTGAAAGTGAAAGTGAAGTGACATATGACCAAGTATGGTGACCCATACTCGGAATTTGTGCGCTGCATTTATCCCATCCTAAGTGCACACACACAGCAGTGAACACACACACCGTGAACACACACCCGGAGCAGTGGGCAGCCATTTTTGCTGCGGCACCCGGGGAGCAGTTGGGGGTTCGCTGCCTTGCTCAAGGGCACCTCAGTCGTGGTATTGAGGGTTGAGAGAGCGCATTCACACCCCCACCCCCATCTGTCCGAAATTTTTGAATCCTGAAAGTTTTGGTGAGATGGACTTTCAATGAGGAACAGAAACCTCTTACTGTAGGTTTAATTAAAAATATCTTAATTTGTTCATATCTTCAAGCTTAGGGTTTTGGGATAACGTGAGTGTGAATAAACGATGACAGAATGTTCATGTTTGCATGAACTACCCTTTGAAAAACCTTCCGATTTCATGATCCTTTTCACTTACTATTTTTACTCCCTCAACATCTTCTGCGGTCCCTCGTTTTTCTTTCACTTTCTTGTATTCTCCCTCAGAGAGTGTGATAGCACAGATCTGAGAGTGTTTCCACCTTTAATTGCTGGAGCATCTGAAGTGAAATTGGCTCGTTCACCTCTCTCAGAGGAGCATGACTGGTCTACTTACGGCTGAGTAAATTGTGCATAGGAGGAGTGTAATTGCCTGTTAGACTTGGAGCATTCTTAAGTTTCCTCACCACAAAGTGGCACACCATCTGCTCATCGTTATGCAGAAATACCTTTATGGATGAACGATTGCTTCCAATTACACTGAGGCATTGCACAGGGGGATTTCAGCTACCGACACAATGTGGTGTGGGCTTTATTTTAGCTCCCTTAACTGGCTTGCAAATACATAGTGTCTAAAATTTCATATATTCTGGATAAATAATCAAAACAACTTAATAGAACACGATAGAAGGGTGCTGGAGGTAAGAATCCCATTATTTTTTTATTTAAAATTTATAGTAATAATGTGTAAACCTTTTATGACAGACCTACGGTACCACTGATGTTGTTAGCTGATGATATATGTTTCTGTAGAAGTCACACATCTGTGTGATTTCATTAAAATGGCATTAAAAAGTCAGTGCGACTTCAAAAGAGTTTCATTAAAAAATAAATATATAGAAAAATAGCTGAACTGACTGTTAAAAACTACACTACCCATAATCCTAAAGATCAAGCAAATTAAGAAATCGAGTAGGCCTCACTATACTCGACTTTAAACATTAATGTACTTATGAATTTAAACATTCTGCAATAAACTGCAAATTTATTGTATTTTATGCTATAAGTCAGTATATTTTTTTTAATTATCGTTATGAACTGCTGAAAAGGTAGGAAGGCTCATGCAATATACATGCTGAGATTATTAACATTTAAAATGTATTAATTATATAAATAACTTCAATATACATTTTAAATAAATAAATAAATAAATGACAAATGTGGTGTTTGTTTACATGTCAAATTATAAATTAATCTCTACTTTCTGGCCTAAAAGGGACAGTATTTAAAACTTAAAAACATATACACAATAATATTATACATTAAAATGCATAAAATGTACAAAATGTGTCTGTATCACATGTCCATTAAATCAAGGTTTCTTTCAGCTTGGTCCCCTAAACCCACTGCAGGCCATGAAAAGACTGTTGCTAGGAGATATAAAGCATTGATATAGATTATGCCAGGAGATATGAAGAATATAGTGGGTATAAAAAAATTAAAAAGTCCACACACAATCCTGTTAGAATTTATACTAAAAATGTATCCAAGTAAAACCATCTTTTTAATGCAGTACTGAAATGAACAAAATTCAAAGAAATATAAATTTTAAGTGGTTTAAACAAACAAATAAATAAATAAATGTGTACACCCTTTTATAATGGGACTGTTACTCCGTTTGGACTTAATCGATTACATTAAACTCTTACTAAAAATGAATTTTAATCTTCCGCTCATCATTTAAGTGACTAACCTTGAATAAAAATCATCTTCTGTAGGACTTTCTTAGCATGTTCTTGGTTGCATTTTAATGCTTAAACATAGGGAAAGAGCAAAGAGCTTGCAAAGGATGCGGGATCTCATTGTGAGGAGGCACCAATCAGGAGAAGGGTATAGAAGTATTTCCAAAACATTAGATGTGTCCATATCGTGAAGGCCATCGTCAACAAGTGGAGGACAAGGAGGAGACAATGAGACACTACAAAGAACAGGACACCTGTCAAAGGCTGATGTAAAAGCAAGATGGAAACTTATCAAGGAGGCTGCCAAGAAAATTACAGCAACAGTAAAGAAGCTGCAGGAACGTCTGGTGTGAACTAGACACTTGCTGTATGTGATAACAATACCCGTTATTCTTCATATCTTAGCCTACTTCAATTTTGCCAATTTTTATGGTCCAATGAAACCAAATTGGACTTTGGGGGCAGAACTTTAAAAAGTGCATGTAACACAAAAACACCACCACTGCTCATCACTTAAACAGCATCATATCCAAAGTAAAGCATGGTGGTGCAGGCATCATGCTATACCTCTGCTTGCCTCCAGCTGGGACTGGGACTGGGGTAGTATTCAAGAAGCAAAACCTGCAGGCCTCCATTAAAAATATGAAGATGAAAAGAAATGTAATCTTTCAGCACAATAATAACCTCAAACACAAATTCAGATCAACAAAGCAGTGGCCCAAGGAAGAGTCCAGATCTAAATCCAATTGAAATAACTTGCACAGGCTGTACACAGAAGATCTTACAGTAATATGATCAACACGAGCTCTTTTGCAAGGATGAGTGGGGGAAAAATTATAGATCAAGATGTGCTAAGCTGATAGACTCTGATAAGACTGGCTGCTGTATTAAAATCAAAAGGTGAATCAACCAAGTATTAGTTGAGGGTTGTGTACACTTGTGCTTTCAGCATTTTAAGTCATGAATTTAGTTGGTTTTAATATTAAATAAAAGGGTCAAAAGATCTGACATAATTTTATTGGATTCATTCACATCTCAAAAAAAGCTGCTGTTTTAACAGGTTTGTGTAGACTCTTTATACCCACTGATTATTTGTTAAGAACAAAACTCTACCTAGATTTGAGAATCCTATTCTTATAACCCTGTAAACCCTATTTCAACCTTATCACAGTTCGGAATTCATATAATTCTGAATATACTGTAGTAAATTCTGGTTGTATCACCCAATTTCAGTGTGTATGTGTGTGAGCATATGTATAGTAGTGTACAGTAGCTTGGGTTTAATTTTTCATGCATGAATTACTTTACTTTCAGTTGTTAAAGTCATTACTTTATGAATTATTCTGCAGTAGCATTTAAGATATTATACAGGGCATGACCCTGTTGCCAACTATGAGAGAATGTATTGTTCATGAAAATTAATAATGAAAATAGGATGCCTGAATGAATGCAAAGCCTGCATGACTTTGGGCTGGTTGTGTTATATAAGGAAGTAGCAAAGAAGGACAAACTGTACAAATGATACAAACTTTATGGAGACAGGCAGCTCTGAGGAAGGACTTCTTGGCTTAATTATGTGGTTTTTTGTTGGGGTGGTTTTTATTTCAGTTTTCAGTGTTTTGTTTAACAAGTTGTATTTTTTCTTTATTGAATAAAAAAAAATGTCACAGCATAGGTTGAAGGGAGAGTGAGCAACAGTTAAAATCTGCATTTTCACCAGTGCTTAAACAGTTTAGAAAAAAAACTACATATACAGTGAAAGCATATTTTAATTTCAATAAAACCAACATTTTGCTAAGATTTGATTTTTATGTAAGCCAATGTAATGACAATATGTAATGACAATGATAGTATGTGAGATTGTAACATTGTAACAGCATTTCACTTGCATTAAAATAACAAAATAAAACTATTGGTTAAAAATGTTTAGTATAAAAACGCTGCATTTACAAATGGTCTATTCTATGTAGCACGGCATCTATTCTTACTCTTCAGTAATGTTTAATAATAAGAACAGAATAACATGACAAGTCTGCAGTTTTTCAACACCTTTTTTTTTTGAGGATGGGTGTAAAAAGAGGATTTTTGCAGCTCAGGGATGATGACTTCCTTCCAGCTGGATTATCACTCAAATTTCTATCTAGAAAAGCCTCAGAGCTCAACACAGGGCCATCAATAACATGTCTCTCCATGCCTGCAGTGCTATAAACAATTGCACCAGCACCTTAACAGTCTTAGCGGACACCTGCAGGAGACAATCATTGCTCACGGCTATTTTGTCTCAGGTAAAAGAGAATTTAAGATCAGAAAAGATACACCTTTCAGACATATTCCAAAATACCAAGTCAGCAAATGTCATTTATCCTCAATTTAGGCTACATTTACACAACAACAATTATACTAAAAACAGAAAAGCTTTTCCTGTGCATTTTTGAAAAGTTTTGCATACTGACAACAAAATTGCCAAAACAATCCCCGTTCACACTGATCCGTGAGAGCAACTAAAAACGCTGCATTTTGCATGCCAGGCCAGCAGGTGGAGATGTCACTTTGTAAAGAAACACTACACGCCTGCGCACACCTATAGACTGAACACATAGTACATACATGCATCATGTCACCATTTTCACAAATTTGCATTTTTGCAGAGCAGTTGTTTAAAGTATCTGAGTGTATGTAATTTATTCAATATACTGTATTAGCAACTTTTACTCTACTACATTTTTGAATAAGTATATGTATTCTTTACTCCAATACATTTGTGATAAAAAAATGCAATTACTCAATACATTTTGCATGGCACCTAATTGCATCAGTTTATTTTAGCTACAGAAGAAGTGATATTGCCATCTGTAAGGCATTGAAGTTACTAGACCTTTTTTTTGCTGAAGCACCACCTGAGTCTTCTCGTCCCATTTCTACCAGTGATGCTCGATTCAACTTCCTGGGTCTAGCTGTGCAGATATCAATTGCGCAACAGGGTTGTAGGTTACCAGGTTGAGGTCACAAATGGGTTGAAATTTGTATGATGAGTCAATTCTGTGAGTAGGATGTGTTTCAAAATCTGGCAACTGGACAACCTTGGAATAATGTGTGACCCGTGCTGGCAAAATGAGTCGGAACGTGCATGGGCTAATCTTGAGCTACAGGCAAAAAAATAATAATAATTGAAAAATGTCCATTTTGGTCGGATTTCGGGTTTCAGGAGTTCATTAAGCCCTCGTCTTATGATCCAAATGCTCCAAATAGTAATTAAACATCTAAAATTATCTTTATTTGTACATATTCTGAGATGAGTACCTTTTCTCTGCTCGCTTCTCACTCTGCTGCTGACTCACATATGAATCACATTTTCAGTCAGCGCGTGATCCCGATAAATATACACAGAATTACAGTATTTAAGTAGGCTATTCATACAAACATAATCAGTTATGTCTTAAGTGAACGTTTGGGGAACTGATGGGGCAAAACCTCTGATGTGTAACTATATTAGATACATGCATTATACAGTAAGTCTTAATATATATTATTTTATTGTTATCTAACAATAAAACGTTGTCGCCGATCCATTGTGTAGTGTGCACACAAGAGCAACTAGATGGAACCCCAGACAGTCGTGTAGTGTGAGAAGAGCATCGATCCGACGACTTTGCAAACCATGCAGTGTGAACCCGGCATTAAGGGGAGCTACTCTTTTAAGACCACAGGTAATTTGCAAGAAAAGTTGAGCACTCTAGCATCATGACAAAAAGCTGAAGCGATATCAAGTGTCGACATTTGCATGTCAGCTGGTGCATAAACAGATGAGCATCTTGAGGCATGTATAATGTTCTGCTTTGAACAGCACTAATTGTTCTCGTTTGGAGTGCTTAACGAGGACGTCAGCTCCAGCTGCCTCGTCAACACTCAATAATTAGACAGGAGCAGACTGGGACACTTTCCCAGACAAAGATGAAGACTAGTAATTAGAATAAACTGTGTTCTTAATTATAATTTGCTTTGAAAGTTCTTTGAGTTTTATATATATACTGCTTTCTGTGCTTGGAAATCCAATCTAGTGCCATAAACCATGGACAGTCTCTGGATAGCGATCTTAACACACCCATATATCTTAGTCTCTACAGACAGACCACTATGTCTAATGGGACTATAAATACAATGAAAGCTATCTAATACCATACAGCAAAATAATTAATACTGCTGCTACTACTGGGGATTAAAAAATACACTTGATATTCAGGAACACAGCATTATTAAATTGATTGCACTTACACTATATTGAATGAGAACAAAACTTGAAGCAGTGTTATCTTAGTATCACTGAGATAGTATGATAGTTTTTGTTTGAGGACATTAGAAGCAATCAAAACCAACAAAAGAGCAACAACGTGCAAGTGCTATGACAAGTCTTGGTTAGCCTAACGCAGTACACGTAGAAAGGTTTTTTTTTTTTTTTAAAAAAAAAAAGATAATTAGTAGATAGAATATAGAAAAAAGAAACCTAGTGTTTTTTTTTTTTTTTTTTTTTGTTTTTTGTTTTTAATATATAAGAAACAAGTAGATAGCATCGAAAAAAGAAAGCTAGTGTTAGTTTTTCAATGAAAGCTAGCAGTTAGAGAATAAATATGCAATTGATAAAGGGTCAAATGTGTGTTGTTGTTGTTTTTTAAAATAAAAAGGAGACAGATAGATAAAATAGAATTAGAATAGAGAGTGCTAGAGTTAGAGGGTCAAATAAAGATGGAAGAGATGTGTTTTTAGCCGTTTCTTGAAGATGGGTAAGGATTCAGCTGCTCGGATTGAGTATTACATTATCTGCTTTCATGTTAATATTAGTAGTTAATATTATTAGTATATACAGTTAATATTTATTTTATTTAGTAAATAATATTTTTACGGGTTTAATTTTAGTTTCATTTAACTATAGTAATCCTGGATTGAGCTGGATGATAGAACTATTATCTTCTGTAGAACTTTTTTTTTTTTTTTTTTCAAATTTGATGAATTTTGCTGAACTGAGCTGAATTGAATGAACACTGAACTGACTTAAACAGAAAAAAATAATGTGAAGCTGCTTAGAAACAATCTGTATTTTATAAAGAACTATATAATTAAAATTAGTATGTATTTTAAAATATATAGCAAATGTTTTAATCTATCAGGGAGAAAAAGAAAAAAAAACATTAAAATGGGCATATTGTCTGTTGTCTTCAACGGGGAAGTGCATTCAGAACAAATTAGCTACAAACTACACAAGGCTTATATAAGGGTTTGTTTTCTCCTTTTTCCCCTACTATATTTTGAATACAATTGAATACTTATGCCAATTTGATATTTCATGTAATGTAAGCATTTTAGTATAAGGCTGCAACCAAAAATGAAGGGGTCTGAATACTTTCTGAATGCACTGTGCTGTATATTTGCATGAATGTGTTCTGCTCACAGTGCTCGGCTGAGCAAAATCGAGGTGATTGATTAGAAGAGAACACTCACTTCAGAAGAAAAGCGTCAGGCTGTTATATCTATTAATTATCTTAATTGTGTTATTTTGTGGCCTGATGTTTCATTGCTAATGGCCTCCTCTGATATCACATTATCCCAGTGAACAGGAAATCTTTCACATTAGAAAACAGTGAACATTTGCGAGCAGTATGCAGTAAATGCAGATAGGCTTCACAACATCGCCCTGATGTCAATAAACAGATGCAAGCTGGCAAGTGCTATTTAAAATGACCAATGTGTTGATTGTTTCTATTTTGCAGAAACAGCTTTTGCTGCTGTTGGATTTATGTACTATTTAGAAATCTAGTGTGTGAACCAAGGTTAGGTAAAATGCAAAAAATGGCTCCCTTTCAATTCATGAGTGTGCATCTGAATTAATTTGGCCTCATGCCACACATGACGCTGATTCTAATTTGAATTTTAATAGCAGGAAGAGGAATTTACTGTAATATAATTCAAAGAAATTCAACACACTAACACAGCAGAAGAATTTCAACACATGACAACCAGTGTGACTTTCTTCTGTGGAAGACAAAAGAAGATATTTTGAAGATGAAAGATGAGGATATAAGCCAGTGGAGTCCAAAACAATACTGGATCCCATTCACTTAGCATGGACAAACAAACAATGAGACTGTATCATGGCAAACTCATACGTGAGGGAAAACAGCAGATGAAGTTTAACATGAATAAGACGAAGAATCCTCAAAACACTAGTGATGCATGCTTTCAAAATACTGAAGCTTCAAAACATTTATGAATCTTTTGCTTTGAATCTGAGCTTGGTTCAGACTCGCCAAGTCAGGTGATTTCAGCAAACAGGGCTTTGTTTTCAAACTTTGGTTTCCAAAGATGGTTCACCTCTAGATAGCATTGATCTGATGAACCAATGAACAAGTGTTCAAGACTTGAATTTGAAATGAATTTTAATACTTATTTCATGAAAATGTGCAATTGGTTTGGAAGAAGTGTAATTATATATCTTTAGGCTGAGTTTTCGTTGCATTTACAACATTTTGACCAGTTGGTGCCACCAGCCTGTGGTGCTTCAAGCATTTCGAAATGTCAATAATTTTCCAAAGCAATTGTTAAATTACTTAAGAGTTTCAAAAGGCTTTGTTTCTCCCATTAAAACAGGTGGTTTTCCAAACTGTTTTTGTGCCCTTGAATGGAACTTTGGGAACAGGACTCCATTTGCATGCAATCCAAATGAAAATGAACAACTGAATCCCTTAATGAAGTGCACTTCCACAAGTATGTTAGTGAAGGGTACATGTGATGCTCACAAACTGCTTCATTATGATATGCAAGTGCCCTGCTCCCTCCAAAGTCCCTTTCCCCAATTCAAGCGCCTCTGCCTTTTGGAGTCAGCAGAACATAGGGATGCTTGCATCTGATTGGAATTTGCCCACATAAACCAGGAAAACAGAATTGAGCTCTAATATTACCACCATGGAAAGACTGGAACTGATCTAAAACTGTGTTTGTGTGGGTGTGGTTCAGGTATACCCTACGTAATGGGGACAAAATGTAGAAAATACAGTTTGTGCAATATAAAAAAACTATTATGTCTATGAAACGTCCCCATAAAACATAGAAACCCAATGTGTGTGTGTGTGTGTATTTTCTGCAGAAGAAATAAAGTCATTCAGGGTAACATGGTGTTAATGATGTCAGAATTATCCTTTAAGAAATGTATTGTATTGTGAAGCAAAGATGTGCAATAGTTAAGCAGACACACTTGAATGTCAATGCTTATATACAAACCTCAATAAGAGTCACAGTCAATAAACATCTAGTAAAAAAAATGAGCTCTTAACATCACCACAAAACATATAACTAAGAGTGACAACAAAACAGCAACAACAGCATAAATAAAGCTAAACTAAACAAAAAGCCTGTAACACTAAATGCATAATTTATTCATGCTGCAATGCATGCCGGGAGCCTGCAAATCAGAAACATTGCTCAATATGAATCTGTTTATTCAGTCACTCCTTTAGGCTAGTTGAGACAACATTTGATGGCACATTGTCTGTCTAATATGCATTTTTAAGTAATTCACACTCAGTATCTCATACTCTAAAAACCATGTATGATTGATGAACCGTCATCACTTTTTTTAGTGTAACGTTTCTGGAATGTTGTGTGTAATATGTTTAGTTCCTACTGAATATTACATATAGAGCAGTTATATGAATTTCTTTGAATGCCATTCGATTTTAATTCTGCTTCTTTCTAATTCAAATTACAATCCAGCATACTGTTTGTCTACCTCAGCCGAAATTCAAGAATTGAATTGGGATTTCAAAGGCATTCTCAACTCATCTCTGAATGGTGCACAACCCTGGGCTGAACAGCTTTACGTAGGTGTTCAGGGTTGAAGACAGAACGTGCACTGAGGGATGAGCACTGTATAATATCTTCAGCAATAAGATGTTTCTTTTTTTCCCCTTTCGGTTCTTCTAAAAGAATAAGGCAGCCCCTGGGGCTTCTTTACTGCAGCTCGAGTAAACCAAAAACACACAATAACATTCCCCACTGTGGTACAGTGGAAAAAAAACAGGCTAAACAAACTTTGAAAGCGCAAGCGTTTCTTATCGCATGCTGACACTGTGGGGGAGGTGTGCTATACATCAGATGGATATTGCTGCTGACAATCCCTCCTTCGGTCATACATATGGATCAGTGAGCTCTGGGGTGTATCGGATAATGATGAGGTCTCTGTCAATGTAAGAATAGGACTCAACCTCAACCATAACAAATGTTAGACATGTTCATAGTGTTTTCTCATCATATATTCCTCATCTTCACCTATATTTACATTTTCTGGATCAGTTTCACTCCATAGTCAGCATAAAACCACCTATGACTGAAAAGCCATATGGCTTGAAGTATCAAGTATCGTTCATATTTAAACGTCTCTTAATAACCTACTTAAGCCCAGAGTACACTACATCAGTTTTGATGTAAACTCTTAGCATATACAGCCAAAGTTTTCTCTTTGTCTAGTTTCTTTGCTATTTCTCTCTAGAAGTTATGGCTGAAAAAAATGCATGAGCACTCATTTAAACTAGAGTTGCGAATAAACTAGCATTAACACCCTCACACTAGCACTCGTTAATGCTAGCATATATTGTTGTTGATGTATACAGCTTGTTTGTTGTTGTTTTTTCTTATCAGTTTCTTTTCCAACTGTAAAAAACGGTCCAGGCCAGTGTTGCCACCTTGTGGACAAACTAATTATCACATGTGCGATATTTTTTTTTTACTGTGCGTATTCATGCTACTGTGCTAATGTTGAAATTTTATTTAAAGTTAAATTTAAAAATAGAATAATTCTTTGGACTTTAGAAAAGTTGTACTATTCTGAAGATGAAATTTACATCATGCACATTGTACTTATACCATAACATGCGCAAACTGAAGTAGCCTGTACTTTGGGCTCTAGAGGGAGTATTAAACCTAAACACATTTTTATTTTACTCATTATACACCGAATCACTCAGAACATCCTTTCAACTACAGAGCAACATGCTAAAAACTTTTTTTTTGTTTTTTTTTTACAATGCACTAACAAACCATCTACAAAACACCATTTTTGTAGTGATTGTTTTGTGGTAAACACCAATTCTATTTTCTTCAGGAAATGTGAAATGTAGTCAATTTGGGGCTTAAAATGTAACTGTTTTGGTGAATTATATTATTATATTTTCTTATAAGATTGTCTTTTAATTGGTGTAAACCGACTGCATTTTTCTGAAATATTCAGTCCAGATTAGTCAATATATGTGTGGGCAGTTTTAATGAGTTATTGATACTGCATCGTGATGCCCACCATAAGTCATTGAAGCCACAAGCTCCTTCTGTCAATAGCTTCCACGCACACACACAGAGAGAGCAATATTTTCATTTCCTCTGTGTGTAACTCTGTATGCAGCAGCAGTTCATGGTGGAGAGGGAGTTTCAGAGCTGGTGCATAATAATTGGATTTTGAACTGGTTCCTCCTTAGAGTTTAAATGTGGGCTTTCTGTCAAGTTGGCTTCAGTGCCCTGGCTTTAATTTCTTACTTTTCATTGCTTATAGACCTGTGGCAACTTATCCGATCTTCCCATCCCAGAGAGACCTTCAAAACATGAAAAAGAAGACCAAATATAATTTTATTCAAAATATATAAGGAGCTCATGATATTTCCCTTCAGACCAACTCACCGGGGAAAATTCCAGTCTGATCCAGTGGACATAAATAAGAACTAGATTCTGACAAAAATATGAGCTGGGCTTGCCTGTGTAACAATGCTAGGGTGTTTGTCTGGGTGTAGGTTGGTGTCTTGCAACATTGTTATATTTGCTGAGGTGTACAGGTTTACTGGCCAACCCCAAGTCTCAATGATATTGTTGTGTCTATATGGCTCAGGTCCTTCCTTCCTCTAGCAAGCACGACTAAACTATATACAGCCTACTAAAGATAACAGTGTCAGTTCCCAGTAGATTATTATTTCCCTCTATATCCAAATCCACTTATTCTGCTAAAAAATGCAGCTGTGCGTGACGGTCATAAAGATGTCAGAGGCAAAGAAAGACAATGATAGCAACAATATATTCACACTGAAGGCAGAGGCAGATGAGCTTTGCCCCTGATAATGCGCTGTGGTCTCTGTAGAACCTTGGAGATCATGAAAAAGAGAGGAAAACATTCAGTTACACTCATTCAATGTATTATTGCTATTCAAAGGGAAGAGCACAGCGGTTAGTACTGTTGAGGAGAAGGTCAGACTAGATAAATTGTTAATTAAGAACATATTTGATATATCTGATTTAAATTTTAACTAGACAGAAAAAGGTTTCACAAGAAGCAGGTACCTCTAGTTTGCACCAAATGCAAAAGTCTTGGACTGCCTTCAAGTCCTCATAGGACTTTCTTACTGATGAGTTTGTAAGTTGTAATTGTGATGTGATGAATGTTTAATGGGTCATTCATGACACACATGAGCAGATCAATTTTCTATGTCAGTCGTTTGTACTGTGATGGTTCGATATGCTGTACTCAATAATAACTTTTCCTTTGTATATTTGTTAGTATGAAAGCATTATCACACTTACAATTGTGCTGTTTTATGCTGAATGCAAGGCTGTGATTCAGTTTCAACTTGTGAGGCATGAAATCTCTAAGTTGGTAGATCTTTCTAGTGTATATACTGTATATACAGAGTGCTGCAGGGATAATGTATTTTTGCAAGCCAAAACCTAGAAGCGATTTAGATTTTAGCACTTGCAGTTCCTTAAATCAATATATATATACATTTTATTCTATGACTAAATATATCAGTAAACCCTCTTGTGATTATATTTGAAAGCTTTTACTTGTCTTAAAAAATGTGTTTGCTAACAAGTGGCTAAATGGCACTACATCGAACAGATAAACTCATCTACTCACTAGTCCACTTTCAGAGCCTCATTAGCCGAGTTTCCATTACAGATTTGCACAAAACTTTTGCGATATTTTATAAATGTTGATAAAAAACTATTGCGAACTGACACTGTATCTATTAACCGATGTTATGCGATATATATTACATGCGATGCGTTATATTGCAATATATTCCTCTTTCGAATTGCCTGAAAAACCACCTAATGCAAGCGTAATACTTTTTTTTTTGCGATATATGGGAGTTTTTGCGAAATTGACGTGTTTCCATTAGGCATATTTTCAATTCGCAATTTCAGTTTGCACATTTTGAATGGTAATGGAAACGTAGCTAGAGTGTTTACACTCTTGCAAACTATTCAAACTAAAACATTTAAGGATTTTTTAAAAATGTTTTTGAAGTCATGCAGCCGTGTAGTTTGCTTATAGCTTACCTTTCACTTCATACATTTGTGTTGTAAATATTACCATGTTGAACAAAAATATTTTGTTTGTCATAGAGCATATTTTCTGCAATAATTCCAAAAGCCAATGGAAAAATGGGCCCTGCAGCTGTGATAATGTAGAACAAGCGGTTTCAACTCGTTTGACTCATCCAATCAGATTTTTGAGCCTGAACTGTCAACAGTATTTAAAGTCTGAGATTCGGTATGTTTACTGTCATAGATCTGATGTTTACAAAAACATCTGTGTTTGCACAGAACAAGGATTTCGGATGAATTTATCTTTGCTCACAACATCTTTTCTTGTTTTATCACTGACAGCGCGGGTCTAGAAATCGCTTTCCATTTCCGACGCCAGCTGTTCCTATGACTTATCCCCTTCCTGAATATTCATATGCCTTTTCAGCTGTGACGAAGCAAACTGAGAGAAAGATAAATGAGCATCAAATCAGAATACAGAGTCATTCAGAAGAGACAGACATTGTACACCTACAAGAGGAGAGGTGTTGATATTGATAGTCTGTGACTGTATAAGATTGCATTTGTTTTCTTACAAAAAGCACAGTGGTGGTATTGTCGTACAGTTATGTTAAAAGAAAGATTTACCAAATGCAAATTTACTATTATGTATTGTACTGAGTGTTTACCATGTTTACACAATAAGATACCATATTACCTTGTCAAAACTTCTCATGCTACTGTAATCCTAAATGGGTTAAACAAGAATAAATAGCAACAGTTTATATTGATGGTCCCCATTAGACATTGTTTGCTGTAAGTAATGTTGCAAATAAGTCAACAAGCAGTCATTAGAGTATTAGTTGACTGTCTGATTAATATCTGCTAACACTTTATTTTGATGTTCAACCAACAGACATTCTATTGACAATTGCAATTTCAACTTATTCTACTAACCCTAACCCAAATATTAAAGGTGCTGTATGACCTGTATGGTTGTATGGTTGAACTAGGCATTGCAGTCCAAATTCAAAATATTGGGGAGGGTTTTTTTCACCCGGCCCCTCCTCCTCAGACTTGATGCAGGCAGGTTGCCAGATTAATGACACCAACAGGAACGAGCGCACATGACGATGAATGACATGACATGAAATATGCTGTGTTTTCTGCCAACTGGTAACCCAGGGTGCCAAAATACATTTGGGTAAACTGACAGTGGGCGGGTTTCACAAACCGAAACAGAGACCGACATTCCGGGCCGGAACGCACATTTTCAAAGGAGAATAACTGACTGTAGCATTGTTTTTCAGATAAACAAGTATGTTAACTTAGCATGTTTCTTAAATATCTGCAAACATATTATGGTATTTTTATGCTTTAGTAGAATCAAAAACTTACATACAGCACCTTTAACCCAACAGCCTACTAATACGCCAATGAGAGTTAGTTGAGGTGTAGTTGAAAATTAATGAGAGTTGGTTGACATGTAGTTGCAAAATTACTTATAGACAACTAAATACATTCATCAGTCTGAATGTGCATCCATCCATCCATCTATTCTGGATCAGCATACAACACCTGTATGATGTACAACAAGTGTTTGATGTTGTATGGCAACCCTCGGTATGCAAATGCAAAACATTTTTAGACTTACAGATGTTCAGAAGTTGAACAGATCCTTCAGATGATTCTTCAGATGTTTCGCTGTTAAACTTTGCTCAGTTAATTAACAATGCGCAGATGTTATATTGAATTTTGATTAAATATAATGGTTGATATAAATATAAATTGGTTGATTTTTTTTAAGTATAGCTCACACTGCAACAACAGATTTAGACAAACGGCAACAGACACATTCATCAGATTTTGTCTGATCAGTGTGTTACCCCGTCAGAGTGTGTTGCTGCTGGTCAGTGCTTGTTTTCACCAGTTGAACATGTTGAATCAGCATTTGTCGTGTTGTGGTTCTGGTGTTTGTTGGTGCTGTGTGAATTGGCCATTAGATTAGCCAGTAACTTGTTTAGGTCTCTGTCTATAACAGTGCGTGGTAAATATGACATCTACAGTGAAGTCTACCTCCAGGAAGGACAATAACCCAGTTTTGAGTCTACTTCAACACCTCCTCCAAATCCCTTGCAACCTGAACATGTCTTTACAAAACAATGTCCTACCCTGGAATGTCCCTGTCCCATGTGTCTGGCCACCTCTTCCTCTCATTCCCACATTCACTTCTATCAGTCACCTCCTCTTCTTCACACCCACACTCATGTTCAGACATGGATTCACTGCTGCAGCTACCACAACAGTGCTGCCAAACAGTCATCATCCTCCACACATCCAAAATACTGGACCTAACTAACTAAATAACAACTTCTCTTGCATCTTTTACTCTAACCATAACCAAACATCACATACTCAGGCTGACAGATATATAAGGTGGTTATTGGGGAGATAGATAGATAGATAGACAGACAGACAGACAGACTCATGAAGTAGAGGACAGTACAGTGCAGTGTTGCAGTCTAGCTCAGTTTCTCAGTTTTAAAAAAAAGTCAACAGCACCATCTTCTGGCTAATTGTGATTGTTACTGAAATTTGAAATATAAAAACAATACTGTAAATGAGCTGAACAAACACAGGTACAGATTTATAACATAATTATAAAAGTATAGTAAAACTGTGAAACTGTAAAAACATTAAATGCAATTAGGTTATAGGTGATGTGTTTATGATAACCTAGTTTAACACTGAAATCTATCTATATACTCTGACAAAACGGCATAGAATCCATTTTTTTATCAAAATATTGCTAGTAAGTTTCAGAAATAATTACAAAGAAACATTAAATTAAACTTTAAAAATTAAACAAGTCTATCTATCTATCTATCTATCTATCTGTCTGTCTGTCTGTCTGTCTGTCTGTCTGTCTGTCTGTCTATCTATCTATCTATCTATCTATCTATCTATCCAGATAACCACATTTAGCACTAAGCAACTACTCCGAAAACCTTTTAGACGAGTTTTTGTCAAGCAGTCATCAAAGCTGGACTTTGAACATTAAACAACATTACATAACTTCATTTTCTAGTTTAGTTTGATATTTCCCGCACTGATAATGAAATACTTGTAAAAATCAATTTATGCTAAATGTAAATACAACTAAAAACTACAAGTGAAATGCTCTGTTTTTCACCTCCTCTAACTAAACTAGTGGACTGGCCTGGACTGGCCTGGAGTTTTGAGGCGGAGCTTGTGTGAGTGACGTGGGTTATGTAACCTCATCTGACACAACCACAGCTTTCACTTCCCTAGCAGCATGGAGCAGAATAACTAAAACAACCCAGACTGGATTCTTCGTATTTCACATCAGAGTTTATCAAGACTTCCATTAAACTACATTCTCTGCACCTTTAACTTCAAAGATAAGGGGTAAGAGTTCATTTCACAGCTGTCCTGAACGGTTAACTTATGATTGCATTGGAGTCAGTCTCTGTTTACTGGTTACTGCACCTATGCCGGTGAACAACAATGAAGATGAAGAAAGAATAAAGACTACAGGCCTCTTTTGGGTCACTGGTTGTACACGGTGATCATTATTTTTAGTCTGAACCTGGGGCTGTTACTGTCCCTTTGCTCTTTTAAACATTCATACATGTATCTTAGATGACCACATTAAAGAATAACATTTTTGCTGAAGATTGTACCGATAATGAGAAATTTGTTACCAGCCTGAAGATATAATAATACGTAATATACAGTATGATGATGTTTCAGTATCTCAATGCTGCAAAAAATGCTTTTCTTACTTATATTTTTTGTCTTGTTTCAAGCCAACATATCTAAAAAAAATCTTAAATCAAGAAGGATTTTCTAGACAAGTAAAAATGATTGTCTTGTTTTCAAAAAAATAAAAATAAATAAAAGTTTTTGCTTAGAACAAGCAAAATAATCTGCAAATGGGATAAGCAAAATCATCTGATTTCAAACAGGAAATAAGACAATAATTTTCAGTTGTCTGGAAAAACCTTCTTGATTTAAGAATTTTTAGATATCTGGGCTGGAAACGACAAAAAAAAGGAAGAAAAGCATATTTTTGCAGTGAACCTTTAAGCTGATGGATCAATTCTGTGTTTCTGATCATAATGCTGTTCATACATTTTATTTATTTATTTACATTTTTTAAAGGGCTTTTCATTAGAGGTGCAGCCATGGTGCAGAAATATCAGTCCCCTGTGAGGGTTTACAAGTTCCCTTTTGAGCTCATAATGGCGGTGAGTTTTAAAAAAGTGTATGCACATGAGAGAGTATGTATGCCAAATCATATTCTTTAAAAGTCTGTCTATAGTTGGTTAATCCTTTTATATTTGTTTGTTTTTTTCCAGTTTTGTCTTTTAAATTATACCTGTCGCATAGTTGAAACAATTAAGAATTTATGTAGAATTATTTTTGTTTAGTAATGTTCTCAAAGTTTGTCTAGTCAGCTGTACTCTGTCTCAAAGCGGCTTTGCTCTAGAGTTCATTAAACTTTTAGACGGGTTGTCAGCTCAAATACGGGTAAATCTTTAACCTCACAGAGCACAAGTCTCTATTGCTTTATTTGCGTTAATAACGTTTATGGTTTGAATTGAACCGGCATTTCATGTGCTTAGCATTATAAAATGGATAGTTAACGTCCTGATTTCTCACTGGTCAATACTACAGTCCAGCCATAAAATATACATTAATAGTGGATTATTGTCTGAGCATGGAAGAGCATGGAACCATCGAAATTCATGAAACATTTAGAAGCCAAGCTGCTATTATTTATTTATTTATTTATTCATTCATTATCTCTCTTTTTTGTATGCAATTTTGCATATTGTGGGGCCTATGCAGTTCATGGTTAAAAAAAATAACAATAAAAAAAAAAAAAAAAAAAACAGTATTTATTAACTAGTGTCAAGTGTGTCCAAAAATAATACATTTAAATTATATAGCTCACTTCCAAAGCTCTAGGTTGCTTTACAAGGAAATTACATAATCCAATTACATTAAAGGTGAGATACATTTGGTGTAAAATATGGATCCTGAAAAGCAGTTACATTCACTGTTATATTTTATCTTAATAACTTTTATATCTGATTTAAAACTGATACGATTTTGATGCTTATAAATTATGATTACATTTCTGCTTTAGAAGCTGTTGTAAAATGCAGATTAACACACACATGTGACTGAATTAATGTGCCAAATTGCAACTGTAAATTACATATTTTTAAGATAATTACTATATTGCTTAGGAGAACAATTATTATTTTTTTCATATTTTAATATTTTTGTATGTGTTAGTAATATTTACCTATATGTTAAAATCACCGTAACATATGGTTTTGAATTATTTTTTTCACAGTGAAGTTTAATTATTTTGCAGTGTATGCCAAATGAAAATGTCAGTTTTATTTCACAGATGTGGTAATTTTAATAGTGATAAGGATAAAACGTTTCACTTTATTTCTGTGGTGCCTCATTATGCAAAACTAACAGTATATCTTTGGAGTATCTCATCTGCCCATCTCCACATCACCAGCTGATCTGATAAAGCTGATAAGAGCACTTGACATCAGCACTCCAATACACACTTAAATCCTCTCACAACTCTTGTGATCTGTTAATGTTATCACACACTTTACACAATCATTAACACTTACCATCACCTGAGCACCCATGTGAAAATACATTAGCATACAAAAGAGTATGTATTACATATATAATAGGGTATACTTTACAAGAATAAACTTAAGTGTGAATTTAATGTAATGTTTTCAGACAATTTACTGACTGTTAATTGCATTTAATGAAAAGGCAATTAGTTAAATAAGTGTGCTTTATGATGCACTTACAGTAAGTATGACTTAAGTACATTTTTATATGCAATATCATTCTGCCAAATGTGCTGATAATCTTTTATAATAAACTAAAATATACTTTAATGTGATTTATAAAAAAAAGTATGTCCTGTTTAAATACATTAGTAATTGCATATCTGTAATGAAGTTGCAATTTAGTGTATTAAATAACACACTAAAATTAGAATCAAGTTTGCATGTGCTTTAGTGTGTTAGTCAACACATCAAAATAAATGTACTTCTTTAACAAAAACTCATTTTAAAATGTACTTTAATTTAACAACATTAAAAATTGTACTTAAGTGGGTTAAGAAACAGTCATTAGATAATAAATTATCAAAGCAAGTGTCAATGATAAGACAATTGATATAATAGATTGTTTTATTATATGTAGAGTGCTAAAAATAGCTATCAGGGTCATATAATAATCATGGTCTGAATGTCATTGTACTTTGTGTCTGGAGTGAATCTGTTGCAGTATTAATTCTGGCAGGCATGAGCATCGTGAAATCTCAAGGCATGATTGATCAGCTGGGTAATTAGGTTACAGTTCACATGCATTGATCACATGGCGAAAGTACTAATCACTTGCTCTTATCGACATTATTATTGTGTATTGTTTTTTTCAGATTTGCTGAGTGCACAGTTTAACATCATAGTTTAGTCAGCATGGGCCACCGCTCATGCTTCACAAGAATCATTCAGTGTGTGCACTCAGCCTCTGCTGTCAATCAAACCTCCTCTGGGGTTTATGCCACAAATAAGGCTTACAGTATTATTGTGCTTATGAAACAGCTGTGAATGAGGTTTGGATTTTATAAAAGGCTTGTTGCACACAATATAAAACCCACTTCAACAAGTAATCATGTTAGTATAGGGAAAAACTTCAGGGATTGTATTAGATTTTGGGTTTGAGTAAAATTCACAATTTAAGTATTGGCATTCAGTTTATTTTGGATTTGAATGGAATTGGTCACACGTCTCATGAAAAGTTGAGGTTACACTTTATTTTGATAGTCCACTTTAGACATTCTACTAACTATAAGTAACTTTATAACTACATGTCAACTAATGCTCATTAATTTGCTACTACATGTCTACTAACTCTCAGAGTAGACTGTTAGTTAAGGTTTAGGGTTAGTAGAATAAGTTGACATACACTTGCAAAGTTTCTCACAGTCAGTATGTTGTATGTTGTGGACCCATCAAAATAAAGTGTTAGAAGATATCAAGCAGAAAGTCTACTAATACTCTAATGACTGCTAGATGACATGTAGTTAAAAAGTTACTTACTGTTAGTAGAATCTTTAAAGTGGACTCGAAATAAAGTGTTACCAAAGTTGATTTTTATGATCACATGAAGAGGAATATATTTTTATTCTAATTCTAATTAATTCTTAAATTCAAATTACCATAATTTTGTAAATTGTGCAGAATTGTTATTTAATTATAATTCAGTTCAGTTGCATTATAATTCTATTGAAATTCAGTACTTAAATATGAATATTAAAGGGCTTTTTAGTTCAATGTAGCCTTTTCTGTTCCTGAAAGCAGAAAATAATATATAATGCTTCATCTCTTACATAAACTCTGTTATTGTGTGCAGTCCAGAGAAAACATTTCATTGTTTGATCAACCGCTTTAATGGATGACGTCTATGAACATCATCTCTTTATTGATTTAACACAAAGGTTGAGATATTGCTGGCATTTTAAAGAGGCTACCATACTTTTAGCGTAAAGCACTTGTTTGTGTACCGTACACAGTTTGCAGGGTTTCTGTATATGACCTACTACACTGATCAGAATGTGCAGTAAACAACACTGCATGGAATATTGTATCCAGCTGTGCATTATGCTCGACATGATCTTTCATTGCAGCGTGACAACTCTTTGTGCCAAAATGCATTACAGATGAAAATTTTTGTCATATCACGTGACAAAAATGTAGCATACTACTATTCTATAATGTATTCTGTTTCATAATGTATTCCATTTCAGTCCATTAAGGCACTCCATTACTATTCTGAAGACATTCTATAGATCATTTACATTTTACACATGTGTATATAATGTTGTTTGATTTTTAGCAGGATCTTGTTTCTATTTAATCTACGTGACTCCCTCTCTCTCTGGAATAGCAGAGAACACATACTAAAACAAATATACTGGAAAGAGCTCGTTCACAGCTCAGCATATTTGCACTGATGGCTAATGCACTGACGCAGATGCAATTTAAAGTGTGTAACGTGACACTAAACTAAACAGAGCACAATAGAATTGTTCTGGAGGTATGAATCCTTCCCATTTAACAATAATATGCAAACCTTTCAATACAGATCATTTCTATATGTTTTAGTATATGACCTATGACTTCTCACAGTGAGAACCTTAAAAAGTGAGAGATTAAGGAGTAAATATTGACAGGCGTGCCTGTGGTTAATTTGTATAGTTGACTTAAGACTTCATGTGACATTGTTCTTGGTAATCCGGTCATATGAGCTGCTAAGGCAACTAAAACAATAACATATCACAAGACCTGTGTTCTGTTTTCAAGAACACATATAAGCTATATGAGGGTAATTTACACAAGGTGAAATGGAAAAAAACATATTTTTAAGAACACTGCACTGTGTGCAAAAATTGTCTTCATTTGTACAGTCACGTTTCTGTGTTATATAATCAGTTATCATTTTTATAATTTCTTTCACCCTTTTTCCTTTCTCACACTTACATGTGTCTCATCTTTTTTCTTCCATAGGCCTATGAGATAAGATTCCCAAATTGTCCGCTGATACCCATGTTTGTGAACAGTGTCATTATCAGTGAGTGTCATAGTGAGGATGGGGCGACCCAAGTGACTGAGCGCAGATGTACCGTGGATGTTGAGGCCCCTCGGCTTCTAAAGAGGGTATTACATCTTTTACAAGCCCAAAATGCCATATCAATGCCAAATTCCATCATTTACTGAACTTGAAAACGTTGATTATTTAGACTTTAAATGGATGGACAAAAATGATGAGAGAATCTTAATTTTTGTTCTGAAGAAGAAACAAAAGACTTATGGGTTTGGGACAACATGAGATGGAGTAAATGATGACAGAATTATCATTTTTGCATGAACTATCACAATAAGCCATTAAAACTTACCAATATTAGGTACTTTGTGGTGATTATGACACATGACTCTGTGTTCAGATGGCAGGAGTGGAGTACATGTATTTCATCCAGAAGAACTCTTTGAACCGAAGAGAGAGAACTCTGCACATAGAGGCCTATAATGAGTCCTTCTCCAGCAGAGTCAATGTCTATGAGCACTGCTGCTACACGGTCTGAAGCCACACCATTTCTCTCTCACTTATGAACACGTTTATGTGTTAGCCGGTTTACGAGGGATCCTGATGTTTATGCGTTCCCTCTTCAGGTTCACCCGGAGAATGAAGACTGGACCTGTTTTGAACAGTCTGCCAGCATGGACATCAAATCCTTTTTCGGGTTTGAGAGCACAGCAGAGAAGATTGCAATGAAGCAATACGCCACCAGTATCAAAAAGGTGTGTGTGCATTTTTTTTATTTTTTTTTTTCAAATAAAGATACATTTTGTTAGTAAAAAATGTTTCACAATTGTCACAATAGTAAAGACATGACACACAAACACAAAAAGTAATGGTTCCAAAAATATGCTTCATTTTCTTTGAGCAATAAAAATATGGAACCCCTGGACCAAGGTGATGAAAAAACATGACAGATATTCATGAAAACTTAAAAAACGCAGACAATTGAGTTCACTTGCAAAATAATTGCATTCGCCTGGGAAACTTTGCATTCACTTGCAAAACTTTTCTGTGTCACGTCTCTGTTCCCAAAAACTCTTATCTTCATGTCCACACCTCAACTTTCTCCTGGTCTGCTATGTTTTGTGTTGTCTCACAAAAATGTTGTGTTCTAAAAAATATTGCATTGTTTGAGAAACTGTATGTGGAAGGAAGTTCTTTACATCTTGCATGCAAAAAGTTTTGCAAGAGATTGCGAAAGTTTCTCGGAGGAATGCAAAACTTTTGCAAGCGAATGCAAAAGCATTGAAAAAAAAAAAAAATTGCAAAAACTTTTTTTTTTTTTTTTGCCCCATCTCATTGACCCCACATACCTTGACCTTTCAGGGTCTCCATACAAAACAAAAATAATGTTATCTGGAGAACTTCAACGGTTTTGTCAAGTAAATAAGCAATAATTGCAAAAGCAATGCAAAAGAATGGCAAAATCTTTTCCGTCACCCTATCCTCTTTGTACAAAAAGATCTGGACAACTTGAACAGTTTAGTCAAGAACAAGTAAACATTAACACTTAAACATTTGGAACATTCTTTTTTATTATTTCACTGAATAAATGTTTACTTTATCTAGATCCAGACAGTCAGCGACTGGCCGGCCAAGTTTCTTACTGCTTTATTTTCAAGGCTCCCCTTCCTGCTTCCTGATTCCTTTATGTTTATTATCAGGATCTGTTTTGCTGTAGTGCACTAGTTGTAGCTGGCTTGCGTGTAAGAATGTGTTTTCATGTGTTTGTCTACCTAAAGCCAATGTTTGCTTGTTCCATTTGTGTATCACTCTCTATCTGTCACTCTCTCCATAGGGAAAAGAGATTATTGAATTTCACCTCAAACAGCTGGAGGAGGAGGGCATTACCCACGTGCCCCGCTGGGCACCTCCTCCTGCCCCCACCCCGTCTCACGCCAGAGCTATCCCAGCATGCAGCAGCAGAGCTCACCCCGGCTCCACAGACGTCCTGCCAGGCTCTCCGGATGGTGAGATGAATTATAGTGCTCACTAGCATGTGCTCATAAATATAATAATGTGGAGGAGGAATGAAAAGATATTGTGCATCAACAAATTCTAGTGAGCTGCCTTGCTGTCTACTGCCTTTCAAAGTAGGCTACTTTCAAAGGCAGTGTCCTAACTGCACCCTGAAAGAAACCTCTTAGGTTATTGTGACTTATTTGCAGCTCTACACAGTAATCCTCACACAAACCAATCAGGGTAATCAAATCACTATTGATTTCAAAATAGATTTGTGTTAGCATGTTGCTAAGCTAATTCCATTATACACCAAGCATAAAAAAAGAGGCTCTATGTTTTGTGACAGAGCCAATGATCTCTGACACGTTCCTCAACTGTGTTGGTTGTGTGTTGTTCACAGATAAGTTAGATGCAGACTACATCTCCCGTTATCTGGGAAAGCTGACCCCTTTCCAAGAGAGCTGTCTCATTCGCCTACGACAGTGGCTGCAGGAAACACACAAAGGGAAGGTAAGTGCAATATCTAAAATAAAACAGAAAGAAATTAATATCTTTTATTCAGCAAGGATGCATTAAATTGATCAAAAGTTAAAAACTTAAGGAGCACAACTGTTTTCAACATTTATAATAATAGTAAGTGTTTCTTGAGCTGCTAATCAGCGTATTAGACTGATTTCTGAAGGATCATGTGACACTGAAGACTGGAGTAGTAGAAAAGATTACATTTGACTTCTTTCAAAAACACGAGTTACCAAACCGATAGAGGGTTTTAATGGAATTATTTCATAATTATATTTAGATCCCTAAAGACCAGCATGTGCTGCGTTTCCTGCGTTCACGGGACTTTAATCTGGAAAAGGCCAAAGAGGCTTTGTGCCAGACGCTCACGTGGAGGAAGCAGCATCAAATAGACTTCCTGTTGGACACATGGCAGTGTCCACAGCTCCTGCAGGACTACTACACAGGAGGCTGGCACCACCATGATAAAGGTCTGTCTTTACTATATGTTTAAATTGACTTTAAACATGGCTGTGTGTGACATAGAACTAATGGAGAGCCTCTTAATCCAGGATCTGTGTTAGTCCTGTGCTTTGAAGAGTTTGAAACCGTGCTTGTTATGTGCTTGCTTTTGTATGTATTTTGTAGATGGACGTCCTCTTTATATCCTTCGACTTGGACAAATGGACACCAAAGGTTTAGTGCGGGTGCTGGGAGAAGAGAGCCTTCTGAGACATGTAAGAGTTCGACTAATTCATATCACTCTTCACAATACACATAGTTTCAAAGCAGCTTTACAGAAAGTCATACTGTTATGTTTGTAACGCCTTAGTGCTTTACCATAGAGCAAGTTTTAGTTCAGGGTGATACGACAATATATAACAACCATACAAGTAATCCTCCGAATCTAGATCCAGCTATATTATTATATTATAGTGTTGTCTTACACACACTATTATCAGTGCCACAGGTTCTAAGGCACACATCTGAACATTCAAAGGCAATTAAGAGATGTAAATGTTGGTCTGTTTTGCTCTAAGCAAGAGTAAAAAAAATCTTAAAAGTATTAATGATAATATGATTAGTTGAAAAGTCTGAAGCTCGGGCACATACCTGAGCATCTGAAGGCAATTAGACTTAAATATAGGTTAGTTTTGTTTCTAAAGTTTCTAAGCCAGCACAGTCAATTCTCAAAAAGCACCAGTGAAGATTCAGTCGTTGTCTTAGGTGAAAAATAGGCTGTTGTCATAGTTGTGTTATATGAGTTTAACAGTTTTTCCAATTTTATTAGTCATTTAACTGACAATGTTGAGCAATGTAGGTATGGCTTTGATTTCAGTTAGTAACATCTCCAATTTTAGACAGAAGTACTATATTGTTACTTTCTGTGATTGAAAGTCAATACATAATGCTTTAATCCCACAGTGAGCAAGCCTGGGCGATTGTTGCAAGCAATGACAAATTCAAATTTGGTGATAGCGGGAGAAACAAACCTTGGGAGAAACCATACTACACAAATAGACTGTTTACTATTGTATTTTTAGAGCTGCTTTACAGCAGAATTGACGGTAACACTTTAGTATAGGGACCAGTTCTCACTATTAACTAGTTGCTTATTAGCATACCTGTTATTATCATATTGTCTGTTTATTAGTACTTATAAAGCACATATTCTGCATGACCATATTCTATATCCATAATCCTACCCAATACCTAAACTTAACAACTACCTTACTAACTATTAATAAGCAGCAAATTATGAGTTTATTGAGGCAAAAGTAGTTAATGGTTTGTTAATAGTGAGAATTGGACCTTAAAATAAAGTGTGACTGAATTGTTCCATTTGTGACGTTGAATTGCTATTTTCTTGTTTATCACTGTAACGCTACTTTGAAACAATCTTTATTGTATAAAGCACTATAGAAATAAAGGCAGTGACTACACCAATGAAGCCAGTTAACATCTGGCTAAATTCAATAAAATGATTATATTCACTGACCCCCCTTTACCTTTGGTTCAACCTTCAGGTGCTGTCCATCAATGAGGAAGGTCTCAGACACTGTGAAGAGAACACCAAAATATTTGGAAAACCAATCAGGTACCTATATCAATTACATGTCCAAACCTGTCATGTATGTACCAAAGAATGGGATCAAAATTAATTTTATTACTTTGGTTCCAATTCCAAGTCCACTTATCAAACTTCTAAATGGAACTGATGTGAATAAGAATCAGTTCTTGGTGGTCACACATATTATGTGTTTTATGTGATGTCTCTACCCTGATAAGTAATAACTGCTTCTGTGTTTGTGTTCTGTAGTTGTTGGACGTGTCTGGTGGATCTTGAGGGGTTAAATATGAGGCATCTGTGGAGACCAGGAATCAAAGCCTTGCTGAGGACGATAGAGCTTGTAGGAGCCAACTACCCTGAAACACTGGGCTGTCTCCTCATACTGAGAGCACCCAGAGTGTTTCCTGTGCTCTGGACTTTGGTAAACACACACAAAAACATAGGATTTCACATTGTGACACACTTATCACATAAACAGAATGTTAACAAATCAGGATATTTTGAAAGACTGAGATAAGCACACACTTAATGGTTGTAAATTGTTCTCTATACACATTGACCCTTTAGAGTTAAATGTCATGTTAGCGTGGTGCCTTTCTTAATTGCCAGGCTTCTGTAAATGTCATGCTTGCCTGGGCCTTTGTTAGCTGTGCTAATGAAAAATGACCCGCTGATTTCTGTTGTACCCTGTTCTGTGGTCAGGTGAGTCCATTCATCGATGAAAACACACGGAAGAAGTTCCTCATCTATGCTGGGAATGACTACCAGGGTCCTGGAGGTCTGGTGGACTACATCAACAGAGACTTCATCCCTGACTTCTTAGGAGGAGACGCTCTGGTGAGTCTGTTGTTGGTGAGATCTGACAGGTTTAAACTCTGATTGGTTGAGACAGTTTCTGATACCAGTGGAGTCACCAAGCTGGACCGTCAGGCAGATCTGTGCATCATTTGTTTAAAAGTGATAGGACATATCACGTGCCTTTCTTAGACCAACAAGTCATTCTCAAACAATTGTTTGCATAATTATATTTAAATATTGTTTTATGTGTGCATATTTGTCATGAAAACCACAGAGTAGCTTGTGTCAAACAGACACGCCTCTAATGCATTTCAGTCTTTTAAACCCTTGTGAAAAAAACAACACTTCTGTATACTTTTAAAAAGAGTACTTATTAATCAAATTATATATTTTAAAAGAATATACTTCCAGGACACATGTAGCTGTATATTTATTCAGACAGACATGAAAACAATCTAATGTCACTCTAATCTAACTGTGTCTCTCTTGTTTAATTCAGTGTGATGTTCCTGAGGCTGGTCTGGTTCCCAAGTCTCTGTATCGTACGGCTGAGGAGCTGGAAAATGAGGAGGTTAAACTGTGGAATGAAAGCATCTACAAGAGTGCGAGTGTGCTGAAGGGATCTCCACATGAGGTACAGCTCATCCACAGACAATCCTCAATAACACACAGCTGCTGCTGTTACTTCAGCTGTGAGAAGTTCATTACACACACTGTATGTTGATGATTGGCGCCATCTGTTGGTTATAAGAAGACATGCATGTGAAAGTCAAATACTGTTAGTCTAGTTCTGCTTAGTCGTTTAGTTAGTGTATGATGCCCATTTAAACAAGTATCTGTGGCACTTCAAATACTGAATAATAATAATATCATCTAGTGTTCCTCATGTAACTTCTAATTTGAAATACAGCTTTTGCATCCTGGTTGAAATTAAATTCTGAATGGAGCTCAGCGCTGTGTGTTATGAATTATGAAATAAAGATAAATCACTTTATTCACTTTCAGGTGCTGATAGAGATTACAGAAGTATCGTCCGTCATTACGTGGGACTTTGATGTGTGTAAAGGCGACGTGATCTTCAATATCTATCACTCCAGAAGAGCTCCTCAGCCAGTTAAAAGAGATGTTCTGAGCACACACAACCTCGGCTGTCCCGCCGGAAACAACGTCCAGCTCATCGACAGATCCTGGATGCTCGGACAAGACTACAGCATGGTGGAGACGGCCCTGACCTGCCGAGAGGGAGAGAGCGTACAGGTGAGGGAATCTCATGAAACCCGTCAGGAACATGAACATGGCTCATATTTTACTACAAAACACGCTGATCAGAAGATGAGACAAACTTCTTTCTGCTCTGATCCACATCTGTCCCATCAGGGATCTCATGTGACACGCTGGCCTGGATTCTACGTCCTGCAGTGGCGTCTTTACAGCAGCCCATCATGCACTTCATCCAGTCGGCCGCGTGTAGATGATGTTCTGGCCTCTCTGCAGGTCTCCTCACACAAATGCAAAGTCATGTATTTCACAGAAGTGCTGCGCTCCACTGACTTCAGGTCTGTATGATTAGTACTGAAGTGCTTGGCATTAAAAATATGAATGAAACATGGTAAACTTAAAAACCACACCATCTGAATGTTGTTACTATATTAAAAATACCATCTGGACATCCAAATGATTTCTCTGAAGGTGTTTGTGGTTGTGTTTGTATCAGGGGCTCCATGAGCAGCCTGGAGTCGAGTCACAGCGGGTTCTCTCTGCTCACCACCTCCTCCAACCAATCACAGACAGAGTCAACCATCTCAAGATAGCACCTTCATCCAGATGGAAAACAAGAGACTTCTGTGAAATGATCATGATCATGTGACGCAGTGAAACAGAGGGTCACCTGTATGAGTGCTGATCTTTTTCAGTTTATCTCATGATCATCTGCAGGCTTTCTGTACATTATTATGCAAGATTTCTGTATATTGTTACAAATACATTTGTAAATGTTGTTAAAAACAAACGAATAAAAAAAAAGTTACATTTCAAGAACCAAGTGTGACCCCAAAAATGAATTTAGAGTTTAATTAATTTTAATGGAAAAAATAGGTCATAAAAAACTTTATAAATATTGCATATTATTATAAAATATCATCAAAATTCTAAATAATAATCAAAAAAAATTATTGAACAAAAATATATTACATTGATTTTCCTAAAAAAACAACAACAAAAAAATAATTTCAAGTAGCAAGTGTGACCCCAAAAATGAAGAAATTCAGTTTAATTAATTTTAATGGAAAAATAGCTCATTAAAAACTTTATAAATATTGCATATTATTATAAAATATCATCAAAATTCAGAATAATAATCAAAAAATATTATTGAACAAAAATATATTACATTGATTTTCCTAAAAAAACAACAACAAAAAAATAATTTCAAGTAGCAAGTGTGACCCCAAAAATGAAGAAATTCAGTTTAATTAATTTTAATGGAAAAATAGCTCATTAAAAACTTTATAAATATTGCATATTATTATAAAATATCATCAAAATTCAGAATAATAATCAAAAAATATTATTGAACAAAAACATATTACATTGATTTTCCTGAAAATAATAATAATAATTTCAAGTAGCAAGTGTGACCCCAAAAATGAAGAAACTCAGTTTAATTAATTTTAATGGAAAAATAGCTCATTAAAACTTTATAAATATTGCATAACATCATAAAATCTCCTCAAAATTCTAAATAATAATAAAAAAATATTATTGAGCAAAAACATATTACATTGATTTTAATGAAAATAATAATAATAATTTCAAGTAGCAAGTGTGACCCCAAAAATGAAGAAACTCAGTTTAATTAATTTTAATGGAAAAATAGCTCATTAAAAACTTTATAAATATTGTATATTATTATAAAATATCATCAAAATTCAGAATAATCAAAAAATATTATTGAATAAAAATATATTACATTGATTTTCCTGAAAAAGGAAAAATAATTTCAAGTAGCAAGTGTGACCCCAAAAATTAATTTAGAGTTTAATTAATTTTAATGGAAAAAATAGGTCATAAAAAACTTTATAAATATTGCATATTATTATAAAATATCATCAAAATTCAGAATAATAATCAAAAAATATTATTGAACAAAAATATATTACATTGATTTTCCTGAAAAAAAGAAAAATAATTTCAAGTAGCAAGTGTGACCCCAAAAATGCAGAAACTCAGTTTAATTAATTTTAATGGAAAAATAGCTCATTAAAAACTTTATAAATATTGCATATTGTTATAAAATATCATCAAAATTCAGAATAATAATCAAAAAATATTATTGAACAAAAACATATTACATTGATTTTCCTGAAAATAATAATAATAATTTCAAGTAGCAAGTGTGACCCCAAAAATGAAGAAACTCAGTTTAATTCATTTTAATGGAAAAATAGGTCATTAAAACTTTATAAATATTGTATATTATTATAAAATATCATCAAAATTCTAAATAATAATCAAAAAATATTATTGAACAAAAATATATTACATTGATTTTCCTGAAAAAAAAAAAAAAAATTAAAGTAGCAAGTGTGACCCCAAAAATGCAACAACTGTTTAATTAATTTTAATGGAAAATAGCTCATTAAAAACTTTATAAATATTGCATATTATTATAAAATATCATCAAAATTCTAAATAATAATAAAAAAATATTATTGAGCAAAAACATATTACATTGATTTTCCTAAAAATAATAATAATAATTTCAAGTAGCAAGTGTGACCCCAAAAATTAATTTAGAGTTTAATTCATTTTAATGGAAAAAATAGGTCATAAAAAACTTTATAAATATTGCATAACATCATAAAATATCATCAAAATTCTAAATAATAATAAAAAAATATTATTGAGCAAGAATATATTACATTGATTTTCCTGAAAAAAAGAAAATCATTTCAAGTAGCAAGTGTGACCCCAAAAATGAAGAAACTCAGTTTAATTAATTTTAATGGAAAAATAGGTCATTAAAACTTTATAAATATTGTATATTATTATAAAATCTCCTCAAAATTCTAAATAATAATCAAAAAATATTATTGAACAAAAACATATTACATTGATTTTCCTGAAAATAATAATAATAATTTCAAGTAGCAAGTGTGACCCCAAAAATGAAGAAACTCAGTTTAATTAATTTTAATGGAAAAATAGCTCATTAAAAACTTTATAAATATTGTATATTATTATAAAATATCATCAAAATTCAGAATAATCAAAAAATATTATTGAACAAAAATATATTACATTGATTTTCCTGAAAAAAAGAAAAATAATTTCAAGTAGCAAGTGTGACCCCAAAAATTAATTTAGAGTTTAATTCATTTTAATGGAAAAATATCTCATTAAAAACATTATAAATATTGCATATTATTATAAAATATCATCAAAATTCTAAATAATAATCAAAAAATATTATTGAACAAAAATATATTACATTGATTTTCCTGAAAAAGGAAAAATAATTTCAAGTAGCAAGTGTGACCCCAAAAATTAATTTAGAGTTTAATTAATTTTAATGGAAAAAATAGGTCATAAAAAACTTTATAAATATTGCATATTATTATAAAATATCATCAAAATTCTAAATAATAATCAAAAAATATTATTGAACAAAAATATATTACATTGATTTTCCTGAAAAAAAGAAAAATAATTTCAAGTAGCAAGTGTGACCCCAAAAATGAAGAAACTCAGTTTAATTAATTTTAATGGAAAAATAGCTCATTAAAAACTTTATAAATATTGCATATTATTATAAAATATCATCAAAATTCAGAATAATAATCAAAAAATATTATTGAACAAAAACATATTACATTGATTTTCCTGAAAATAATAATAATAATTTCAAGTAGCAAGTGTGACCCCAAAAATGAAGAAACTCAGTTTAATTCATTTTAATGGAAAAATAGGTCATTAAAACTTTATAAATATTGTATATTATTATAAAATATCATCAAAATTCTAAATAATAATCAAAAAATATTATTGAACAAAAATATATTACATTGATTTTCCTGAAAAAAAAATAAAAAATTAAAGTAGCAAGTGTGACCCCAAAAATGCAACAACTGTTTAATTAATTTTAATGGAAAATAGCTCATTAAAAACTTTATAAATATTGCATATTATTATAAAATATCATCAAAATTCTAAATAATAATAAAAAAATATTATTGAGCAAAAACATATTACATTGATTTTCCTAAAAATAATAATAATAATTTCAAGTAGCAAGTGTGACCCCAAAAATTAATTTAGAGTTTAATTAATTTTAATGGAAAAAATAGGTCATAAAAAACTTTATAAATATTGCATAACATCATAAAATATCATCAAAATTCTAAATAATAATAAAACAATATTATTGAGCAAGAATATATTACATTGATTTTCCTGAAAAAAAAAAAATATAATTTCAAGTAGCAAGTGTGACCCCAAAAATGAAGAAACTCAGTTTAATTAATTTTAATGAAAAAATAGCTCATTAAAACTTTATAAATATTGTATATTATTATAAAATATCATCAAAATTCTAAATAATAATAAAAAAATATTATTGAACAAAAATATATTACATTGATTTTCCTGAAAAAAATAATAATAATTTCAAGTAGCAAGTGTGACCCCAAAAATTAATTTAGAGTTTAATTCATTTTAATGGAAAAAATAGGTCATAAAAAACTTTATAAATATTGCATATTATTATAAAATATCATCAAAATTCTAAATAATAATAAAAAAATATTATTGAGCAAGAATATATTACATTGATTTTCCTGAAAAAAAGAAAATCATTTCAAGTAGCAAGTGTGACCCCAAAAATGAAGAAACTCAGTTTAATTAATTTTAATGAAAAAATAGCTCATTAAAACTTTATAAATATTGCATATTATTATAAAATATCATCAAAATTCTAAATAATAATCAAAAAATATTATTGAACAAAAACATATTACATTGATTTTCCTGAAAATAATAATAATAATTTCAAGTAGCAAGTGTGACCCCAAAAATTAATTTAGAGTTTAATTAATTTTAATGGAAAAAATAGGTCATAAAAAACTTTATAAATATTGCATATTATTATAAAATATCATCAAAATTCTAAATAATAATCAAAAAATATTATTGAACAAAAATATATTACATTGATTTTCCTGAAAAAAAGAAAAATAATTTCAAGTAGCAAGTGTGACCCCAAAAATGCAGAAACTCAGTTTAATTAATTTTAATGGAAAAATAGCTCATTAAAAACTTTATAAATATTGCATATTGTTATAAAATATCATCAAAATTCAGAATAATAATCAAAAAATATTATTGAACAAAAACATATTACATTGATTTTCCTGAAAATAATAATAATAATTTCAAGTAGCAAGTGTGACCCCAAAAATTCAGTTGGAAAAATAGCAAAAACTTTATAAATATTGCATGAGCAAAAACATATTACATTGACAAGTAGCAAGTGTGACCCCAAAAATGAAGAAACTCAGTTTAATTCATTTTAATGGAAAAATAGGTCATTAAAACTTTATAAATATTGTATATTATTATAAAATATCATCAAAATTCTAAATAATAATCAAAAAATATTATTGAACAAAAATATATTACATTGATTTTCCTCCCCAAAAATAAAAAACATTAAAGCATAGCAAGGTCACCCCAAAAACATTTATAAATATTGCATATTATTATAAAATATCATCAAAATTCTAAATAATAATAAAACAATATTATTGAGCAAGAATATATTACATTGATTTTCCTGAAAAAAAATAATATAATTTCAAGTAGCAAGTGTGACCCCAAAAATGAAGAAACTCAGTTTAATTAATTTTAATGAAAAAATAGCTCATTAAAACTTTATAAATATTGCATATTATTATAAAATATCATCAAAATTCTAAATAATAATAAAAAAATATTATTGAACAAAAATATATTACATTGATTTTCCTGAAAAAAAGAAAAATCATTTCAAGTAGCAAGTGTGACCCCAAAAATTAATTTAGAGTTTAATTCATTTTAATGGAAAAATATCTCATTAAAAACTTTATAAATATTGCATATTATTATAAAATATCATCAAAATTCTAAATAATAATAAAAAAATATTATTGAGCAAGAATATATTACATTGATTTTCCTGAAAAAAAGAAAATCATTTCAAGTAGCAAGTGTGACCCCAAAAATTCAGTTTAATTAATTTTAATCATTAAAACTTTATAAATATTGTATATTATTATAAAATAAGAACAAGAAAGCAAGTGTGACCCCAAAAATTCTGATTGGAAAATAGGTTACTTTATAACATATTATGTATCATCAAACTAAATAATAATAAAATATTATGAGCAAAATAGATTTTCCTGAAAAAATAATCATCAAGTAGCAAGTGTGACCCCAAAAATGAAAAAACAGTTTCATTAACTCATTATAATAGATACAGCAGAATAATAATCACATTGAACAAAAATAGATTTTCCTGAAAGTCACAAGTGTACAGAAGCACAAGGAATAGTATTAAAAACATTTCATTGAGCCATAAAATATTCTCCAGATTGAACCAAGTGTGACCCCACACAAGACCAGGAAAAATAGCAGGAGAATGTATATCCTGGTGATTAAGTTGATTTTTACATTGGATAGAAAAACCCAAGCAAGTGTGACCCCAAAAATGCATTTTAATTAATTTTAATGGAAAAATAGCTCATTAAAAACTTGTGCATAATTCATATCATCAAAATTCTAAATAATAATCATCATATATTACATTGATTTTCCTGAGAAGAGTAGCACACCCGAAGAAACTGTGTTTTACACGTGTATTATTATGTGTCAGCAAGGAGAAAGTCTTACTGATGAAAAGAAGAAAGTGTGACCCCAAGGCACCAGACAACAGTGTGAATAGCTCCATTGTCAGTAAGTCTGAGAGAACAGAACAGTGTTTGAACAGGAAGAAACAAGTTCCCCCATCAGGGATTTTCCTGATTTTCAAGTTGTTTCACACAACACAGCACAGCAGAACACATCGAGGGTGTGTGTTTACGTGTGAGAATGTACGTCCCACAGCAGAATTTAGTTTAACTCCGAGAATAGTGTTGCACATAGTGAGAAAGTGTTAGTCACCAGGAAGAAGAAGCGGAGGAAGAGAGCAGAACTCCACAGAGGAGTATGTCACGTGGATGAGAGATGCAGTAGTGTGTGGATGTTGCTCACAGAGAATGTGAAGCACAGACCCAGTATGTCACTGTGTCAGATGTTGTCACTGTGCTGCCACTCCAGCCGCTCCGTCATCGACACAGAGACACACACACAGGACAGACAACAACACAGAGACACTGAAGAGTTGTAGCGTGTAGAGGTTGAGTGAATGTGTGTGTGAATGTGTGTAAGTGTGTGAGTGTGTGTGTGTCAGAGATGCTGTAGAAGGACAGAGAGCCGCTCGACTCGTCCAGAAACACTCCTACTCTCTTACAGGAGACACGAGCAGCTGATATAACAGTGTCCTTATTATTGTGACGGATAGTGAATCTTTGATCAGAGCACTTCAGACTCCAGGAGTTTTCATTACGTCCAAACAAACTGTTATCACTCCATCTCCCTCCTTTCCTCTTGATTTCTTTATAAGACACTGATATATAAACATCTCTTCCGCTCCACTCAGTCTCCCAGTAACAGCGTCCAGTCAGACTCTCTGAACACAGAACCTGACACACAGGATCAAATCTGTCTGGATGATCAGGATACGACTGCGGCTCAGACACCCACGTCACCTTCCTGTTCTCCTCAGACAGAACGAGGTGTTTGTGTGCTGTGTTTGGATCCAGTGTGAGATCACAGGCGTCTGAACACAACACACACATCACAACTAAACTACAATAAAATAAACTCTGTGTTTGACTTACATTTGTGTAGTCCTGCTGTGATCATGAACTCTCCTCCATGATCCACACTAGAAAACACACACACACACACACACACACACACACACACACACACACACACACACAGAATGAGGAGTTGTGTCACAATGTATTAGCAGGATATGCTATCGGTTGTCATGTTATGGTCATTTTCTATAGCAGTGGTTCAAACTTTTTCCAGGCATTTAACGTCCTTCTGCGCGCCCCGTCTCATATTAGTCACAAAGTATTTTAAAAACATTCACATGTAACACATACCTTTGAAAAATAACTCCCTTTTATCAAACACATTATAAACTATTGTATATTTTTAATAAATTACAATAACCGTTTAATGAGATTGTTGTGCTTCATATGATTTGCATAACTCTGTGATGTTTGGCTGAGAGGCGGAGTCTTATATCGTTCTCTGTGGAGTCCACAGCTCAACCAATCAGAATCAAGGACCGGAAGCTATACGCTTTATAGACAATGAACCCCTCCTCTCCTTCTACTCTTACCTCTTACCTTCTATGTACTATTTCTAACCCATTCAAACTCATTTAAGCTTCCACTCTCTCTAATACTATTTCTAATCTATCTAAATCATGCTAACAACATGCTAATAACATGCTAATCATGCTAGAAACACGCTAATCATGCTAGCAACATGCTATTAACATGCTAATCATACTAGAAACATGCTAATCATGCTGACGACATGCTAGAAACACGCTAATCATGCTAGCAACATGCTATTAACATGCTAATCATGTTAAAAATAGGCTAGTAACATGCTAATCATGCTAACAACATGCTAGTAACTGGCTAATCATGTTAGCAACATGCTAATAACTTGCTAATCATGCTAGAGACCTGCTGGTAACTTACTAATCATACTAAGAACATGCTAGTAACTTGCTAATCATGCTAGCAACATGCTAGTAAACTTGCTAATCATGCTTGAAACATGCTAACATCATGCTAGTAACTTGCTAATCATGTTAGCAACATGCTAGTAACATGTTAATCATGCTAGATATCTGCTGGTAACTTGCTAATCATGGTACGAACATGCTAGTAACAGGCTAATCATGCTAGAATCATGCTAGTAACTTGTTAATCACGCTAGAATAATGCTAGTAACATGCTAGAAAACTTGCTAATAATGCTAACAACATGCTACTAACTTGCTCATCATGCTAGTAACTTGCTAATCATGCTAGCAACACGCTAGTAACAAGCTAATCATGCTAGAATCATGCTAACAACATGCTAGTAACATGCTAATCATGTTAGAATCATGCTAGTAAAATGCTAATCATGCTAGAATCATGCTAGTAACATGCTAATCATGCTAGAATCATGCCAGCAACATGCTAGTAACATGCTAATCATGTTAGAATCATGCTAGTAACATGCTAATCATGCTAGAATCATGCTAGCAACATGCTAGTAACATGTTAATCATGTTAGAATAATGCTAGTAAAATGTTAATCATGCTAGTAAATGCTAGTAACATGCTAATCATGCTAGTAACTTGCTAATCATGCTAGAATCATGCTAGCAACATGCTAGTAACATGCTAATCATGTTAGAATCATGCTAGTAACTTGCTAATCATGCTAGAATAATGCTAGTAGCTTCCTAATCATGCTAACAACATGCTAACATGCTAGAATCATGCTAGCAACATGCTAGTAACATGCTAATCATGTTAGAATCATGCTAGTAACATGCTAATCATGCTAGAATAATGCTAGTAGCTTCCTAATCATGCTAACAACATGCTAGTAACATGCTAATCATGCTAGAATCATGCTAGCAACATGCTAATCATGCTAGAATCATGCTAGAATCATGCTAGTAACATGCTAATCATGCTAGAGATCCTGCTGGTAACTTGCTAATCATGCTAAGAACATGCTAGTAACATGCTAATCATGCTAGAATCATGCTAGTAACTTGTTAATCATGCTAGAATAATGCTAGTAACATGCTAGAAAACTTGCTAATCATGCTAACAACATGCTAACATCATGCTAGTAACTTGCTAATCATGCTAGCAACATGCTAGTAACAAGCTAATCATGCTAGAATCATGCTAGTAACATTGCTAATCATGTTATAATCATGCTAGCAACATGCTAGTAACATGCTAATCATGTTAGAATCATGCTAGTAACTTGCTAATCATGCTAGAATAATGCTAGTAACATGCTAATCATGCTAACAACATGCTAGTAACATGCTAATCATGCTAAAGACATGCTGGTAACTTGCTAATCATGCTAAAAACATGCTAGTAACACCTTAGCAACCACCCCGGGTACCATAGCAACCACCTAGCAACACCCTAATAACCACCCCGGGTACCTTAGCAACCGCATAGCAACCATCCAGAGTACCCTAGCAACCGCATAGCAACACATTAGCAAACCACCCCGGATACCTTAGCAACCACCTAGCAACACCTTAGCAATGACCCTGAGTACCCTAGCAACACCTTAGCAACCACCCTGAATACCTTAACAACCGCCTAGCAACACCCTCGCAACCACCCGGGTACCTTAGCAACTGCCTAGCAACAACTTAGCAACCACCCCAGGTACAATAACAACACCCTAGCGACCACCTCAAGTACCCTAGTAACACCATAGCAACCACCCCGGGTACCTTAGCAACTACCTAGGAACACCTTATCAACCACCCCAGGTTCCTTAGCAACTGCATAGCAACACCCTAGCAACCACCCTGAGTACCCTAGCAACTGCATAGCAACACCTTAGCAACCACCCAGAGTACCATAGCAACCACCCCAAATAACCTAGCAACCGCATAGCAACACCCTAGCAACTACACCAGGTAACCTAGAAACACCCCAGCAACCACCTTGAGTACCCTAGCAACCACCCTAGAAGCCACCCAGGTACCCCAGCGATCTGTTTTTCTGTGTCTGTTCTTCTGATAGACTGTATTGCTTTTAAAACATTCAAATTTTAATCTTTAAAACTATTTTACGTATTTCAAACTACTTCAAACTGAAAACCTTCAAACTTCAAGATTTTAATACTTTTTACGAACTTTCTGGCTAGACTTTTTTAAGCCAACTTAAAGTTTGTCTTCAAACTTTACTATCTAGTTGTCATTGTAAATATTCATTTATAAAGCGGATAGTTCCGGTCCTTGATTCTGATTGGTTGAGCCAAGTTCGAAGCTATTGTAAACATAGACATAATAAATACCTAGACGCCTCATTGGCCGCTCGACCGCACGTCAACGGCGCCGCCATATAGCTGTGGGCAACTCTCCATAACTCTCATATCGGGACAGACGAAAACATACCTGACTCGTCGGCAGTTTGGGCATCTACAAACCGTCACACAATAATAAAAACAGATCTCGGGGTATTATCTTTCACAGGTAAGACTGAACAGTTGTTTCTGGATGTTTTTTGGTCATTTTTAACATTATGCTGACAGCTTAATTAGCCACCAGTGTCAGACTATTAATAGCGATATCGCTAGTAAGCTGTGAAAGCTGAGACTTTATAAGAAATCAAAGTTTAAATTAATTCTTATTAAGTTTTAACTTATATTGTAGTTAATATCATAAAGTAAATTGTGTTATGAGCACAATATGTACAGTGAGCACTTTGACAAGACAGTGTCAGACTGTCAGAATAGGGATGGAGCTAAAGCATCTGTCTTTAATTTCACTACTCATTTACAAAGAGTAAGTTTATCATCACTAGATTATAAGGATTTCATAGCTTATCATAAAACTGTGGACTGATTAGCCTATATATTTTTTCTTTTAGCCAACTGCAAACAGGACAACACAAGCCTTAAGGAAAGCTGAAGAAAGCCTGTTCTTTGCATTTCCAAGAGACTATACCTCCACAGCCTAATGTTGTATTTGTAGTTAAAACACAGAATAGCCCTGAATGAATGACCAGAATGACCCTGATCATATTCAAACCACTCTCTCTCCCCGGAACACACTTACAGGATCATTTTTAACCTTTGTAAGGGTAATTTTTATAACAATATAATTACCTTATTAAATGTTTCTGTCGTTTTTGTCAAATATTTAAATATAACCAGTTTCTTCAGTCAATCACAATACTATAGACTGCACTTAAAATTATTTACACAGGCTGGTTAATGCTGATCATGTACTGTATGTGCATTTACACAAAAACTGCATAATGTAAATAGCCTAGAAATTAAAAACACAGGAACTCAGTGAGTGAAGCTGCAATATCATGACAAGATCATTGTTAATTATTGCTCTTTATGTTGTAATAATGATTATTAATTTTGATTAATATAAAGTTTTTTGGGGGGGAGCATGTCATATTCTGGTCTGTGTTAAACATAACTATACTTTGACATTTTGTTGTACAACGTAAACTGCACACACACACTGTGAGCACACACTCACGCCCCAAACATTCCTATGTAGTAACATATATTAAAAAATAAACAACTGTTTCAAAATGTGTGTTTTCTGCATGGGTGTGTGTAATTTGCATTGTAGAGCAAAATGTCAAGCACCGTCAAGATGTTTACATTATTTTACTCATTAATTGAAAAAAAAACATTATAAAATATAGGAAAATCTTGAGGGAAGCAGTGGAGAATTAGTCTTTATTAGTCAGGTTTTGACGTCACAACTAATATTATATATATATATATATATATATATATATATATATATATATATATATTATACTCAAGGAGCTCATTAATTAAACACAATTTGGAATTCATGACCAACATTTTTGGCTTGTCATTAGTTAATAATTATTACACAAATACCATTATAAAACTGCACTTTTCACGATTATTTAATTTACTATTAATTTATTCTTCATTATTGTCTATGCTGTATTATTCCACCCATGATATTACATATTCTACTTGCTATTATTCATCTATTGTTATTCATTTATTTATTATGGTAGTACACATATAATTTGTGCTATTATAAACCTATTATATCACTTATGTTATTGTGCTGTTGTACTCGCTTTTTATATTATTCACTTTACTGCAACTTGTACTACATATACTTTTTAATATTACATATCACTTTTACTATATTTTTACTGTGCACTGTATCAGTGCATCATATTTTACCCCTGTAAGTTTTACTGGATCCATAAAGGATTATCAGTTACATTTGTTATTGTTTGTTGTGGAGTTTATATCTGTATAGAGTGCTATGAAAATAAAAAGCAGACTACCAGTGTGTCACTTTTTGATTTGTATTCACAGTATTTCAAAGGAATGAGCTGTGTTCTGACCTGAGGCACAATACAAGCTAAAATGGTGGGGTTGAAGACAGAGAAAGCAATGAAACAACTTAATTTCATTTAATGTACATTAAAATTACATTACATGTATATGTCACAGTTATACTACATTAATATTAGAATTGTTAACCGAAAAAATCAACCAAATCAACACGAGTGTAAGTGTGAGCTTTCACAATTTCTTAAAAGGGTGGTTGATTGCGATTTCACTTTTTTAACATTAGTTAGTGTGTAATGTTGCTGTTTGAGCATAAACAATATCTGCAGACTTGCGGCGCTGAAAGTTCAATGCAAACGAAGATATCGTCTTTTAAAATTCTGGCAGTTTAATGCCTACAAAAACGACAGGTAAGGGACTACAACGAGTTACTTCCCGGGTCTGATACGTCACGGACCCAGATAAACCCCTCCCCCGGGAACACACAGCAAAGGGGGCGAGGCCATGCTGCGCTGCTTTAGAGAAGAGGAAGAGAAAACTAGGGGTGCACGTAAAAATCTATTCATATGAATCGCGATTCTGTCTTCTAACGATTCTAATGGATTCTCAAGTTTCAAAATCATTAAAGCAGCGGTTCTTAATACTGTTACTCGTGTCGCCCTGCTCTGCATCTCTCTCTCTCTCTCTCTCTCTCATTCAGATCGTCAGATCAGCTCCAACAAACTGTTCCAATTATACACTTATTTTCACACAGCAATGAGAAGCATTATAAATGGACACGCGTGTGGTTGCTGTGCTGTATTGAAGCTTTAATCAGGATAAAACCGTATATTAAAAGCTAACAGAAGCAGTAGCATTTACAAATAGCAGCGTATTTAAAAGTATGAGACAACAACAACCAAACATACCATTAAGAGCCGTGCTTGCACAGGTTCTGCACGATCCTCTTCACTAATATCCTCTGGGTCTCAATCGGGCTCAAATTGATAAGCATTATAGACAACGCCACTGTTTACAATTCAACCGGAGAGGGGCGGGACGTTCAGACGTGCAGTAGAGGCGGTTTAGCAAATCACAACACACTGAGCCAGCTAACCAATCTCAGCCCATCGCGTATTTCTGAAGGAGGAGCTTCATAAAACCAGGAAATAAATCGAGGCGTTTGTCAGAGAAGGGACAGAGAGGTGTGGAATAAAGATAAATTATGTGAAAAATAATGCGTTTTTAAAAAAACCAAGCATGAACACATGCTAGACTGCACCCCATAAACACAATCAAGCCTAGAAAAAAAACAGTCAACCACCCCTTTAAGAAAATTAATAATTTTCCAAGCCTAACTAAATAACTGGAGGCAGAGTTATTTTTAACTCCATGTAGATCACAAACCACTGAAATCGGTTGATAAATGTAAACGTTATCGTGTTTTTATCCCGAAAAAAACGCAGCTCCCCCGTTTACCTCCATTTGTTTTTAAGGCATTCTTGCCCTCTCAAACATGGCGGATGCCAGAGCATGTGAGCGGAGCTGAGCGGTGAGAATTTCCGCTCCCCGCTCACGTGGGTGTTCACTCCCGCCGCTCAAAGTTACACCAGACCGCTCCGCTCAATTCCGCTCCCCGCTCACCTACAATTTCATCCCACTCCGGTGAAATCGCTCCACGCTCGCTCAAATTTAAAATTCCTCTGCATGCCTAACACCTGCCGTTTTCAACCGAAGCCTTACGCCTGAGACACACTGTCTGCGTGACAGACGTGGAGCGGGTTTGTTGCGTAACTGCTGCGGAAAAATCCGCTTCACTTCTATTCTGTCGCGGGGCCGCGGTTGCGGTGTGGTTGGACCGCGCACCTGATACGCGCGTATTCCGCAGGCAGTGTGGCTGCTCTAATCTGTTAACATAGGCGCGGAAAGGAAAATCAACACGCAGCAAACCCGCTCCGCGACGCGTCCGCCACACAGCCTATATCCTATAAAGAACTCACAGCAACATCAGTCAAAATAGAACATATATGTATATCTCTTTCTCTATGAAATAAAAAATCACGGACAGGGTTAAGTAGGCTACATTCAAATATTCGTATGACAAAACTTATTTAATTGATTATTAGCCAATATTTCCTATTTCAACCATATTCAAAATGCTCACGTTTTGCTCTGGCCTCCCCATGTTCGCGCAGCACACTGTCATGTTTCCGCATGATGTGTCTTTTTAGATTAAAATACGAATCCTTACTTACTGAAATCGTATCACCACATTCCTGATCATGTTCAACATCGTTATCATCTAGTTTTTTGACAGGAATTGTGCACCTGTATGACCTGTCGGTTTGCTTTTGGAAATATTTCACGAACTCCATCTCTCCTTCACAACGAACGATTTTTGAAGTGTTGGCTGACAGTTTTGTTAATTGTTGAAGGCACAGGTGAATTCTGGGTGGATTTGTGCATGCCCTAGGCTCGTGGTGTGAGCGGTATTGGAGCGGAACCGGAGCGAGACAGAGCGATCGCTCCGGCCTTTGGATAAAAACCCGCTCCGCGCTCCGACTATATTTCGCACGCTCCGCTCCCCGCTCGCTCCTCGCTCCGCTCCGCTCACATGCTCTGGCGGACGCGTTGACGTATCGCAGCAACGGCTCAAAGCGGCCAATGAGGCGTCTAGGTATTTATATGTCTATGGTTGTAAATGACTCTACAAACATACACCTTTGTTTACTTTTGTGTGTTGCTCGGCAACCACTTTGTTCCAACCACAGCTGTTTCTGAGGAACTACATCGTTTGGTGGAAGAATAATGTTTTTATCAATATCATTACATTTTATTTGCTTTGTTTTATTTTGTGAAACCTTATTACATATATGGAATAACCGTTTTATAAAAGCAATAAGCCCCGTGAAGCCATGGTTTACAGTGAATTTATAACAGCTTCACATCATACCTAACAACGACCCTTAGCTGTTATAAATTCACTGTAAACCACGGCTTCACAGGGCTTATTGCTTTATTTTCCATGACCACAGAGGAGATTCAGCGATTTCATTCACTGACGCTCTTCAATCAGCAGCGCTAAACCCGGAAGCGCATATACTTACTTGCTGGCAACCCGCCAAAATAAAAGCTTGCTGATTTTAAGTTTGAAAATGATGAAAATTAAAATAATAATAATAATAGCATTTTATTTTTACGTTTACTATAAAATAATTGTATTTGTATTTAATACTCCCTTTTTATTTTAAAATAAAATAGTATTATCACACTTTATTATTTAATTATTTTATATAAAAAAATAATAAAGTGAAATAATATTATCACTATTATTCATTAATTTTTTATAATTATATTTGATGGGTCACATTCACACTATGTGCCATGTGAGGACCAAACCAAATCTCCAGGTTCTCATATGTGCACCCCTGCTTATGCATTAACCCTCTGGTGCTGTTCAGTCATTTTACAATTTAAAAAAATCACTACTTCCTCAGAATGGTCTGAAACTTGGTGACTTTTATGGCAGTCGCCATGTGACCAACAAAAAAAATTGTGGACTTGATTTGAAAAAGCTAAATGGTCATTAAAATAAATTGTCACACTTGTGTTGTTAGCGGTCAAAAATGACCGCCATTGGAAATGAATAGGAAATACACAAAAATACGAAAATACAGAGAAGTTATTGTGTGTACAATCTACAAATCATTCACGATGCAGAAAAAGAGTGCACAGCAATAAAGGGGTGACACTCTAAAATATCAAGAGTGCAAAACAGACACACTCCACCCACCCCCCACAGACACACATATATGAACTAGTGTGACTGTAACACAAAGCATGTTTCTGTAAATGCATGAAATAAAATCAATAATTCGGCCAAAAATGCAGTCAAAACACAGTCACCAAGGAAGGGGTTACACACTAAAACATCAAGAGTACAAAACAGACACACACACGCTTAAACACACTCTCACTTACACACACTCACAGACACACACACTCAAACACACTATTATACACACACAAATGAACTGGTGTGGCTGTAATAATATGGCAGAATTGAGCCAGAAGACTCAAATAAGAGGTTGAAATCAGATTGATTAATCTCTAATAAAGCATTCCTGTTAATTTTTGTTACATTTTTGTTGAATTGTGATGTTATATGTGTAACAAAATGCCTTTCTGTGTTCAGGTTTGACTGTAGTAAAATTAATGCAAAAACTAACATTTTAAACCAACATTTCTAACAACAACAACAAAAAAAAATCTAAACCTTTACAAAAAGTTGTCTTTGAGAATGTCTAAATATATATCCATATCCACAGCTTAATAAAAATAAGTCTTTATGCCTAAAAAACACTAGAGTTTATTAGCCTTTTATATAGAGCTATATAGGAATCTAGGGGTGGCACGGTACACAGATGTCACGGTTCTGTACGTACCTAGGTTCGGGGTCACGGTTCGATACGATTTCAGTACAACAGGAAAAAAAAAGAAATCTACTATGCTCAGTTTCTTTTCATTTATTTTGAACAGACAGTAGTGCAAATTACAATTTTTTCCCATCTAGATGTGAAAATACTAAATATTATTACATGTTATATATATAAAATCTGTTTTGTTTTCATTGTGAGTGTACACAAATAAAAGCAGACCTTTATACAGTGATTATTAATAAGACAATAAGTGTTTAAAGTTGATTCTGCTGGTATAAGGAAACAGTTGAAGTGATCGCGTCACACGCACACACACACACACACACACACACACACACACAAAACACATCAGTTCCAGCATTAATAACTTGACAGCCAGTTGGTAGTTTATCAAAATAAAATACAGTGAACCAAACATCAGCACACCCGCCTCTGTGTCACCGTTGGAACGCGACTGAAGTACAAAGCCTATAATTTACATAATAAATAATAGTTTAGCATTCAGATACGTTACATCGCAAATATAGAAATATTATGGAATATTTGGATTTGTGCCGAATGAGAGAGGTAGGATACACGAGCACAAAGCCCCATTTCGCAAACAGTTGAGTGCACAAGCCTTTAAAGTGTACTCGTTTATCAGTCTATGTGAGAGACACATTCAGAATCAGAACATCTAGGGGGCTTTGTTTTCAAGTGCGCAACTCACGGCATTCGCTCTTCTTCTTCTGCTGGCTGTTATCAAACAGCGTTGCATTGGATTGGGGGTGAATTGCCTGTATTCGTCGTAAGGCCTCATGCACAGAACCGAGAGGTCAGTACAATGCCGGTTCAGTATGAATACATGTACCGTGCCACCCCTATAGGAATCTAGTGGCCAAACCATGGAATTGCAGATGTTTTTCTTTTTATTACTTTGACCAGATGGCACTAATCTGACTTCAAAATTTTTATTTTAAAGGCATTGTCTCTATTTTAACATGAAATACTACGATGATTGAAAAGTAATATCCCATTTTGGGAAAAATTTATCATAATTATTGCATAAATATTAATTAGTACCATGAAATCCTCTCAAAATACAAAATAAAAAATATTCTGGAATAAAAATATATTACATTGATTTTACTGAAAATAAAAAAAGTTACATTTCAGGTGTTCGGTCAGTTTTGACAGCGAACAACACAAGTGTGACCTCCAAATGAACAATACCAGAAGGTTAAGACAGACAGTATTTAAAGTTCATGTTTTTGGCTCATCTATTTTTCTGCACATAGTATACTTTATTAGTAAGGTGTGCACAAAATGTGGTCTTTTAATATCACTGACTTTGTGCATTAAGCATTTTCCTCTATGGATATATCATATTTTAACATAATACTAAACATATTACTGCATATAGTATATGCATTACAATTTGGTCTTCATCACTGTCTTGGTACATTAAGCCACATGAAGCGTTTTCATGCTAAGCATTTTCGAAAGTCCCTGTTCAAGTTCTGCTGATTCTCAAGCTGAGTGAGTCATACTCGCAAAGATGATGTTAATTATTAAACCAAACAAAAACAAAACTTTCAAAAACACGCAGCAATGTGATTATTTTATTGAGTGATAGGCAGTGGGTTTAATCAGTGACATTATTAATAGATTTACTATCCGGCGTCTTCTCGTCATCTCTGTGACCTGCTTCCCTTGGGGTTTTTACACGTAGAAAAGGCGAAAAAAAAACATACTGCATTGTCCAGTTTTCTCTCACAAAGATGATCTGAGTTGCTATTGCAATTCTCCATTCAGCATGAATGACATTCAATGGTGACATTTTTCACAGTCACGACAGAAAATCAAAATACTGCCCTGAACTAAATATTTTTGTGACTTATTTCCAAATTTATTTATTTGGTTACTGTGTTATTTCCATTTCAAAAGACAGCAATAAATAACACTTTAAAATCTAAAGAGTGTTCATGTGATTTTATACATTAGTTTTAGTTATTGTGAAATTAATGAATGCATAATAATTGTGATAATCGTGAAACCAAGATTATTCTTCAGACTATAATTGTACCAACAAAATCTATAATCGTTGCATCCCTTCATCAGAGATGCAGAAATTACTAAGATCTTCACTGGTATCATGGAGGATGTTCATTTCAAGCCCCAAATTAAACAATTATCACTGTTTGTTGTAAATTACTTTCCGTTTGAGAGCTCATCCAATCATCATAGATAAGCTGAGCTTCTGTCTGAGACAAAAATAAAGTTATTTAAGCTTCCCATGCTATCTTTTTTTGAGAACTAAAGTTTCTCTTGACAACCACAAGACAATGACAAATTCTCTCTCACACACAGCAGACAGGATGATTGTTTCTGCTCAACTTACTTGAGTTTTTCCAGGTGGTTGAGCATCTTCACTCCTGATTCTCCTGGGTGATTGTAGCTCAGATCCAGCTCTCTCAGGTGTGAGGGGTTTGAACTCAGAGCTGACGCCAGAGCAGCACAACCTTCTGCTGTCACCACACACTGAGATAATCTACAACAGAAAGTGTTCATGTTAGTGTGCATTATTTTTCAGAGAAATACAGTACAATACACAATATAATAATAACCAACAGGACTCTTCAGCTCGCAGTCTGTGGGCCAAATCCACAAATCCTCTGATTGATTTTAACAAACTTGTGCTGCTGCCTGACACGAGATAATCTGCAAACCTCATCGGTGAGTTCCAAAGCATTTAATGTATATCCAGACCAAAGACTGTGCCTTTTTTCTGGTCACAGTTCAGCTAAACTGGTTTCCCAAATATTAATCAGCACCATTTAATCACATTTATTTATACATTTATTTCATCTCCTATTGCTCACCTTATCAACTGCTCTAAGTCTTCTAGGTCTGTCCCTCTGTTATTAAAAAATGCTGCTGTCTTTCCTATTTTAAAGAAATCTGGGCTTTATTTTACCAGTTATGAACAATTTCAGACCTAACTCCAATCTCCTTTCTTTTACAAACTCCTTGAAAAAGTTGTTGTCTCTCATCTACGGGGCTCCATTAAATCCACCTCACACTATTAAAAATCAGGGTATTACATATGATTCTTCACTTACCTTTCAAAATCATATAAATATAATTTCTAAAACTGCATTTTACTACCTTTGCAATATTGCCCGACTGCGGCCTGTTCTCAGCCCCAGATACACTGAAACTATAGTTCTGGCTAGGGCTGAACGATTTTGGAAAATAATCTAATTGCGATTTTTTTTTACCAATATTGCGATTGCGATTTAATATGCGATTATTTTTTAAAGCTCTTTATATTCTGTATTATTCAACAAAGACAAGCAATACATCTTTGTATAGTATGCAGTGTTGGGCACGTTACTTTAAAAAAGTAATTAGTTATATTACTAGTTACTTCTCACAAATAGTAACTGAGTTACATCGTTATAAAATAAACTAATTACCAGGGAAAGTAACTATTGTTACTTTTTTTTTTTAAATGTTCAAATATGTCAAATAACTTGGAAGTCCCCAATATTAAATGTTAAATGAATGAAATGGACACTAAATAGAATACATTATTATTATAAAACATTGCACACTAATCTACACTATTTTAATGTTTCTGTGGGACAATGTGAGAGACACCTATCAAATTCAATTGATTATTGTAAATATTATCAACCCTGTATGGACACCTTGGCAATAGAATCTGCATTGGCTTGTCATTTTGTATAGTATATCATATAATTAATATTGGTCTGGTGAGTAAACTAAAAAAAATGACAAGCCAATGGAGATTATATTGCCAAGGTGTCCATAGAGGGTTGATAATATTTACAATAATCAGTTGAATGATTTTCAATTATATATAATTATATCTATATAAAGCTTATGTTTGTAAAATGGCACAGTTGTTTTTAAATCTCACTTAGCATCAGTCAGTCAAAACATTATAATATGATATTATGATAATTTAGCATTAAATTTGAGCAGTATATAATGATAGAACTTTAGTAATTAGAATAACCATGTATGAATGTATTTGTCATGTTGACTGAACTTAGGACTGGTGGTGGTGCTTAAGATATTGTTTGTCATTTAGTGTTTCTATAAAAAAAGGAAAAAGAAATCTACAAATAATACTGATAAGATAACAAAACTACAACCAATTCTACTACTAATGACAGTATAAAATGCACTAAGGATTATTGAGCTGCTGGGTTCATGAATATTAATCAGGTTGTCTGCGTTCGCTCGAACTGATTTGCTGAAATCAAAACAGGGACGATGATAGGTGAGCGCCGGCCAATGAGATTGCCGTTTACGCATTAGCTCCGCCCACTAGCGGAGAACCCGGTAGTTCTTAAAAGCTGAAGAATTCCAAAAGGAACACCGTTATTTTGACAGGAAAATACAACAAAGGATATCGTTTACATGTAGCGCGTCAATTCTGCATGTTATGTAAGACCCGCGGACACGAAAATAACACGCGGCAAACTGCGGACTTGGCAACATAGCGTGCCAACTTGATGCTTCCTCTGAAGACTGCTAAGATGTGTTTGACTTGAAGCAGCACTGATAGACCGATCGCTGTGTGTGTCATCAAAGTACTGCGAGAGCTATAATAGAGCAGACGTCTCCTTATGCTTTATCTCGCCGTACTTTGATGTCATACGATCGATCTTCAAGTCGAACACACCGCTTTACTCCTACTCTCGCGTGTCACGTGACAGTGTAATCGCAGCCTCTGCGGTTCAAGAATTGCGTTTTCTCATATCGCGATATTATCGCAAATGCAATTAATCGTTCAGCCCTAGTTCTGGGTAATATTTGTTGTTTTTGATAAAGTGGCCGACTGTAATACAGGTGCATTTCAATAAATTAGAATGTCTTGGAAAAGTTCATTTATTTCAGTAATTCAACTCAAATTGTGAAACTCGTGTATTAAATAAATTCAATGCACACAGACTGAAGTAGTTTAAGTATTTGGTTATTTTAATTGTGATGATTTAGGCTCACATTTAACAAAAACCCACCAATTCACTATCTCAACAAATTAGAATACTTCATAAGACCAATAAAAAAAAACATTTTTAGTGAATTGTTGGCCTTCTGGAAAGTATGTTCATTTACTGTATATGTACTCAATACTTGGTAGGGGATCCTTTTGCTTTAATTACTGCCTCAATTCGACGTGGCATGGAGGTGATCAGTTTGTGGCACTGCTGAGGTGGTATGGAAGCCCAGGTTTCTTTGATAGCGGCCTTCAGGTCATCTGTATTGTTGGGTCTGGTGTCTCTCATCTTCCTCTTGACAATACCCCATAGATTCTCGATGGGGTTCAGGTCAGGCGAGTTTGCTGGCCAATCAAGCACAGTAACACCATGGTCATTGAACCAGCTTTTGATACCTTTGGCAGTGTGGGCAGGTGCCAAGTCCTGCTGGAAAATGAAATCAGCATCTCCATAAAGCTTGTCAGCAGAAGGAAGCATGAAGTGCTCTAAAATTTCCTGGTAGATGGCTGCGTTGACTGTGGACTTCAGAAAACACAGTGGACCAACACCAGCAGATGACATGGCAGCCCAAATCATCACTGACTGTGGAAACTTCACACTGGACTTCAAGCAACATGGATTCTGTGCCTCTCCACTCTTCCTTCAGACTCTGGGACCTTGATTTCCAAATGAAATGCAGAATTTACTTTCATCTGAAAAGAGGACTTTGGACCACCGAGTTATTTTTCTCCACAGCCCAGGTAAGATGCTTCTGACGTTGTCTCTGGTTCAGAAGTGGCTTGGTAGCCCTTTTCCTGAAGACGTCTGAGCGTGGTGACTCTTGATGCACTGACTCCAGCTTCAGTCCACTCCTTGTGAAGCTCTCCCAAGTGTTTGAATCAGCTTTGCTTGACAGTATTCTCAAGCTTGCGGTCATCCCTGTTGCTTGTGCACCTTTTCCTATCCAAATTCTTCCTTCCAGTCAACTTTGCATTTAATATGCTTTGATACAGCACTCTGTTAACAGCCACACCTTTCAGTAATGACCTTCTGTGACTTACCCTCTTTGTGGAGGGTGTCAATGTTCGTCTTCTGGATCATTGCCAAGTCAGCACTCTTTCCCATTATTGTGGTTTCAAAGAACAAGAGATACCCAGAATTTATACTGTAGGGATGGTCATTTATTGAAACTCAAATGTAAATATTCTAATATTTTGAGATACTGATTTGAGATCATTTTTGACTTTCATGAGCTGTAAGCTCTAATCATCAAAATTAAAAAAAAAAACTTTTGAAATGTTTTACTTTACATGTAATGAATCTAATATATATATGAAAGTTTAACTTTTTGAAATAAGCTCCAAGAAAAAAAATACTTTTTCACGACATTCTAATTTATTGAGATGCACCTGTATAACTATGGATGATTCAGTGTTCAGAGTCGACACTCAGAGGCTGTGTTCAAAATCACACCCTACACCCTCATTCACTATTTCCTACATTAGTTTACTAATATAGTCCACCTGACAGAGAGAATCCAGACACTGATGAAAACCTGCTGTTAACAAGCAGAATCACTGAAGAAAAGAGCAACAAAATAACTATGACTGAAAATAAACGACATAACATCTCTCAAGGTTTCAGCAGCATTACTAGCTTCAATTATTACTAATATGTTTGACTTTATTTCTGCCATATGTCTAAAGAACCTCTCATTGAGAATTATCAGAGGTTTAGATGTTGACATTTTATTGTAAATAATGGATTCATTTGAAGTCACCATTATCGAGAACAGTGTTTGCTTTTGTTAGGCTCTTGACCCTGGACTTTTCCACATAACTTTGTCTTTGGCTGATTCTGTGTTTTTAAAGCATATTTGTCAAGAGAAAATGCAGTCAGATGATGTTAGTTATGTGTTGACAATGATATAATCAACATGGAGGGACCAGACTGACTTACTTAATCTAAAGTTTAGTTTATATGATGTCTTGTTAAGTTTATGTTTTTGATAGACATGTGGTTTTACAGCATGAGATCCAGCAGTATTGTGGTAATCGGTTGTTGTGAAGGATTCTAAAAACACATTGTGCACATATCATTTTGAGCTACTCTAACATTCAGATACACACAGATATCAAGAATCAGCATATGAATCTCAACAACCATGCCATTCAAAGTTTCATGTTGCAGTGCATGCTGGGTATCAGCACAGGATAAAACTCACCCATGACTCCCAGCATGCATTGCAGCATGAATCATTTTATCACCATTGTTGAGCTTCATATGCTGATTCTTGATGTCTGTGTGTGTTTGGCTAACACCTTATTTCACATCTTTTTGTGAAAAGTGTGCTTGAAAACTCTCCATAATTGACAACGGTGGTATCACTATCGTGTTAATGTAAAGTTAAAGTGCATCAACAGCATAACTCTCTCAATAGGAGATAAGTCACTGGATGAGATCAGTCAATCAGGCTGCTACATGAGGATTAAATCATCATCAGTAAGTAACCAAAATCACAATGAGATTTTGTTTTTGGCTTTTATTTTTGCTATAGCAAATGTATTTTATAAACACATTACAGCAACCAAAAAAAAAAAAAAAAACCTAATACTTGTCACGTTTCTCAGGGAAGCACAGAGACGAGGAGTTCACACAACAAAAGTCTTTAATATCCAACAGGGTTACATGGAGCACAAGCAGGGAAGACACTCAATGACCAACAAACATTAACTGAAAGGACTGGGGCTTTTAAAGACAGGACAATCAGGGAGGAAGACGAGACACACCTGGAATCAAATTAACAATCAACATGAGGGAGAAACTTGGTCACGGAACACATGGGGAGCAAAAAACAACAAAAACAGTGCATGATCCTATCAAGACTTTTATTACCTCTCTAAAAGAATATATTAAGGACTTTCTTGAAATTAATATGCCCTCTGATGTGGATCCTCAAATACTGTGGGAAACGACTAAGTGTGCTATACGAGGTTTCTGTATATCTTTCTCTTCTACTCTTGCCAAAGCGAGAACTCACCAGTTTACACAATTAGAAAATAAAATCCAATCATTACAAAACCTACAAAAACAACATTTTACTGCGCAACAGGCTACACAGCTGTCCTCTTTAAAAGAAGAATATTATTTACTTTCACACTCAAAGGCAGAATTTATTTTACATAGGACTAGACAAAAATATTATTTTGAATCAGAGAGACCTAGTCATTTATTGGCCCTTAGGTTGAAAGAATGCGAGTCTAAGGCATATATTAGCGCAATAAAATCATCGGATGATCAGGTCACTACGAACCCTGTGGCAATTAATGACATATTTAAAGGTTTTTACACAAATCTGTATAAAGCCGAAACAGATTTTGATGAACCAATTTGTAAGCAGTATTTAGATAAAATGGAACTGCCTCGGATCTCACAGATGGATAAAGAATCTTTGGAGGCCCCATTAAGTTTGGAGGAACTTCACGTCTCTCTAAAAAGCCTTCAAAAGGGCAAATCGCCGGGTCTAGATGGTCTCCCCCCTGAATTATATTTAGAAATTTGGGATTTGGTAGGGATACTTATGCTTAACTCATTTAATTTTGCAATTGAACATGGGGCATTTCATAGAGATCAAAAAACATCACTGATTTCATTACTTCTTAAAAAAGGGAAAGATACATTAGATTGTTCCAGCTACAGACCGATTTCGCTTATCCCATGTGATCTAAAAATCTATGCTAAAGTTTTTGCTTCTCGTTTGGAGAAGGTAATTCACAGTCTGATCAAGGAGGACCAAACTGGTTTCATCAAGGGGCGCAATGCATCTGACAATATGCGTCGACTCCTTCATATTCTTGACTTTGCGGACTCCCACCCAACACCTTGTGCGGTCTTTTCACTTGATGCAGAAAAAGCCTTTGACAGGCTAGAGTGGAATTATATGTGGGTAGTTCTGCAATGTTTCGGCTTCGGTGAACACTTCGTTTCTATGATTAAGACATTATACCACTCACCTGCAGCATCAGTCATAACTGGTAATATTATTTCCCCCTCATTCCCTTTACAGCGGGGAACGAGACAGGGATGTCCACTTTCCCCCTTATTGTTTTGTCTATCTCTCGAACCCTTAGCACAAGCCATCAGGAAATCTGAAGTATCGATTAAGATTCATGACCATAATCATTGTATTTCATTATACGCTGATGATATTATTCTATATTTAGACCACTTTGATGTTTTAGTCTCTAGTGTAATTAAGGAATTTGATAATTTTAGTAGCCTATCAGGATATAAAATAAATTGGAGCAAATCTGCTTTAATGCCAATTAACAATGTTAAGGTTAATTTTTCTATTCCCTCATTTATCCCTATTAAGGAATCTTTCATCTATTTGGGCATTACCATATATAAAAACATTCATAAGATTGCCAGAGACAATTTTAATAACATTTTAGTTAAGGTCAAAAATGACATTCAAAGATGGAAGAATCTTAAAGTCTCTCTCCAAGGAAGAATTTCCACTGTTAAGATGAATTTGTTACCTCGATTTAATTTTTTTTTTCTCTATGCTACCACTTTCTCCCCCTCCAGGTTACTTTAAGGAGATCAACTCCATAATTTCTAAGTTTATCTGGAATGATAAATGTCCCAGAATTAAACTTACCACATTACAACATCCTAATAGCGCAGGAGGACTGGCTGTACCAAATTTTGAATTATATTATTGGTCGATCCAGCTTAAGGCCCTTCATAATTGGGTTGATCCTCAATCTACAGTTTCATGGAGGGTGATTGAAGCTGACAAGGTTTAACCAAATAGACTTCAAGATATTTTATTTACTGGCACAGGAAAAAAAGGGGATAATTATAAATTTGGTCCGGTTGTGGCTAACTCTATTCAAATCTGGAAAACGGTTGAACGTCGGATAGGTGGACCCTTCAAATTCTGTAACAGTACACCTTTATGGCACAATTTGAACTTTGTATGTGGAAATCGTCCATTTGTCCAACCCTCTTGGTCCTCTTTAGGTGTGAACACGTGCGGTGATATGTATGATAACCAGGGCCTCTGTTCATTTCAGGCATTGAGAGCCAAATTTTGTCTACCAGCATCTGCATATTTTGTTTTTCTTCAATTACGTTCTGCTCTCAAAGCGTATGGCGTTCCTTGGTCTTCCATTTCCTCTCATCCTATGCGGGACTGGATTGCACCATCTGCTGGTCGGCCATCTGTTTCCTTAATATATAATAAAATTATTGATTGTATTACAAAACCTCTTTCTATTAAAACTATTTGGAATAGGGAATTATCTGATCTTAATTTATCTGTCGACTGGGAGAGAGTGTGGTCTAATCTCAGCTTAACATCTAAAAATATGGCTCATCGTCTTATTCACTTCAAAGTCATTCATAGAGCATACATAACTCCTTACAAAAGATTTAAAATGAAACTGCAGTCAAATTTGAACTGCCATATATGTAACACTACATCATCAGGCACTTTCCTGCATATGTTTTGGGAATGTCCTGTCGTCATCAGTCTATGGACACATGTAAACCTGGTTTTGTCATCATTACTGAGAATTGATTGGTCTGTTAACCCAAGTTTATGTCTTCTTAATGATGATTCTGATCTCTGTATTAGTTCAATGCAAAAGAGAATGTTGTTTGCTGGTTTTACAGCTGTGAAGAAGACAATAATTCAGAACTGGTTTACACCACACATGTGTAGAGAGGCATATTGGATCCGTAGCCTCCTGCAAATTGTCTCATGTGAGTGTACAACGGCGCGAGTCGGTGGGGCCAGGCCTTCAACCATTGAGGCTTGGCAGTGTTTTTTACTGAATGTACGTGATTATTTAAAGGAGTGACTTTTGTGTTCTTGTTGTCCTTCCCTCTCTCCCTCCCTTTTGATTGAACTTTTAGATGTTGAGTATGTGTCTGCTGTTTTGTTTTGTTTTATTTTGGATATTATGTTGTGTTGTTTGTAAAAAAAAATGAAAATAAAAAAAATTGTTGATAACAAAAAACAGTGCATGATCCTGACATTACGCCCCCTCCCAGAAGGTGCGTCCTCACACCGTAGAAACATCCAAAGGGGAGGGGCGGGTGGGAACTTGGGAGGCAGCTCAGGAGGAGGATGGACACCCGGGAGGGGGCCGGCCGACAGAGACCAGGGAAGAGACCGGAGGGACCCGGAGCAGGATGAGCACAGCTGGACCCAGGACGCAGCCATGACGGGGGCCCACGGTGGAGTCAACGGAGGGAGGAGCCATGGAGGAGGAATGGCAGCCGACTCCAGGGGGCCGACCAATGGCAGCGGAGCAGGTGGAGGAGGAGCCCGAGGCGGAGACGGAGAGCCAAAGAGCAAGTGCGACAGGGAGGATCTAGGGGGACCAAGGCAGAGCAGATGACACCGGCGACCGAGGCGGAGATGGGGATCCAGATGGCCGCGGTGGAGCTGGAGCAACAGAGGACTGAGGAGGAGCCGAGGGGATGAAGGAGCCTGACGGAGCCAGAGGGACGAAAGGGACGAGGCGAAGCCAGAGGAGTGGTGTCCCGAGGCGCAGGATGGTCGACGCCAGACCAAGGCGGAGCCAGAGGGACGAGGGAGCCCGGCGGAGTCATGTTATTTCAAATGTGTTTTAGCACATGATATAGGGGAGATATTTTAGTGTTTAATGTTCTGGGCCTCTATTCATGAAAAATCTTAGTGCTAAGAGTTGCTCCTAGTAACAAAATTCTAAGAAAATTCTTAGAAATGTGGGTGTTTCCTCTTAGAATTACAGTTTTTCTCAGTCACTTTGGTGCATTTCTCAAATCATCCTTAATATTTGCAAAGAAGTATGTGCATTTCTCAAAACAATTCATACAAACAGCACCGCACAGTGGATTTCCTGCAAAAGCCTGTAACTTACTGAAAATCTTTAGTTCATCTCTCAAAAGTAAGTATTTATGTCAATGAACATATCAGTGCCATCAGAATGAAAAGTCCTTGTGTCATTGTTCAAAAACAAGATAGTCAAAATGCTTAGTCATGTTGTCAATATAATAATGCACTCTGTTAGTATTACCTGATGTAAACTATGGCAACAGTTTGGATGACAGTTACTGTACTGAAATGCAGAAGGCTGTGCTTATGTATGCCATATATCCATTTCAAAAGTACAAATTTATACATTACCGTATGTGAGATATTGATTGAAAGAGACTGTTTTGAAATGTTTGAATTATTGAGGATATGGTCGATCTCCCAATATTTAGCTGCACCCTTCAGCCATTGTAAGGCCATGATTGACAACATGGTCCACAATAGTGGCCCTTTTTTCATCTGATATGCACCTCTGTCCTTGGCCTCTTCTGTCTCTTCCTCGGTTTTGCTTCTGTACCCTTCCACCAAGCATCCTTACTCCTCTTCTTCCTCTCGGCTGTTGACCCTGATCGTTTTCTGGATGTTCATCCATTGTCAGAATTTGTAACTCTTGTGTTGTCCTCGGTCTATATATGCTTTCCAATTGAAGGTTCATGAGATGCACATTTGAGCTATTTCAGAGAACTGGTTTATAATTGGTTGATCTTCTCTTCATTAGTGAAAGTCAAGATTCACTTGCACAATTCATGGAAAATTTACAAAAAGTCTAATAGAAATGTGTAAATAATATGTTTGAAAGTTTATGGTCAACTAGATTAACCATTTTGCATTTAATGACTTATATGATGAACTAATGACTTGAGGTTTTGAGGGGTAAGACAATAGCACAGAGAACTATATAATACATTTTGAGCAACATGATATTAGCAACTGAAAATGTAGGAAAATGCAGACAAATGTAAATAATAATTTACATGAATGTACCAAAGCAATCGCAATTTGTTCAAAAGAATGAGAAACTACTTTTATGATGTGCACAAGTGACTAGATGATGTGGAGGTTGAACAAGTACTTTTGAAAATTTCATTTCTGATCTGAGAAACGCACCAATGCGACTGAGAAAAACTGTAAAGAATAGATCCTAGTAAAGAAAAAAGTAATTCAGAAAGCATCTTAACCCTTAAAAGAGGTCTTAAGGTCCAAAATTGTTAGGAGTATGGACGAGGACATTTAAGAGGCTTAAGAGTATATTGTGCAGTGGAGAAAATGGACGAAACATGAAGAGGGAGAAGAAATGTGTTGCACACAATGCATGACAGTAAGTTAATAAGACACTACACATTAGATCGTGCAGGGATCATGTTTGTGACCGATCTTATTAGAGACACACTAACATCTCCGACACCACACAGAAATGCCATAGCTCCAGAAATGGAAGTAATCACTACATTAACATATTTGCCAACTGGAAAAATGCATAGAATATATATAGGCTACATATATAATGTGTGTGTGTGTGTGTGTGTGTGTGTGTGTGTGAGAGATAGAGAGAGAGAGAGAGAGAGAGAGAGAGAGCGGGAGGGAGGGAGAGAGTACAGTAAAACAGGAAAAATTATGCCTGTAATTTCAAAGTGAAGGCTACTCTTAAAGGCACTCTTCTATTTCCTTCTTGGACAATCAACCAATCACAGTCTTCAAAAGACTGTGTCATCGCTAGCAATGGGGTCAGCCCCGCCTCACTAAGATAAAAGTTTTTGTCTTTTCCTAGCTCAAAGTTGTTCTCAGATTGGTCCTGAATCACTTTTAAGCTAAGACTCCTAGTTAGAAATTGTTAAGCTAAATTAGGAGCTCTCTGAGAGGATTCTTAGAATCTTTAAGAATACGTGCCCTGTTCTGATGGGATTTAAAAGGTTTCTGTTTGTCTGAGTTTTGTGGGCTACCATTGTGCTGAAGAGTAGAGTCTGTGTTTAAGTCAAGGATGAGCAAAGAAATATTGATATAATGCTGTTTGTTGCTTCATATAAAAGGTAGTAACTATGGAGTTGCTGATGCAGTGATAATTTCTTTGCTAGTGCTAATTGCACACGCATGTGTGCTGTTGTTAACTAGCAGTTATCTATTCAGTTTTATTTTATTTGAATAAACATTATTTTTGGAAGTCTCAGATTAAAAGAGTTCAGAGGATTAATGTGCTCACATTATTAACATTTATAAATATTAGTTTATAAACATGCATGGCAGTTATTGGAATTTAGTGCATTATAGTAACATACTATAAAGTGGCTAAAGAACTGTAAAATTACAGTAAACTACAGGCAAATGTGCTGCCAGTATTTTACTGTTAATTTACAGGACTATTTTTAATGCACTGTAATTCTATATACAGCAAAAAAAAAAAAAAAAAAAAAAAAAAAAATATATATATATATATATATATATGTATATAGTACTTTGTAGGTGAAACTGCTGCAAGGTAATTACTGTAAATTTACAGTAAAAAGTTTTACAGTGCACTCAAATATTTTTTTGAATTACACTGCAGTTACACTTTCATTGCATATTAATTACATTTACAGGACAAGGCATGTGAATTCTTTCCCATACTCGATGCTACAATCCAGCTTTACCACTAAGGACCATCACAAAAGGTTGCAAAACAGACATTGATGCTCAGGGAGCCAACACATTATATTATTAAAGTGCAATTAAATTGCTAAAATTCAATAATTTCACTGAAAAATGTTTAGCCACTCTCAACTGCCACAAAGTAGTTTAGCATGTCTCTGTTATCTGACACACTCTGTTAAGTTAATTGAGCTCTAATAAGCCGATCATCTGGATCAAGGGAGTTAAATAAGGAAAACATACAAAATGTGCTTAGCAGGGTTTCCAAGACTGAAGTTGAGAACCACTGGTTTAGAAACATATACAGTTTATCTCTATGAAACAGACATACCTATGATTTACATAATTATGTATGAGTTTTACAGGTAACATTTACACTCACTAGCATCTTTATTAGGTACACCTTGCTAGTACCATATTGGACCTGCTATTGCCTTCAGTGCTGCTTTAATTCGAGACTTCCAGTTGAGGTTGAGCATGTGAGTGAGAAGACAAACGTGGATTAAGGTCCCGATGATTTTATCTTTTAATTGTACTTTTCAGGAAAAGCTAATTATTTTAAGACACTTGGTGCTTTCTTTTTCAATTACTCAGTTTACAGTTATAACCAGAAAGGATTTATGGTTCATAAAAGGCATCAGAAAGCTAAATTGAGAGAGCTACCGTTGGATCTGGAAAACCTTCACACCACTTTGATCTCCCACCTGACATCTTCCATAGCAATACAAGTGAAATCAGCTATTGACTCTGCTCTGGCCCCAGTTGTTGTGTCTTTTCAGAGGTGTAAGTTGAGCATTGAATCACAAGGATGACACATTTATGAGCCTGATCAGCACTTAAACGATTACGACTGCATTGTAGCACTGCATTGTCTCAGAGGAGCAAACCAGATTTATAAAAGTACGACATTCCTTTCTAATATTCATACTTTTTTATACTCAAATCTAGGGATGGACATTCAATATTAATATATATTGCAATATAATTTTTTTCAATAATCGTGATATGATTTTTAAACATTTCCGATATTTCGATATACATTAGTGATTCCCATACATTGATTTATGCATGCAATTTAAGCATGCAATGACTGTGGCAACTTTAACATTTGAAACGATACTATGGCAAAGTTATTGCTTTCCTTATTCAAACTGATTTTTTTTTCATGAATATATGGTTGACCTGAAGAATGAAAGCTATATCATACACTTGGAAAATTATAAGCTATATCACCGCTTATCGACACTAGGGGTGTGACAATACACTTAGCTCACGAGATGAACTTGGTTCACTAGAACGAGACAATATTTTAATAGTATTTTTAAGAAATTTTCAATTTGATTTTTGACTTTCATTAGCTGTAAGCTCTAATCATCAAAATGAAAACAAAAAAAACCTTTTGAAGTGTTTTACTTTACATGTAATGAATCTAAAATATATGAAAGTTTCACTTTTTGAAATAAGTTACAAGAAAAAATGAACTTTTTCACCATATTCTAATTTTCTGAGATGTACCTGTAAATGTTGTTTTTATGCATTCAAACAATTAGACATGCTAAAACAGACTTCGGTAACAATAAAACAAGGTGAGAAAAAATAAAACGGATTTCATAGGGCCCTATGAATGTATCTTTAAAGAGAACCGATTGTCATTATTTCAGAAGTTTGTAGGTACGGACATCTGTTGTGGGCGTTCTGTGCAGTTTTTTTAAATATTGTTCATATCGATATCGGAATTATATTGTTACGATGGAAATTATGCAATATATTGTGATATAAATTTTGGCCATATCGTCCAGCTCTATTCAAAACAAAACAGCAACTCCTCTGAGGTGGTAATTTTCTTTGGACACCAAACAGGCGTTAGATAGGATAGAATAGGAATATTTTTTTATGGTGCCCAAGGAGTTCGGCTTTGGGGATGGGTTAATATCATGGATACATTTATTATATGTTGAGGCTCAACCATCCAAATATACTAACAATGTTAATTTTGATTATTTTACTTTGTAACGGGGTACGCACTATCCTCTATCTCCCTTAATTTTTGTCATAGCTATTGGGACTCTCACAATAATGCTTAGAACACTTCCTGTATTTCAGGGAATAATCCAAAAGAGAACCGACCTTAAACTAGCTTTATATGCGGACCAGCTTGTTACTTCGTTACCGATCCAATCTGCATCTATTCCCAAGATAATACGCCTACTAGATGCATTTAGGAAATTCTCTGGGTATAAACTGAACCTACAAAAGATTGAATGTCTACGCATAAATCAATCTAGCCATAAAATAAAACAGACTGACATTCCTTTTCATCTGAATTATTGAAATATTGACATCACAGCATCAGGCACTTTCTATAGATTTGTGGGTATAGTGCATCAATGATGTTAATCCTTGCGTCCCAATGTGCATACTATCTGCCCTAAATAGTGTTGAAAATTACTAATATTTAGGGGTGTCCCCGACTAAGGATTTTCATAGTCGAATCGAAATTTTCGAATCATGCCGATAGTCGACTGATAGTCGAATCATATGTTTGGGGGCGGGGCAAAATACATTACCAAGAGTCAAGTCAGACATTTAACAGTCATAAATACACAGGGAAAATGTGTAATGGATGCCTCGCAGATACAAACGGGGTAAATAATGTTTTATGCTTTGATTAAAAGATAGTTAACATTAAGAGCCTGTTTACACATGGTCACTTCATGCGTTTTCTCTGATCGGATATCTATCTGATTTGTTAAAACGTTTTCATTTACGCTTGGCCACATAAATGTGTCTTCGCAAAACGGATATGAATCCGTTCTTCAATTCCCGCGCTATATGCAATTTTAACTGAGTTCACGTCAATGAAAGCAATAGATATGGGCTGCATTTTATTCATTATCAGCTAATTTCAATATCAGAGACCGCAACAGGAGAGAGCACGGCATCAGCACTGGAAAGATAGGTTAGTCTCACTACTTTTAATGAAGATGATTGTGTGTTGAGCGTCTGCAACTTACTTTCAGTTTCATTCACGGCAGTTTGCGCTTTGGCTTGCTGAAGAGATGCTCAGCTACTCATCCGCGGTGACGCTTGTTGCATTAGCGCTGTCATATTTGACTATAACATGCCATATAGCCTATAAAACGCTCTCACACGTTTATTATTTTAATATTTTGGGAGGAGTAAAATTAGCATATGTGGTTTCAACAACCAGATGCATTTACACTTGTCCAGTTTCATCTGGAATGAGTCCCAGACCACCTCCTTAAGTGGTTTGAGCGATCGGATTTAAATGCGTCTCGAATGCGTTTCGGAGGGCATTTACACCTGGTCTTTTCACGATCGGATAGCTATCCGATCAGAAAAAACGCATAAAGTGACCAGGTGTAAACAGCCCCTAAACGTCAGCGAAACCCTTAAGAATTCACAACATTTTTTACAGTAGTGCTCTCATTATAACGTTATGTATATGACCGTAGTTATAATGTTCTGTTTCTGTTTTGAGCTGCGCGTGCTGAAGCATATGATAGCAGGTTTTTAATCGATGGGATTTCACTCATTTATCTCATATAGAATATGCTTAGTTATTTATATAACGTTAATATTATGACTTATAGCCTAGGCTATCTGCACAAAAACACATCTGCAGAAACAACTAAACACTAAAAAAAATCACAGCGCTTTATTATAATAGTGTTCTCATTATGATGTTATCTACAGTATATGACAGTGCCAGTCATAGTAATTAACATTCTGCATTGTTGTCCTGCTCGCGCCGCGCACTGAAGAGAAAATCACCGTACTACAATGAAACGCTTTACTGTAGCGTAACTCAACCAAATGCATCTTATACGAGATAAATAATATACACACGATATAAATAAACTGACTGAAATGTTTTGAAATCCCTTGTTGTACCCTACCTGATCGAAAAAAATGAAGTCTTCCACTCTGCCTGTGTCAGTTTGAGTCTTGTTAAAGATTTAAATCCCTGCCGCCAAGATGCTCCTCTGTCGATGACGGATTAGAAAGCGAAACTTTAATCTAATAGGGGAAGTTGGATTTATTCACGCAAGTTAAAATATTTATTTAAAGCTTTTCTTTTAAGATTCTTATTTATAGCATTATCATAATAGGCTGTATATTATGAAGAAAACCGGAGATATTATGGAGAAAACCGGTAGTTATATGTGAAATCAGACACTGAGCACCCCCATATAGCCAAAATGTCATGATCATAACACCCCGCGAATATTCGACTGTGAGATTGGTAGTCGAATCAGGCTTCTCGAATCGAAGCATCGAATCGTCGACTATTCGGGGACAGCCCTACTAATATTACATATAATTTAGGATGGATAGTATGCACATTGGGACGCAGGCAATGTCCCACTCCACCACATCCCAAAGATGCTCTATTGCCAGGCTGCCCAGCAGGCCCGGCTCCAGATACGAGATGAAGGGTGGGCCAAGTGATATTCCAGGTGGGCCGAGGTTATGAGTTGGGGGGTGGGGGGGGGGATTATATTTTTATAAATATAAAAATAATTTAGATCAGTTGGAAAATGTACACTACAATTCTAAACTGAAAGCATCTACACTACAACAGGGTTGCCAGGTGACAAAACTAGCCCAATAGCCAGTGAAAAGCAGCACAACGTAGTCCCAAATATCAAAACTAATTTTAGATACCTAAAATACATATTTTACAGTCACTGTTATGCTGTTATCCTTCATAAACACTCAAAGCCTTCCTACCTGTGGCCCTTCTTCACAAAACTTAACATCCAGAATATTTTTATAAATTTAAGCATTTCAGTGAAATTTAATTTAGGCCCTATATTCAATATTTCAAGCCTTTAACCCATGGGGGAAAAATCAACCCATGGCAGCAGTTTAAAAGTAGCCCAATTAAGTAAAAGAAAGAAGAAAAAAAAAAAAAACTTCAGACTTGACAACCCTGCATCCAACACAAGTCTTGTTGCAGTCAGATTTGACTGATTACGGGTGGAGAGTAAGGAGCAATGGTGTAGCGGTGCCTGGAGAATAGGCTACTCTTTTTATGCCCCCATTTTTTTTAAGTGAAAGGATGAACAGTGACATTTAAGACTTGCATTTAATTCACCCCAAAATGGGCCATTTGCACATTTTCACTTAACTTCTGCTACTTCACGGAGTAAGGATAATTATGAAATTAATATTAGCCACAACAGAGGTGCAAATTTTGCAATAAATAATTCTAATTTTAAAAATTAAATAGACTGCAGCAATTAACATTTTGTCAGAACCTCTAGTAAATTACAAGCTATTTGTTTAGTTGTCTATTCAGTATCTTAGGAGAATATGATCTCTATTTGAAAAAAAAAAACAACAACAAAAAAATGATGAATTTATCCAGAATTGTGCATATTCCTATATTTGACTGACTGTTTCTCCCATGGCAGTGACGGGCAAATGTAATTTTATCATATTTAAAGGGAAGCCGGCACGTCCTGACTGGATCACTGGGTGTTTTTAGGGAATATTTGCATTTATTCACAGACGATTTGATTAGCAACTCATGTGGTGGACTGTCATGATTTTGGCTAATGCGAGACACTAATGAATGCGCATCAGAGGGATATTTAGAAGTGGGTATACGCAAAGCCGACTGATACGCCGAATACCTGAATATATCCTGCACTACACCACTGAGACTGACAAGACCATGCATCAACAGATTCTTAGTTTATTGACAAATATCTGATCTTGTAAGATGTTCTCCCTTTACAGAGAGCACTGTACGCGTGATCGCCAAATCGAAAGTGAAAGTGAAAGTGAAAGGCGCGAGCGCCCATTCAAAATGATTTCAATTCCGCGCACATTGATAGCAGCTCCCTGATGCGCGAAAATACAGTATTAGCACGTATGTGGGTGTGGGCGGTAAGAAAACGAAAAAGAAGAAATATATGAACCTCAATTGAATATCACAACAATTTTGTGATTGGCTGTTATGTGTGGGGCCAGGGTGGGCCAAGCTTTTGATTGGGTGGGCCAGGCCCACCCTGGCCCCCCCGTGGAGCCGGGTCTGCTGCCCAGTCCTTTTCCTGGAGATATATCTACCTGCAGAGTTCAGTTCCAACCCTGACCAAACACACCTGTCTATAATTATCAAGTGCTCTTGAAGATGTTATTTAGTTGTTTCAGTTGTGTTTCATCAGGGTTGGAGCTGAACTTTGCAGGAAGGGAGATCTACAAGAACAGGATTGGGCACAGATTACAATCTGGTGACTGTTGAAGCTATGCGAACTCACTGTTATGAGTGACATTATTTGCAGGAAGGTAGATCTCCAGGAACAGGGTTGGGTACCCCTGCTCTAACTATTAGGCCACAACTGCCCAATACTGCAGACTGTGGTGTTTAATCGAAATACTCCAGCATGTCTGGCACTAATAATCATGCCACATTCAAAATCACTTAAATATTTTTTTTTCTTCCAAAAAAAGAAAAAAAAGAAAGCCAAACCTCAGTATGTTGAGTTGACAGTTTGAACTCTTTAGTCCAGCAGCGAGCAGCTTCACTCCTGAATCCTGCAAGTGATTTTTACTCAGGTCCAGCTCTCTCAGGGAGTTTGATGATTGTAAAACTGAAGCAACAGTTTTACAGCACTGATCAGTGAGTTTGCAGACAGTCAATCTAAACAGGGTAATGAGAAATAATTAATTACATACACAATGGATAGTTAAAAATTGATGTTTGAGAGCATTTGATGCATTGTCTCATGTTTCTGATAAGAAGGTGTCTGCATAGAACATGAATGTGAAGGTTACATCCCAATATTGTATGAAAGAAATGATAACTTCATATGTGGAGTAATTGATGATTTATTAATCACCACATTATCATCATGTTATCATCATTTTTTATTAATGTCTTTCAATATCTCTTGACCATGAAACACTCATGAATTAGAGTACAGGTAGAACAATCCTTAATACAAAAACACATGACAGAATATATATTAAAATGTGAATCAAAGTGAAACACAAACCTCAGTATGTTGAGTTGACAGTTTGGACTCTTCAGTCCCGCACAGAGCAGCTCCACTCTTGAACCCTGCAGGTCATTGTTACTCAGGTCCAGCTCTCTCAGGGAGGAGTCTGATGATTGTAGAGTTGAAGCCAAAATCTCACAGCACTGATCACTGAGATTACAGATGGACAATCTAAACAGTGCAAAGAAAAATAATTAATTACATACATACTGTATAGACATAAATTGATGTTTGAGAGCATTGTCATTGCCTCATGTTTCTGATAAGAAAGTGTCTGCATAGAGCATGAATGTAAAGGTTTGCATCCCACTGTGATGTTGAGTTCTGTCATGGCCTGACTTACTATTGCCAATACATCTACAGACATGCTGCTGCACATATACAATAGAATTATATGAATCATTTAACATTGACCACATTATCATACTGTTTTATTCATGTCTTTCAATAGTTAGCTTTCAATATGCTAGCTGTATATATAAAACTCAAATATATACACTATATTGCCAAAAGTATTGGGTCGCCCCCTTCTAATGAACAGGTTTGACTACTTAAGTAATTTCTATGAGTACAAATATTAACGTTAAAGCATATAATGATATTCTAGGAAACTGTGTGCTTCTAATATTATAGCAACAGTTTTGACAGAACCCTTTTCTATTCTAACATGACAATGCATCTGTGTATAAGGCAAGGTTCAAAAAGAAAATTATTGATTCAGTCAGTGTGGAAGAATTTGACTGGTCTGCATAAAACCAAGTCCTAATCCCAGTTTAACACCTCTGGTGTGACTGTAAATGCAGACCTTGAGCCGCAAACTCATCACCAAACACCAATGACTTGTACATACACTACATAGACAAAAGTATTGGGACACCCCCTTCTTTATTTTTTTGTTATCAACAATTATTATTATTTTTTTTCACACACAACACAACATAATATCCAAAATACAACAAAACAAAACAACAGAAACATACTCAACATCTCAAGGTCCAATCAAAAGGGAGGGGGAGAGGGAAGGACAACAAGAACACAAAAGTTACTCCTTTATATAATCACGTATATTCAACAAAAAACGCTGCCAAGCATCAATGGTTGAAGGCCTGGCCCCACCAACTCGCGCCGTTGTACATTCACATGACACTATTTGCAGGAGGCTACGGATCCACTATGTTTTTCTACACATGTGTGGTGTAAACCAGTTCTGGATTATTGTCTTCTTCACAGCTGCAAAACCAGCAAACAACATTCTATTTTGCATTGAACTAATACAGAGACCAGAATCATCATTAAGAAGACACAAACTTGGGTTAACAGACCAATCAATTTGCAGTAATGATGACAAAACCAGGTTTACATGTGTCCATAGACTGATGACGACAGGACATTCCCAAAACATATGCAGGAAAGTGCCTGATGATGTAGTGTTACATATATGGCAGTTCAAATTTGACTGCAGTTTCATTTTAAATCTTTTGTAAGGAGTTATGTATGCTCTATGAATGACTTTGAAGTGAATAAGATGATGAGCCAGATTTTTAGATGTTAGGCTGAGATTAGACCACACTCTCTCCCAGTCGACAGATAAATTAAGGTCAGATACTATTCCAAATAGTTTTAATAGAAAGAGGTTTTGTAATACAATCAATAATTTTATTATATATTAAGGAAACAGATGGCCAACCAGCAGATGGTGCAATCCAGTCCCGCATAGGATGAGAGGAAATGGAAGAAGACCAAGGAACGCCATACGCTTTGAGAGCAGAACGTAATTAAAGAAAAACAAAATATGCAGATGCTGGTAGACAAAATTTAGTTCTTAATGTCTGAAATGAACAGAGGCCCTGGTTATCATATATATCACCGCACGTGTTTACACCCAAAGTACACCAAGAGGGTTGTACAAATGGACGATTTCCACATACAAAATAAAAATTGTGCCACAAAGGTGTACTGTTACAGAACTTGAAGGGTCCACCTATCCGACGTTCAACCGTTTTCCAGATTTTAATAGAGTTAGCCACAACCGGACCAAATTTATAATTATCCCCTTTTTTTCCTGTGCCAGTCAATAAAATATCTTGAAGTCTATTTGGTTTAACCTTGTCAGCTTCAATCACCCTCCATGAAACTGTAGATTGAGGATCAACCCAATTATGAAGAGCCTTAAGCTGGAACGACCAATAATATAATTCAAAATTTGGTACAGCCAGTCCTCCTGCGCTATTAGGATGTTGTAATGTGGTAAGTTTAATTCTGGGACATTTATCATTCCAGATAAACTTAGAAATTATGGAGTTGATCTCCTTAAAGTAACCTGGAGGGGGAGAAAGTGGTAGCATAGAGAAAAAAAAAATTAATCGAGGTAACAAATTCATCTTAACAGTGGAGATTCTTCCTTGGAGAGAGACATTAAGATTCTTCCATCTTTGAATGTCATTTTTGACCTTAACTAAAATGTTATTAAATTTGTCTCTGGCAATCTTATGAATGTTTTTATATATGGTAATGCCCAAATAGATGAAAGATTCCTTAATAGGGATAAATGAGGGAATAGAAAAAATAACCTTAACATTGTTAATTGGCATTAAAGCAGATTTGCTCCAATTTATTTTATATCCTGATAGGCTACTAAAATTATCAAATTCCTTAATTACACTAGAGACTGAAACATCAAAGTGGTATAAATATAGAATAATATCATCAGCGTATAATGAAATACTATGATTATGGTCATGAATCTTAATCGATACTTCAGATTTCCTGATGGCTTGTGCTAAGGGATCAAGAGATAGACAAAACAATAAGGGGGAAAGTGGACACCCCTGCCTCGTTCCCCGCTGTAAAGGGAATGAGGGGGAAATAATATTACCAGTTATGACTGATGCTGCAGGTGAGTGGTATAATGTCTTAATCATAGAAACGAAGTGTTCACCGAAGCCGAAACATTGCAGAACTGCCCACATATAATTCCACTCTAGCCTGTCAAAGGCTTTTTCTGCATCAAGTGTAAAGACCGCACAAGGGGTTGGGTGGGAGTCCGCAAAGTCAAGAATATGAAGGAGTCGACGCATATTGTCAGATGCATTGCACCCCTTGATGAAACCAGTTTGGTCCTCCTTGATCAGACTGTGAATTACCTTCTCCATACGAGAAGCAAAAACTTTAGCATAGATTTTTAGATCACATGGGATAAGCGAAATCGGTCTGTAGCTGGAACAATCTAATGGATCTTTCCCTTTTTTAAGAAGTAATGAAATCAGTGATGTTTTTGATCTCTATGAAATACCCCATGTTCAATTGCAAAATTAAATGAATTAAGCATAAGTATCCCTACCAAATCCCAAATTTCGAAATATAATTCAGGGGGGAGACCACCTAGACCCGGCGATTTGCCCTTTTGAAGGCTTTTTAGAGAGACGTGAAGTTCCTCCAAACTTAATGGGGCCTCCAAAGATTCTTTATCCATCTGTGAGATATATGCCTTAGATATATGCGCTAATATATGCCTTAGACTCGCATTCTTTCAACCTAAGGGCCAATAAATGACTAGGTCTCTCTGATTCAAAATATTTTTTTGTCTAGTCCTATGTAAAATAAATTCTGCCTTTGAGTGTGAAAGTAAATCATATTCTTCTTTTAAAGAGGACAGCTGTGTAGCCTGTTGCTCAGTAAAATGTTGTTTTTGTAGGTTTTGTAATGATTGGATTTTATTTTCTAATTGTGTAAACTGGTGAGTTTTCGCTTTGGCAAGAGTAGAAGAGAAAGATATACAGAAACCTCGTATAGCACACTTAGTCGTTTCCCACAGTATTTGAGGATCCACATCAGAGGGCATATTAATTTCAAGAAATTCCTTAATATATTCTTTTATAGAGGTAATGAAAGTCTGATTACTTAATAATGATATGTTAAAGCGCCATCTAGGGGACTTGGCTTTAACATCGGAAAGAGGAACACTGCACAACACAGCAGAATGATCAGATAATAAAATTGGTAATATAGAGATGGAGGAATTAGATGAAATTAAAGATGGGCTGAGAAATATGTAGTCTATCCTAGAGAAAGTCTTGTGTCTATTAGAAAAAAAAGTGAAGTCCTTAGCTTTAGAATTCTGAATTCTCCATAGATCGATTAAGTTAAACTCAGTGATAAATTTATTCAATAATTTAGAGGACAGATTGGCTGTTGAATCAGATTGAGATTTATCTAAAGCAGAATTTATAACAGCATTAAAATCACCACCCACCACTAGAGGGCAATCAATCTCCTCAAGTAAAGTTTTGGAAATCTGTGTAAGGAATGCACTGTCTGTCTCATTCGGACCATAAATAGAGACCAATGCTAACCTATTATTATATATTTTGCATCGGATAAAAACAAATCTACCCTTCTCATCACTACCAAGGTGTTCAATCGTTAAATTTAACTTCCGGTTAACAAGGATAAGCACCACCTTAGTTTTATTTTGAGCGCTAGAAAAAGCTGCTAATTTGTAATACTTATTCTGGAAACGTGCCACGTCAGATTGTTTTAAATGTGTCTCTTGTATTAGGGCACAGGAAATAGATTTACGGTGTAAATATTCTAACACATGGGTTCGTTTAACAGCAGAATTTAAACCATTCACATTCAGTGATAAAATATTTAGAGTATGCATTGAATATTCATAATCCCGAGATTGTACTCAATAAATGCAAAAAAAACACAGAAGAACTTCCATTCTGTAAATAACACGTAAACACTGATGTGCATTTTAGATACCAAACCTCCTAGATGAAAAATCCCTTTAGAAATAAGGTAAAATAGATACAAGTATAAATGTCTGCTGTAAAAAAACAAAAACAACAAAAATATGAACAACCGACAACCATAAACAAGGAACAACTCAGACCGCACATTACCGAGAACATAGGTCTGACTGAGCAACAAAAAACAGTGATAGGTCGTGACCGATCCACTCCAACGCAATACACGTCTCCCGAAAGGCTCACACAGCCAAAACAATTTTTTTTTTATTAATTAAACCTACTCTCCATTAGTCCCCTCCAAAAAAGAAAAATGGAGTGTCAGTCTTACCAGCAAAGAGATCGTTGTAACGGATAAATAAGGACAATATCCCAGTAGGAGAGAGGAGAGAAGAAAACGCAAAAAATAAGTTCAGCAAGCGTCCATGCTCATCCTGCCATCATCCCCTCCTGGGCAGCTAGGACCATGTCCATCCTGGCAAACAGCGGCCGCTGCTCCCCCGTTGTCCCCCCGCAGAGCCGCGGCATATGACTTCTGCTGAGACATGGAGCTGATAAAATCCTCCGCTTTCTGAGGGGAATCGTAGCTTCTCTGTTCCCCTTTGTGCCGTAGCTTAATTACCGCCGGATAGATGAGGAAGGGCTGGAGACCAAGCGCTGTCATCTTCTTCAAAGCCGGACCAAATGCCTTTCTCCTGATCGCTGTAGCCAGACTAAAGTCAGGAAAAAATAGCAGTGTGACATTGTTCTGTGCGCACTTCACCGGATAAGCCTGCCGAGCACCCTTCAGGATATCTGATCTGTCATGCCATCTTAGTACACGGAAGATGAGAGTGCGCGGCCGATCGGAGCCCCTCCCTCCGTCATACACGCGACGCGCCCGCTCAATCTCAATGTCACGGCCCCTCAAGGAAGGAATCCACTTGGAAAGATTAGCTCTGAGGAAACCAGCTGCGTCATTACCCTCCATCCCCTCTGGGAGCCCCACCAGCCTCACGTTGTTCCTCCTACACCTGTCCTCCATATCTGTCATCTTCTCGGTGAGTCGCTCCAGCTGATCCTTTAAGTCCATGACTGTTCTCTTATCTTCATGTGCCGCTGCCTGAACAGAATCAACGTGGTCACGTGTCTGCTTCGTCTCGGTAGCTATGGCCTCAAACTCCTCTCTTAGCTCTTTAACAGACGTATTGGTCGCTTGTATGTCCTCACGCAGTTCGCGCAATGCTGGAATCAGCACAGAGTCCATCGCATCTCTTACCGCCGAATTCACAACCGAATTCAAAGTGCTTTGGTGTTCTTTAAATGCTAGTTCAATGCGGTTAGCAATAGCATTGTCGAGGTCTTCACTGGAGATGGCTGAATCTCTGAATTTTTTCTTCATTAGCGATTGCTCAATCTCTCTTTTCCGATCTCCTTAGCACTCATGATGGGTCCAATGCAGAGTGGTTCAAATTTTACTGACATGATCGTAAAATATGTGGCAAAGTGAGCGGAGCGAAAGACTAAGCCTGCATCACCGTCGAGGGGTCACGTCAGACCAGTCAAGTTCTTCCACACTGATTAAATAAATAATTTTCTTTTTGAACCTTGCCTTATACACAGAGGCATTGTCATGTTAGAATAGAAAAGGGTCCTGTCCAAACTGTTGCTATAATATTAGAAGCACACAATTTCCTAGAATATCATTATATGCTTAAACATTAAGATTTGTACTCATAGAAATTACTAAAGTAGTCAAACCTGTTCATTAGAAGGGGGCGACCCAATACTTTTGGCAATATAGTGTACAATCACACATTATATTTTATTAAAATCTGAATGCATGTAAAAGCCAAACCTCAGCATGTTGAGTTGACAGTTTGGACTCTTCAATCCAGTACAGAGTAGCTCCACTCCTGAATGCTGCAGATGATTGTTACTCAAGTCCAGTTCTCTCAGAGAGTTTGATGATTGTAAAATTGAAGCTACAATTTCACAGTGCTGATCAGTGAGATTACAGTCGGTCAATCTGAAAACAGGGAGGACATGTTGGTGAGCTGGTGTCTCCATGAGATTGCAAGACTGTAAAATGTCCTTGTGTAGCAGACCTTGTGTGTCAATACATATTATATGATTATACGATTTCAGATAATATCATCACAGTGCAAATGTGCCCTTGTTTTGGCTCTCTATGGAGTTGTGTTGTCTGGGTGTTTATTTATATATTTCAAAAAAAAGACTTTGGATAGAATGTAATCAGTAAATATTTTTACTGACTAATTCAGCACTTCAGCTGAAATATATATTTAGTGAATCATAAGCCAAGGCTGGAAAAACTTAAAGAATGAATGAGCTGACTTGGCCAAGATACACAGAATCCCCAAAAGCACAGACATTTTAACTTCAAAGTCTGCATGAAGCAGAAATTGTGATTGTCCTCCCTATTGTGACACACCTGAGTGAAACAGCTTCTTGAATGAGAAAAATGTGGGACTTGGTTTTGACCTTTGGGAACTGATTAGATTTTTGGATCATTGATAATTACTGATTAATGTGACCATTTCATGCGTGACAGGTTGCTGGAGAGGAAGGATTGAAACTTCCTTGAGCTATTGGACAAACTTATTGTCCAATTTAAGAATATTAACTAAATCAATTCAAAAACAAAATCATACTGTAGCTCCTTTAAAATGTAAAAATGAAACCAATGAGCATTGCTAAAAAACTGACAACGGTCTAGTTCTTATAAAGCAGGTAGGTAAAACAAAAATAAGCATCTCTGCATTTTTGTAAGCAAATTGATTGATTGTTTCATCTTCTTGACAAAACATATCAGCAAAATATTGGGCAAAACGTCAGCAAAATGTTGGTGTATTGGGCCTTTTTCTGCATAAATGATATGCCAAAAATATCGTGCATCCCCAGTCTGTAATACATGTTTTCTTAAAAAAAAAAAAAAAAAAAAAAAAAATATATATATATATATATATATATATATATATATATAAATAATTTATTTATTTATTCACATTAACAGCTGCCTTACAATTGTATTATTTTTACTCATAGCTTGATTATGTTTACAAAGTATAAACGTTTTATAAAACTTTTTTTTATCATTTATTTATAAAATATATTTCTTGTATTAATTTGGTAAAGAATAAACAACAACACTTAACTGCAATAATTTACACTGTATGCTTGTGAATAAACCCAGAAGATCCTATTCACCACCATCAATTTTTGTCAAATGTAACTACTGCATGTTCGTCTTTGCACACTTACAGAGCTTTTCTGCAGTTCCTCACAGCAGGTAACAGTCTCCATCTCCCGTCTTTTGATTTGGTGGTGAATTTTTTTAGATCAAACTCATCCAGCACCTCCTCTGACATCAGGATTATGTTTGCCAAAGTTGAACATTGTGCAAGAGAAATACTTTTTTCTTTTGTTTCAGACTTTAAAAATGCCTGCATTTCTTCAACAACAGAGTTATCCTTCATCTCAATCAAGCAGTGTGACAGATTTATCCATCTGTCAGGACTGACGTTGTTTTTTTGACCTCGTTTGAGGTTTTGGATTATGTTCTTGATGCTCTCTGGGTTGTTCTCCGTGTGTATCAGTACATCATGTAAGAGTCTCTGATTGCACTCCAGTGAGATGCCATGAAGAAATCGAAGGAAAAGATCCAGGTGTCCATTTTTACTCCTCAAGGCTTTATTCATAGCTCCCTTCAGAAACACATCCAGAGTAATATTCTCACACTGAGTTCTGGACTTTCCCGTCAGGAACATTTTCAGAACCTCACTGTTCTTGTCTAAATAGCAGTAAAGCACGTACAGTGCTGCAAAAAACTCCTGAAAGCTCAGATGTACAAAGCTGTAAACCTTCCTGTGATAAATCACAGATTCTCAAATCCCAGAATACACTGAGGCATCAGTGACGTCTATGCCGCTCTCTCTCAGGTCCTCCTCATAAAACATCACATTGCCCTTCATCAGCTGATTGAAAGCCAGTTCAGCAAGTTTCACAATCACTTCTCTGTTGGACTGAATGTGTTTCTCTGGATCTCTCTCTTCATACTTCTGGTTCCTCATATTTGTTTGAATGAGCATGAAGTAGATGTACATTTCAGTCAGAGTTTGAGGGATTTCTGCACTGAGATCTTGTTTCAGGATGTTTTGAAGCACAGTAGCTGAGATCCAGCAGAAGACAGGTATGTGGCACATGATGTGGAGGCTTCTTGCTCTTCTGATGTGTGAGATGATTCTGCTGGCTTGATGCTCGTCACTGATTCTCTTCCTGAAATATTCCTCCTTCTGAGGGTCATTGAATCCCTGAATTTCTGTCACACGGTTGATGTAGTTGAAGGGTATCTGATTTGCTGCTGCTGGTCTGGTGGTGATCCAGATGAGAGCAGAGGGAAGCAGATCTCCTTTCATGAGGTTTGACATCAACAGACCCACTGATGAAATCTCAGTCACATCAGAAACTTTCTGACTGTCTGAAAACATCAGTGAAATTCTGCTTTCATCCAGACCATCAAAGATGAACACAACTTTACATTTATCATAAATCTTTGAGTCCAGATACTGAAGTTCAGGATGAAAGTCAAGCAAAAGTCTGTGAAGACTGTACTGATGATCTTTAATCAAGTTCAGCTCTCGAAATGTAAGAACAAACATGAAATCTACATCCTGATTGGCTTTTCCCTCTGCCCAGTCCAGAATGAACTTCTGCACAGAGACAGTTTTTCCAATTCCAGCGATGCCTTTAGTAAGAACAGTCTTTATTTTGTCTCTCTTCTCTCTGCTCATCTCCTCATATCCTGGTTCAGATAAAGGATTAAAGATGTCATTGCAGTTGATTGGAGTGTCTTGGAGTGTCCTGTAACTTTTCTCCATCTGTAGCACCTCATGTTCTTCATTCACTCCTTCACTCTCTCCTTCTATGATGTACAGCTGTGTGTAAATCTGGTTCAGGAGGGTTTGATTCTCTTGTAGTTTGATTCCCTCAAATAAGCTCTCATATTTGTTCTTCATGCTGGTTTTGTGCTGGTCTTTGACTCTCTGAAGATCATCATACACTGGTTGGTGAGAATCGAGCTGCAGATCTGCTTCTGTGTCATTATGACTGAAGTGGTTCTGACTGTAGGAGGATTTGCTGGTCTGACAGGACACAAATCTGATCTGGTCAGCTCTCCCACTACTGAAAAGACATTTAGAAGAACAGAAACTCAAAAACAACCAGAAAATACCTTTATCAAAATAGATCAAATATTTAAATGCCTCTAATATTAAATTATTTTATTTAAAAATGTATACCACATTTACAATTGATCATTTAATAGACTCATTATAACACAATTTCTCTCTATTATGGCCAGTTTACTTCCTGACATCACAAATGGAGTTTCTCAGTGTTCTGTTGAAGTACCAATATTGTTTTACATGCACTGTAGTTTATTAATGTACAGCATGTATTTGAAGGCAGATAATGACCTGCATTGTATTTAAATGATTACTGAACATCTGAATACAGTACACATGGTAAAACAGAACATTCAGACAGCACACATATAGTAAAAATAGAACAATGCTCCTTATCTACATTGCATGCCAACAAAGGACGTTTTTGCTATGCACACTGAGGACTGACAGAATGACCCATTTGATCTTTCTGATCCTGTTATGATGGCCCGGTCTTTGATGAATATCAATACTATACCAAGTATAAAATTAAAAATTTGCGGGGTGATGTTTTTTTTGTCGTTATTTTGTGGTAATATGATAAATATTTTTTTCTTCTTGCTTAAATACATTGTAATAATTTCTGTTTTGTTGTTGATAAGTGTTATAAGCTAAAGTGATTGTAACTTATGTTCACTCATTAATCACTGTAGAAGTCAATTACAAATAAACACATTTAGACCCTTGTCTGTTCAGCTCTAAAGCTCTGATTTATCTTCTACTTGGCAAAACACAGAGGCTCTGGCTCATTATTTATACACAATAATGTTATCTGAGCGCTCAGGTTAAATCCCACGCCACCCTATCAGAATTAAATGAATATAATTATACTGTAATTATTTGTATCAACCACAACAATATTTTTAATAGAGAGAGATTAATTATATTGTAGTCAGATAAAACAAAACTATTTTAAACATCATCCTGCAAATGTTTTTGTTCTGATTATTGGTTCAAAATAGATGTGTAAGCTTTCAGATTTACTATCACATAAATACAATAGAGAAAAGCAAATAAAGCACAAAAAGAAAGCACAATTCTTTCTTTAAAGTTTACTTTCATGATTTGTATCTATCTTATGCACTTGTTGTTAAAAATGAATACTGTATTAGTTGATAATTATTTCTGACTAAAGAACTTGCAAAAAGTAGTTTTTTGTTGTTGTTATAACAAATGCTGTTATACTCAGACAGGGTCAAAGGTCACAGCGTCATTACTGAATTCAGGGGTCTAAAACATGTTACACATGATACTCACACAGAGTCAGACGTCACAGGTCCATCACTGAGATAAGGAGGAAAACCAGTGGAGTTGTTACTCTTCATAGACTCACAGCTAGCTATTGGAGATGCTGCTCTCTTTCTCTTCCTGCTGATTATACTGAGAAAAAAACAGAAATATTTAATATCGCTTCTCTGTAGTTTCTGTAGTAATTTGTCTTCTTGAATTTACAAATTAACATTTGTCAAAACTAGAATGTGTATAACATATCGTTATAAAGAAAAAAACATGTTATATACACAATATTGATTTAATAAAATACATAATTCAACCAATTACAAATGAAAAATAACCAGTATGCATGTAAAATAGAACTTGAATGAGAGGTACTGCTGGGAGCACAGCAGCCAGAAAAGCATCCCAGTATCCCTAAATGCTATTAGTGTTTTTTTCTTTCTTTAAAATAAAATGTAGACAAATAGTACTGTATAAATTTAATGAAGCAGATATTAAGATTAGTGTCTTCCTTTATCTTTTTCTTAACCATATTTTGCTTGGCTATAGCACACTTTGAAAGTGTGTAAACCTAGAAGAAAAACATCAGGGTTTGTTCAATATAATCAGATATGTGAGAAGATAACTGTTGTTTTCGGAAAGCTGTCATAATTTTCCCTTACAGTTGCATGCTTAGCAAAATAAAGATCATTTTCAATTTTTTTTCAGAGTGCACAAAATGGTGAAGTTTGTGGTTCTCAAACTGTGGCACAAAGCACTACTCTGGAACTTTTAGCACTAATTAAAATGTTAGGGGGCTTTAGGAACATGGTCAGAAACAACAGGTCTGCATCATCAAGCACCACAATTTTATTCTCATGCAAGAACAAAAACAAAGAGCATTCGAAAACTGAATGGATCATCCACAAAAAGGCTATTGTTCTGTTTGACCTTAAAGTTGGTGAGCTATATTTCCTGTAGACAAGAGTGGTTTGTTTTGAGCATAATAAAGATAATGACAGCTGTTCAAACTTCTAGAAAGACAAACATTTACGATAAACTTATCATTAATTAAGTACATTATCAAGTGTTAGTTGGAGTGCAAAACTTCTAAATGTTACTGGTGTATAGGAGTTTTAAGATGCTGTTCTCATCAGGCTCTTCTAAAGATCTCCCAATGGACTAATGAAGCTCCTGCAGCACCAAGATATTTGTATTATGTGAATGCTGCTCACAAGTCCTTAAAGGACAGTTCACCTCCATTTAATGCCCTTTGATGTTTTTGGATATTCAAAGTATTGGTTGTGTGGACTTTCAATGAAGGGACAGAAAACATTCAGGTTTCTTTAAAAATATCTTCATACTGTATGTAATTTGAAGATTAAGTCTTGGGTTTGGAACGACAGGAAAAACTTGAGGAAAAACAACAATACAATGTTGTTTTTCCTTAAGCCAAACTGACCTTAGGTTAAATTTCAGTGGTTATGTGGGGGTTTGTCAGCAGGCATCTGCGAGTTTAACTAGTAATCTTTTATTAATATTATTATTAGTAGTAGTAGTAGGGGTGCTCGGATCAGGATTTTTGAGGCCGATCACCGATCGCCGATCACAGAAAGCAGTATCTGTCGATCCGATCACCGATACCGATTTTTTTAAACCCATCTTTTTATCATGTACAATTATTTATAGTGATACTCCAATCAGTATTTTTAGACATGTATTCAGTGCCTGGATTTCATTTTTGAAAATGGGGGGAATTCCCCTCTTAGGTGACTCTTGTGAGAGAGGATTTTTTAATTTGAGGGGTGGAGGGGGGCATTTTTTAGACATTTTTCAAAAATATACATTTATCTCACCTAAATGTTTGATCATCCAGGGCATTTTTGTTTTTACAATTCTGCAATTGTTGCAGAAAAGCTTACACACAGCACAAGCCTGATTTCACACAGGAGTCCACTACTGATCCAACTGTTCCCTATCTGTCGGTCACTACGAGTTATGTCGTGACGACATAGGGGATTCACTTGGGAGCCCCAATCATCTCTGACTTTAAGAGAAAACGCCAATGAATATTGGCTAGTGGATTTTGCATACCTGAGCCACTCCCCGTGCACACGGGTATAAATAGGCGACAGGTGCATCCACTCATCAGATTTTTGCTTCGTAGCCAAGTGGATGAACGTGTTGATCTCCACAAAGCCATTCATCATCTGTCTGGAAGCTGTTCTGGTTGGCATTACGGTGAGAACAGCGGTGTCCCTGTCTGCAGCAATTAAAAGAGCAAAATCACGGTCGGTTCGCGTCTTTTTAAAGACGCCGTTCCGGCCGTGTCCTCTTGGTTGCGGTCGTTTCCTATCCTCTGTCGACAGCCATGATCGTTGTCTTCAGTGTCTGGGCATCCAGCGCGCTGAAGCTGCATTCGTGGATGGCTTATGCGTTCGTTCTGAGCGTGTAACCATGGCAGCGCTGCGATCGTGCTTCTCTCTCCTCACGGGGATGGGAGGGGCTCCCTCTGTCACTACCCGCGCTGGCTTCTCTGCCACGAGCAGAGAACCATCGGCTAGTGCTCTGGGCGATCTGAGGGTTACAGTGAGAGCTTTCCGCTGGGCTAGTCCCCACAGACCTTTCACTCCTCCCGCAGCAGCTGTTCTGTGTGGCTCCCCAGTGATTCTGCTGTGCCGTCTCACGGTGTGCCCAGCGTTTCATTCGGCACGCCGATAGAATATCAGATGTCGATCGCGGCATCGGGGGATGGGCAATCGTCCTCTGAGGATGAAGATTCGGCGGGGCTGCCCCCCTCGGGTGTCGCGGCCGCCGCCGAATCGGACCCAGAGTTGACGGCCGTGCTTTCCCAGGCCGCCGCGAGATCGGGCTGGAGGCGTGCACACCTCCCAGTCCCGAGCCCTCGCGACGAGATGATTGGCTCCACAGCACGGGCTGTGGCTCGCGACCACGCCCTGCCCCGGTTCCTTTCTTCCCGGAGGTGCACGAGGAGCTGATGAGCTTGTGGACGGCCCCTTTTTACGGCCAGGAGCGGCTTGTCTGCCTCCCCCATCCTCGCTATCCTCGATGGCAGGGCGGCTTGGGGGTACATTGACGTTTCCCAGGTGGAGAGTGCGGTTGCGGTGCACCTGTGCCTGCAAAACGCCGCCACTTGGAGAAATTGTCCTCGTCTCCCATCCAAAGCCTGTAAACTGACGGCCGCTCTCGCGGCCAAAGCTTACAGTGCTGCGGGCCAAGCCGCCTGGCCAATGTGAACCTGGCATTATGTATGTGCGCTTCTAATGTATGAGCGCACAGTCTCCAGGAGCACGCGCGAGCGCTGAATGGTTAAACACTGGCAAGAATTAACAAGAAAAGCAATTTATAAACTTTAGTAACGATGCGACACTGCATCTATTGTGCAAGTGACAATTCCTGTGTCAACTATGCAGCGTGCATCTCGCTTATAATGCAGACGCGATGTGATTTGAAGCCATTTGCGCATATTGAGAGCGAAAGCGCGTGCGGTGATTCACACAGGCTGTTTATGAAATGATGTCTCACAGAAAGTTTCAAATTACTTTATATGTTATTTAATGAATAAATATGAATTGTACATCACCTTCAGCATTATAATTATTTCACCCGCGCCGGACAGAGACCGAGACGGTGCCGCTGCATGTCGTGCCAAACCTCTCACGGCACACACGTCATCAGCTAGAGAACGTTTTTTTGAGATCGGCCTTTTTAGAGACCACCGATCAAACATCCCATAGCGATTATCGGCCGATACTGATCGGTACCCGATCAATCGGAGCACCCCTAATTATTAGCATGAATGTTAAATCATATGACAAAACAGCTCTAGAAATCTCTGAATTAGCTCTGTCTTGGGTATTTGCATAAATCTGCCAACTTCCTCTGATCATTAAATCACTTCACTGGGACACAGTACAGACAGTTTTAGAGCTTTAGTGGTTAAGCAGCATTGAATATTTTTTACAAGATTTTCTTCCTTCTTTTATTTATACAGTAATTTACTAATGTCTGTTTTTAAGAATAAGATACCTCAGTAAATGATTAACCATTTCAAATTATTTCATATCCAAGTTTTGCTACAGCAGATAGTTGAGAAATTTCATGATACTCACACAGGGTCAGAGGTCACAGCAGGTGAATCACTCAGATCAGGGGGCAGAATCATAGAGTTGTTACTCTTCATAGACACACAGCTGAATCCTGGAGATGCTGCTCTCTGAGTGTGAACATCACTCAGATAAGGGGGCAGTTCAACATCACTCAGGAGTAAGGGGGCAGAATGTTATGGAGTTGTTACTCTTCATAGACACACAGCTGAATCCTGGAGATGCGCTGCTCTCTGAGTGTGAACATCACTCAGATAAGGGGGCAGAATCATGGAGTTGTTACTCTTCATAGACACACAGCTGAATCCTGGAGATGCTGCTCTCTGAGTGTGAACATCACTCAGATCAGGGGGCAGAATCATGGAGTTGTTACTCTTCATAGACACACAGCTGAATCCTGGAGATGCTGCTCTCTGAGTGTGAACATCACTCAGATCAGGGGGCAGATTCATGGAGTTGTTACTCTTCATAGACACACAGCTGAATCCTGGAGATGCTGCTCTCTGAGTGTCAACAGGAGCCTCCTGCTCTTTCTCCTCATATGCACTCATTTCACAGGCAGGTTTCTCCTCCTCTCTCTCCTCATAGACACTCATTTTACAGACTTACAGTCTGCTTTACCTGCTAGATAAGACTTGATTCCAGTCCTGTATGTGGAGTCAGAGAACATGCATTACAAACTGAATTTGGATACACTAAAGGAAGTTAAAATTACATTTTTGGGTTTTACTTATTAAAATGTATCTTAACCTTTTACAGGATTATTGGAAACAATTGTACTAGTTCACATATAACTCTGCAGTCTCTTCACATAAGATAAATTATTTTACAACACTGCTCTGCGTAAAATTAGAATATAAGTGAATATGCAAATTCACTCTTTGCCAGATGGTGGCGGTGGTAGAACAGCAGAATTATAGCCACTACATAAAGTACACACTACATTATTACAGGCATTATACGGAGGTAATATGAAAAGAAAATTCCATCAAAACTTTCCTGGCCAAAATGTGAGTTTACACGTATGATTTAAACACAATATAAATTAAACAAAGGGTTGGGATTCCCAGTATGATTAAATAATGATATCAAACATTTATCCTGTTTGAATATAAATCAACAGGCTACATAAAAACTGGACTCTTTAAGAGCTCGATTAATAAAAAAAAACGTTCCGATTCTTGTTGGCCGGCGACAGCCTATGACGTCACTTAAAGGGGCGCCGGGAAAATACGTCATCCACTTCTTCGTCTGAAGCTTGCGTCCGAAGCATGGCACCGCGCCTAGATGTCTCGTTCCCTACTCCCAGTTTTGCCCCTGGGACGGTTAGACGGCTGTCGATTCCAATGTCCCGGACCCAGGGTAGAGCTTGAAGGCTTAGAATCATAAGAAAGATTCCTTTAAGGGGATACGGCCAAGTACCTAGGATAGTAGCTAGGTCCTGGCCTGTCACCCAGATTAAATAATGAACAGACCCCTGGTAGCAACACCCTGTATCAAACATTTACCAACTCAAAGAATCCTAACCCTTACCGTACAGGATTTTTGAAAGAACGCAAAACCACTTGTGCGATCTTACCACAATGTCTAGCGTGCGCACTTGCATAACATGGATTTCTTTTTCTGTTCTAGGGAATCACAGAGGCTTTTTTATCTGGGGAGTGGAGAACCTAACTCTCATTTGCATGAGAGGGAACTCAACCAAGGGAGTGGCATGCTTTATTGGAGCTGAATACCATGAACAAAAATCACCGACAAGGAGAGCAACCTACAGGCTACATTTGTCTTTCAAGCCCAGAGCATTGGGCGAAATAGGTAGAGTGGGGCCCAAGGCGAAACCGGGGCCTGAAAACTGGCCGCAGCGCGTACTTTTAGAAAGAACGCAAAACACTTTAAGAGTGCACAGAGACTTAGCGTGCGCACTTACCATAACATGGATTTTTTCTCGTTTTTGTGTGCAAAATAGAACCATAAGGAGAGCACCTGCATGATTCTGGGGAGTGGCATGCTCAAAGATGACCCTTATATTGAGGGGAGCAATAGAGCAACCTAGCAGGGAGACATAAAAGCCTAACAACCTGAAAACTGCTGTGAAATTCTAACATTTACAGGGAACTCAGACACTCAGAAGGGAGTGCTCGACCGACAAGGAGAGCAATCTAACAGTTTTATTTAAGTTGAATCACAGCCCTAGGAAGGGAGCGGCATTTATTTTTTCCCAATGGAAGTTGTGCTTCTCTCATGATTCTGAAGAAAACATAGAACTCCACCAAAAACATCATAAGTCCAAAAAAGCGCAGGTTTCTAGGTCCCCACCTTAGACAACTGAATAAGAGAGTAGATGTTTCAATTCTTACTCCGGTCCGGAATCACATCCCTCAGTAATACCCCTTATGAATGATCCCCAGATGAGGACCCCTGCGTTGTTCGGGCTCAGTGACCTCACGCCTTCGCCTCCCTAAACTCAATATGTAGCAGAAAGCCCTTCTCTTTCTTCCCGATATCTGCCAGGTTCACCCACAGGTGCCCATCACGGAGAGCCAAATTACATGGTGACAAGCCCTGACCCTTATCCAGGTCTTTCAGCAGATGAACAGCCTGACCTGCTGCTGCATATGCCTTGCCATTTAAGCAGCGAAGGGGCTTCTTGCCCACGGAGAGATAGCTGGCCAGCGTCTCTTCCACAGGGGGCATCCTCTCATAGCCGTTTTCAATCCCCTCCACGTTAGCATAACTAGTATGCTGAAACCTGTGAATGCGTGCGGAAAATGGCTTTTTCCATTCCTTCTCAATCTCTTACCCGCGGCGCCACCATCTTGGCCCGCTTCCATGGCAAGTGTGATAACCTCCAGTCGCAGGGCAGGAGGATTGATCGGGCTCAGCCTCAGCTTCAACACAAATGATGTCACGAAATACATCATCCAGCCGCTCACCCTACGAGCGCGAGAGGGAAAACCCCCTCTCTAACTCATCAGTCCATTCCGTGCCTCGGCAACAGTTCCTGCCGTGGGAAGCAGACGGCTGCCCCTCCTTCCTTGAAAAGAGAGACAGACGAAAGCGGAGCTTTCTACAGGCCAAAACAAAAGACGATCATGTAACTATGTAATCATAAATCTACATTTGAAGTGTAAATCTACATTTGAAGTGTAAAATAGTAGATTTGACACTATTTTAATCGCTACCGTACACATCAGAGTTTATATCTGAACTATAAACTTGTATCCCAGTACTTCTGTGATTTGAATGTTTGTAACACAGAAATAATGATACTGTGGTTGAAAAGACTGTGAGGCTGTTTCATTCCAGACAGATGACAGCTGCTCTCTTCAGGTCAGTGGCAGCGTGAACGCAGGTTTAAATGTTCAACTGGTTTAAATGGTCACACTGATGTGATCGTACACTGTACGTCAAAGGTTGAGGAATGAAACGGACGAATCTTTGTAATTTAGGAATAGAATCACGTTGGTGTTTGAATCGTGTTCGCGATCTTTAACGATCTATTAAATTAAAGTGCTTTGTCATGTTGGTGGTGACATCTCTCTTGCAACATGTTTAGCTATCACAGATATTATACTTAACTTTTTTGGCTTCTGATCGCAACTGTAGCCAAACTTTGGAACGCTTACTAGCGAGCAAGGTCCTGGCAGATCACTGTCCGGTCCTCACAGATGAAGAAAAAAAGCGCATAGGAATCGATAGGCGGAATCGAAATTTTAATTTGACAACAAGTATCCGATTCCTGACCTTAAGTATCAGATTCTGGAATCGGAATCGATTTTCGATTCCCAACCCTAATTAAACAAAACATTCATTATTCATCATCAGTAGATTGAAACTATCTCTTGGCAAATTGGCCTAAATGTGGTCTATTTGGTGATTGCTAAATGCCTTTTTATTTTGCGTTTAAATAATTGAATCATAGCTGTTTAAAAGGGGAATGAACTAAAAAACAAAATTGATCTTTTGACATATAAGAGCTATACTATAGGGCTGTCAAAATGGCTGAAAAACTAAATTCGAATTTTGTACTTAAATATTATCAATATTCAAATTATATTCGAATTTAAAGGGGTGGTTGATTGCAATTTCACCTTTTTAAAGTTAGTTAGTGTGTAATGTTGCTGTTTGAGCGTAAACAATATCTGCAAATTTACGAAGCTGAAAGTTCAATGCAAATGGAGATATCTTTTAAAATTATGGCAGTTTAACGCCTACAAAAACGGCTCGTAGGGACTACAATGAGTTACTTCCTGGGTTCGTGACAAACCCCACCCCCGGGAAAACACAGCAAAGGGGGCGAGGCCATGCTGCGCTGCTTCAGTGAAGAGGAAGAAATGAAAAAACTAGGGGTGCATGCAAAAATCTATTCATATATGAACCGTGATTCTGTCTGCTAATGATTCTAATGGATTCGCAAGTTTCAAAATCAATGTTCTAAAGCAGCAGTTCTTAATACTGTTCTTTAATCAGAATAAAACCGTATATTAAAAGCTAACATAGTAGCCTTTACATATAACAGCCAGTGGTGTGAAGTAACGAATTACAAATACTCACGTTACAGTAATTAAGTAGTTTTTATCAGTAATTGTACTTTTTTGAGTGGTTTAAAAATCGTGTACTTTTACTTTTACATTTTAAGTGATGTATCGTTACTTTTACTCCGCTATTTTCCTCCGTTTGTGGTCGTTACATGCTTATTTTAATTTCATTTTTATCCATCAACGTGATTGGATAGAGAGATAGTAATCGGTCTTGTGACTTTCGTCAAATCAAATTGTGCATAGAAAACTTTAACCGCCAACTGCAGTTTATCATGGATTCAATGCATCAATTCAGTCGCATCTTCCTCTAATATGTTAAGGTAAATTTCAGATTTCTGCTTACTAAATGATTTGTATATATGCTTGCCTATCTACACGGCCTGAAATTTGGTGTGAGGTTGCGGGTGTTGCGTACAGTGTTAACTCCCGCAAGTGCCACGTTCGGTAAATTCCCATACACTCAAGAGACGCACGATCTGCGCAGCCTCGTCTCTCTCTCGCGTGCGTTCTGCAGCAGTCACTTGGATAAGTCGTTGTTGCTTGTTGAACTTGTTGACTTTTGATGAGTTTGAGCGCGTGATGCGCGCTGTGGAAAATGTGTGTTGGAAACACTGTAAAATAATGTACTCAAATTGAGGACCAATCTGTAGCCTACCTTATTGATGACCTGTGGCTTTAATATACTGCATCTGTGTTAGCTCGTGATGTAATAAAACTGCAGCTCGTTAATAAACATTTTTTTTATTTTTTTATTTTATACAATCCGCCTTCATTTAGCAAATGCACTCGCGCATAAACAATTTTCAAGTTCAACACTTTTTGTTCCATTCAGTTGTGGATGCTGCTGATTCACAGAGACCACCGCGGCTCAGCAAAGAGACGTGCGTTTGCGCGCTGTGTGTGTTTTCTTTTGAAAAAGTTTCCCCAGAAACACTTAGCTATTAAATGCATTTTTTCCTTACAAATTGTATTATCAGCATAACAATTTGAGTAAATGTGTAAAAGTTATGGCATGATGCATCCTTCTAGAACAATGTGCATTACTGCATTTATGTTAAAATTGTAACACAAATTATAAAGTTTAGTTATCTTATTCTTTATTGCAAAACGCTAAAACTGGGACCGTTTTGGAGAGAAATGGGCTCTCATTTTAACCCATATCATGGTGTGTGATGCTGAACTATGAGTTTCTAATGGTGTTTGTATTTGCACTGTTCTAATCATTAATATTTTATGTGCAACAACGGCATGCTGTCTCAGTGGCCTTACACATGATTTTAAATCTATTTTTTTCATACTTTATGATTTAAATGGGGATGATTGTACTGAGAATAACTTTCATCTTTTCTTCAACTGAATACTGTTTCCACACTGTTTTGATGTATTTTAAAGAGTTGGCAGGCAAAATTAAAACTGCTGGATGATAGATATTCTTCATTCTTTCTGACAAACAAGATAATGTGAATTACAGAATGTACAACGTTTTTTAAATGTATAAATTGCATGTGTTCAGCATTTATTATGAGGGGGTAGAATCCACAGCTCAGTACTCACTACTCAATACTCATGAGTACTTTTAAATAGGCTACTCTTTTACTCTTACTCAAGTAGTTTTTTGGACAAGTACTTTTACTCTACTCACATTACATTTTTTGGAAGGTAATGGTACTTTTACTTGAGTATATTTTTTCAGTACTCTTTCCACCACTGATAACAGCATATCTAAAAGTATGAGACAACAACAAACAAAAAACTTAGGCCTACCATTAAAAGCCGTGCTTGCACAGGTTCTGCACGATCCTCTTCACTAATATCCTCTGTGTCTGATAAACAATATAGACGATGCCATTGTTTACAATACAACCAGAGCACATGTTGCTGAGCTGAGGGGCGGGACGTTCAGACACGCACTAGAGGAGGTTTAGCCAATCACAACGCACTGGACCAGCTAACCAATCTGAGCCCATCGTGTATTTCTGAGGGAGGGGCTTCATAAAAGCAGGAAATGATCAGCGTGTTTATCAGAGAAGGGACAGAGCGGTGTGGAATAAAGGTAAATTATGTGTATTTTTAAAAAAAATGAAGCATTAACACATGTTAGACTGCACCCCATAAACACAATCAAGCCTAGAAAAAAAAAGTCAACCACCAAAAAAAGCTTTTGACTTCTCTCCTGAGGCCACAAGAGGGCGCATCGAGCAAAATATTACTAATGCACATTTATTCAAAGCAATAAAATAACAACTATCTTTGAAAAAATAAAACCAAATACAGTATATTACTTAAGTTGCTTAAACAATTAAAAATAAAACAGCATCATGTATGTATGAATAGTTTAATACAAAGGACCGAAAACCAATCACAAATAGTACTTTTTCCATTTAAAAACATGAGATGCAGTGGAATGGGGGTGAATCCCATCATAAAGTTTTGAGACATGTATTTTAAAAGTTGAACATACATAAATTTTACATGGCTTTCTAAACATCTGGCTCTCTTGTGCGAGACGCGAGTGCAACGGTAATAGATGTCCCTATAGAACATGCGATAAATATGCGTTCTGTGTGAACAGCTTGGTTTCAGTTTTGCCATAAACAAGATCTTCTCCGCATTGATGTTCTCTTTTTCCACAATATTTTGAATGAACAACCAGCAGCACCGCATCTAGTGGGTTAAGCTGGATAGGCTAACAAAACCATTAAAATGCACACTTATATTGCCAACGCATCTTGTGTGCCACTGATAAGGCTGCCTGACGCACACCTAAAATTTGAATGCAACGTTTTTGCATTCGAATGTGGATTTCTATTTGAAATTCGACAAGTATTCAAAATTCTTTTTTTTTTTTGACAGCCCTACTGTACTATAAAAACATCCTGTAAGTTTCAGAACAATCTCGTTAGTCTAAAAACAGCTTATATTGAAGCCAGTCTGCCAAAACGACAGCTTTTGGAATATACAACTCTATTACGTAATGATTGTGGCTAAACACCTCTGACACAAAAGAAGATCAACGCCTGCTTCTACATCACTGCCTGTTTAGCCCAGTCTAACAATTTGCGCATGTTGTGTTTACGAGAGAGACAAACATGCAGGTTTAAACTACAACCAACTCTGAGTTTAAACTTGTACTCTGAGTTGAACTCTGAGAAACAGCTGATTTTCGGTTAAAACTCTAAGATTGTGTTAGTTTACTCTGAGGTTGAGATAACAAGATGATTCAGCGGAGAGCCGAAATGTGCAAAAAGTGCCAAGTCAGCACGTGTACTTCCATCAATGCATAACTTTAACCTTATTAATAACTGAAAAACAGTGTTAAATTATTGCACAAAAACAAAACAAAAAAAATAGGAAAAAGACAGAAAGAAGAAACAAGAACGTGGTTTATCATGGCCACAAAAACAAAACAAAAAAATAGGAAAAAGACAGAAAGAAGAAACAAGAACGTTAAGTATAAAAACAGCAGCTTCACAATTCAATCAAGGTAAAGCTTTAAGCATAAAAGGTTCATGGGTGTGGGCTAAATGACTTTACAAACATTTGACATTAAATATCATTCAGTGTCTTTTTCAAAGCTTTTTCCACACATTGTCTAACACTCTTTTCACATAATTCAATATTCTCTAATCCAACCTGTTACATTTCTTAATTAGAGTAATAAAATTAATGACTGACTTGTGACAGCAAGAAGGCAGAGGGAGAACCTGCAGCAGCACCACTGACAGATGAAGAGAGATAGGTAATATTGGAAGATTTCTCAAATCCAAAAGTAAAAAGAATAACTTGTGCTTTTGTATTAGGAAATAAAGATGACCAAAAAAATTGTTGTGAATAATTAGTTTATTTAACAGCTGTGGTGGTGGTTACGGCTCGTACTACCGATCTGGCATCCTTCCATTCCATACAGTAATCAGTTTTTCATAAGGTGTGATGCAGCAGATTCGTTTACTTCCAAACAGAGGTTATCACAATTTATCAAGTGAACGATTTCAGATTAGATTTTTTGACATTGTCCTGTGAAACTTTGTGCCCAAAAGAAAGAGTGTGAGAGCGATGCACACTTTCCTTAAAATCTGCATAAAGGACTTATAATGTGCGGCTACCATTTTAAATGGTACTGCTCAAATAAATATGCACATGAATAGGGTGTAAAAATTGTTTTTTATAATAAAATAAATAATATAAGGTATTTAGTCGGTGTAAAAATTGTTTTTTATAATAAAATAAATAATATAAGGTATTTAGTCGAAGGGAAAAAAATAATTGTATTTTTTAAATTATCTGGCAATGGGGTAAGAAATTAAAAATAGCCTATTCTTATTTCCGTTTGTATTAAGATTATTTTTCTTACCCTATGGAGAACAAATATTTTAACAAGACTAGATATCTAGATAATTTTTCATCTATAGAAAATGCAATAACTAACAAGTTTTCATTGTGGAAGACAAAAATGTGATTAATGAATGAGGTATTAAAACATCTTAAGAAAGACAGGATTTTATTTTTAATGCCAGACTTTGTTGGTCCGAAGAAAACCTGTTAAACAGATCACAAACAAGGCACAATTTTACCTCTCTTTCAGAAACTAACCCTGCTTTCCGGGTTTGACTGAAACGGAAAACCCAGAGTATTTTGCTTTGTCTGTTATGTTTTACTTATGTTTTAACCTAAATCACAGCAGCGTCCTTGGACGTAGACTTTCAAACACACACACCTGTTAACCAATCATAGCAGTGGGCATTTACTTTTAAGTCTACAATCCGCCACGCCTATTCAAACAGAGCATTCTGATGAGGGGGGTCAAAAACAGGACAGAAAATAGCCTATACTTCTAAATTATTATGTTTTTTTAATGTAAAAATCTTGATAACATTATAGTGGACCTCAGAGAACAGTACAAAATAAAAAAAATAAAAAAAACAGAGGCAGTTCATGACCCCTTTAAAGTGTGATTATCACATTCAAGCAATATTATGATTCCCTTTTCCGTCCTTTAAAACCTCCTGAAATTAAACTTGAGACTCTGATGCAGTACCTCTGGTACACAGTGAGCAGAGCTGGGTAGTAACTGATTACATGTGATCTGGATTACGTAATCAGATTCCAAAAATTAAGTACTTGTAATTAGGGATGCAACGATACCATTTTTTCAGATCCGATCCGATCCAGAAAATTCTGAGTATCGGCCAATTCCGATCCGATCCGATCCTAGCGCAGGTTTTTATTTTATTTAATTTTTTTATCAATTTAGAGTTTCTATAGGCTACTTCTGTGTCACTCTTTTGTGTGTTAAACACAATCTACTAGACAACTTCATTTTAATGAAAAATAACATGAAAAAAATATATAGGGGCTGTTTACACCTGGTCACTGGTCATGCGTTTTGTAATATAAATCCGATCGCTCAAACCACTTCAGGAGGTGGTCAGGCTGCATTCCAGACGAAACTGGACATGTGTAAATGCATCTGGTTGTTGAAACCAAAATGTAAAAATAATAAACGTATGAGACCGTGTTATAGGCTATATGACAATCAGATATGACTGCGCTAATGCAACACGCATCGCCGCGGATGAGTAGCTGAGTATCTCTTCAGCAAGCCGACATGCAAACTGCCGCGAATGAAACTGAAAGTAAGTTACAGATGCTCAACACACAATCATCTTCATTAAAAGTAGTGAGACTAACCTATCTTTCCAGTGCTGATGCCGCGCTCTCTCCTATTGCGGTCTTTGATCTTGAAATGAGCTGATAATTAATAAAATGCAGCACTTTTGATTTCGTTGACGTGAACTTCTTTAAATTGAAATATAGCGTGGGAATTGAAGATCGGATTTATATCCGTTTTGTGAAGACACATTTATGTGGCCAAGTGTAAATGGAAACGTTTAAACAAATCAGATAGATATCCGATCAGCGAAAACGGATGAAATGACCAGGTGTAAACAGGCCCATTCATAATCTATGACAAAAATACTATTATAAACTAGGTTAGTGGATAATTTAGCAGCAAAAGTTATTCTAGAAAAATCATGAGTGCACAATTTTATGAAATAACATTATTTAGTGGGGAACAAATAAAAGTGAATATGTGAAGGACTAAATCTGGTAAAATGTTACACATTGCTCTTTGCATTGTTCTAAAATACATTAATGAAAACAAGTAAATGTATTTATTTATAAATATAAACTACAAAATTAAAAGACATTTCTTTTAAATATATAGCACAGTAATGAAGGCAGCAACAGATGAGTCATATCTATCAAATGTTGCTGCGTCCATTACTGTGCTATACATTAGATTATTAATAGCCTTGATAGGACAGTACAAGAAATGCTATAAATAATATTTCATTGCGCAAAAGTATTATGATACGAAAAGCTCCAATAGAGAGCTGTACAAAGCGCTTATGCGCATCCCGTGCGCAGAATGATGCGCTTGAAGCAGCACGGAGTCACAGCGCGCAGCTCCGGAGTTCAAAGCACAGAGGAAAGAGATATTGATGCGTAGCTTATTAAATCTGCGCGATAGTTTTTTGAGCCTTTTCTTTTAACGGTTTTAAATCTCAGTTATTGAGCGCTCTTGAAGAGAGTTTCATTGTTTTGACTGTAGTAAACGAACGCAACATGCAGTTTGAATGCTGAACAGAGAGCAGCAGAGAGAAGAGTTTACATGAACTTGAATTTAACGACTTAAATATTCATCTGTACCTCACATTAAACTATGGAAACGGCTTCAGAACACTTGGACTTTGACTTTATGGTGCTTTATAATGCTTTTGTGCTTTCGCGGGGCTTAACAATAACACAGAATAGTATATGCACAATATCGGATTTGGATCGGTCTGGTCTCACCGATACCCGATCCGCGGAAAATAACCGGATCGGAGCCGATACCGATCCTGAGTATCGGATTGATGCATCCCTACTTGTAATCAGAGTAAGTTACATTTTAAAATACTCGTAATCAGACTACAGTTACTTTTTTATGGATTACATGATTACATATTATTCACACAATAGCAATAAATTATTCATAATTCATTGATTCTCCCTAATTTATCTCTTTCATCTTTTACATTTTTCTTTCTAAAATAGCCTACCGATTATGTACATATTATATATGAATATACTGTATAGTCCAGTTTTGTGGACATTCACACAAAGATAAGTTGCCAGGTGGTGAAAGAATTTGAACACTGGATTTACAAAAATAATTTCAGGTTTAAGAAGGGTTTTAACATTGCATCAACTACAGATGAACACATTCATTTTTATTTGAATTATTACTCTGTAGGTTTTTTAACCATGTATTATTAATTATAACTAATTAAAATGCACATATTCACGTTATTTCTTAGTTACATGTAATGCAGGCATTCCAAAACTGTTTGTCATCTAAACCTTATTCACCAAATATATTTGCTTTAAGTACCCCTGAGATTTTAAAATAAATAGTTCAATAATTAAGTATCACATTTGCATGTTCACAGTTTCCTTGATGTTGATTAATGATCACATGGCATGCAGGTAAATAAAAATATTTCATCTTTTCTAGTAAGTGTTTTATTTAAAACAAATACTATAGAAATACAAAGACGGTTCACTCCTATACTTATGAATGGGAGAAACTGCAACGCGCAATATGGAGGAATAGTCCCACCTTCTAAATGAAAGAGCCATATTTCCCATAGAAGTTACATGTAATGCAGGCATTCCAAAACTGACCTATTCACCAAATATATTTGCTTTAAGTACCCCTGACCAGCGGTTTCTTTGATGTTGATTAATGATCAATGCACATAAATAAAAATATTTCATGCGCAAATGTATTCACTCCTATAATGAATGGGAGAAACTGCAACGTTAGGAATAGACCTCCCATATTTCCCATAGCACTAGACCAGCCAATTTCGCTGTCTTAAGCACGTTATGACTCTACATTGGCCTAGAAAAATAAGCTTTTTAAACACTATTTGAGCATAAGAAACAACATTCATGGGGTAATTAATTTCAGATTTTTGTTGCTGATTTGACATATGTAATTTTATTGTGAGTTCAGCAAGCAGTTTTTGAGATTTCAGGATTCCCCCATTCATTAAGATAGGTCTTGTACGAGCTTGTACTTAGTTTGTTCTAAAATTATTTATTTTCTTTTTTTTTATGATTTAATTAATTGTCAGCTTTTCATTAAACTCACAACCACCATGCTGTTCCTTTATGAACCCTATTGGGAAACCTTAATGTACTATTATGTTTAATGCACTTCATGTTGTAAATTACAATGAATGGAACAAGTTTTCTTACTCTTTGCATTTTTTACATCATTACGGTACAAGATAATGCTAATTAAATCAATGTGATAAACGAGTTAAATCAAAAGTAATCTAAAAGTAATCCAAAAGTAATCTGATTATATTACCTAAAATGTGTAATGTAACTGACTACAATTTTTGTCATGTAATCTGGAATCAGTAACGGATTACAATTTGTAAGTAATATACCCAGCTCTGACAGTGAGTGATTGATACAAGGCTGATGATACATGGGGCAACTTTTTGAGCAATTTTGCCGGGCAACCTTGTGGAATGTCGCCGTCAACAAGCAATCAGGTAAGACACAGGGCCAACGACCGATCTAAAGTATAGATAGACATTTGTTTTCCATTCTCAATGGGAAAGTGCCCATTCTGCCCAAGCAACATTGCTCAAAAAGTTGTCCCTTGTATCATCAGCCTAAAATCTTCAACTAACACACAAATTATATTCATCATACATATATCTATACCTATAGCTACATATGATATCCACGCATTTATAAGTTACTGAATTCGCACTGTATGGCGTTACAGAAAACTCGTTGTCCGGTCCAGTTCCTTTCACACAGCAGCGTCGCCGAAAATGCTGTTGCGAGTCCTTTGAGTGTGAGTGTATGTTTGTTTATAGAATAATGTTGTCACTGCTGCAAACTCCCACATATACAAATAATTAGGCTATTCGAAAAATAGCATTTACGTGCAGCTAGGCCCCTCCCCAGTATAGGCCCCGGGCTTAAAGGCCGTTAAAGCCCGTACGTTAACGCACCCCTGCACGTACCTTAAGTGACATGTCTGTTTAGGCGCAAATTATATTGATATTACAGCTGTGAAACGTTATAACGAACTTACCGCAACATGTGAAGCTATTTTCTGATTTTGAATCCTGCGAGATGGCGTCCAGTCCCCAATGTGAATGCTTTCACTTTCACTTTGACCTTCTTCTTCTGGTACTGTTTAGTGGTGTTTGACAAACAACTGGTGGTGTATTACTGCCGCCAATTGGACTGGAGTGAAAGCATCAATAGAATGGAAGGACAATGCATTCACGGGGAGAAAGAAAGAAAGAAAGAAAGAAAGAAAGAAAGAAAGAAAGAAAGAAAGAAAGAAAGAAAGAAAGAAATATTTTTTTTTCTTCAATTTTTCAAATCTGTTATTCGAAGATAACTAAGTATTTCTCTTTGCATTTTGGACTGATTAACATCACAGTTTAATAGCTCTGGTAGATTAAAATTGGCTAATCTCTCAATTTCTTAACCAACTTCTGTCTTTGCTACTCCACAATGTTGTAGTACATGCTCAATTGTGCAAACATTCAAACACAACAGGAACATATTTTGAATAATCAACATATTCTTTCTTTGTCAGATTGTTTTTGTTTGTTTGTTTGTTTCCCTGTCCCACATTTCCTACCACTTTTTATTCATGAGTGCCTCAGTTTTTCCTTTTAACTCAGTCACTTGCATTTAACAATCTTTTGCACTTTATCCATTCATTGTATCCATTTAGTAGTTGTTAGTTACTCTTGTCTATCCCTTTGTTAATAAAATCCATTTTATTACACTTGTGTCTTCCTTGTGTTGATAATACAGTAAGAAGACTCTACAAGTTATCTCACAAATCATTCAGACTGGTCAGACTACAACTTCCTATAATTTATGTTAAATTCCTATTCAACAATCTTCTATGATTGCTCTTTACTGTCAGGGTGCAATTCTGCTGCCCTGTAAAATAGTATGAATACTAAATATTAATATTAATATTTAAGCCCAAAGTCATTACACAGGTGGTGATACTTAAATATACAATCACTGCATTTAATGATGCCCCATGTGAGGCGATCCAACACTGATATCATTACATTTTTGATGCCCCGTGTGAGGCTATCTAACATCTGATATCACTACACAGCCATTGAGTACAGCCATGCAGTTCTATACCATACCACACCATTTCTATACCATCATATGTCACCAGATGTCACCAAAATTTTAGGTTTTGTCTGTCTGAATTTACTGGAATTATTATTATTATTATTATTTTAACTGAAGTACAATAAATATTAGATATAACATAAAATATGGTACTTTCAGAGGTTAATAAATGAAATAAAAAACACCAAGAATTGCATCATTTTTTATTTTATTTTATTTTTTATTAAAGATAGTGATATTACATGACATTTATTTAAAATAAATAAATAAATAGGATCACACCTAGACCTTTGTGCCCAAATTTCTCCACGAAGGACAAATTAAGGGCTGATATATGAAGGATGTTTGAGGGTTAAAAATGAGGGTAAACACAAGTGAAACACATTTAAAGGTATTTTTAAAACAATTTGAGTGTGCAATTGCTTTCTCGCTTGTTATTACAATCCTTACCACTGGGGGACACTGGAGATTTTCTGGTCTGGTGTCACCTCAATAGAAAAGATGCTTTTATTTGGTTTGCAGCAAGGATTTAACTGTTTAGCAGGTGGATGTTATTTGTTTTGTTCTATCTATCCAACTATCTATCTATCTATATTAGTATATAGCAGACATATATATATATATATATATATATATATATATATATATATATGTATGTGTGTGCTATATATACAACCCCAAATCAGAAAAAGTTGGGACAGTATGGAAAACGCAAATAAAAAAAGAAAGTAGTGATTTCTCAATTTACTTTGACTTGTATTTCATTGCAGACAATATGAACACAAAATATTTCATGTTTTGTCTGGTCAACTTCATGTCATTTGTAAATATACATCCTTTCCTGTCATTCAGACCTGCAACACATTCCAAAAAAAGTTGGGACAGTAAAGCATTTACCACTTTGTAATGTTGCCATTCCTTTTCACAACACTTAAAAGACGTTTAGGGACTGAAGACACCAAGTGATGAAGTGTCTCAGGTGTAATTTTGTCCCATTCTTCCTGCAAACAAGTCTTAAGGATTGAGAGGAGTACAGATGATTTAACGTCTTTCTATGCTATGTTAAGATTCTTCACAATTTATTATTTTGTGTTCCACTAGAAAGGGAAAAATAATGTGTTAGAACAACACTATGGTGTAAATAATGGCAGAATGATCAGTTTTTTGTGAACTACCAACGCAATCTCACGGCAATTCGTACATATTTTACGAGGTGGCTAATTCGTACGAATTCGTACGACCTCAGTCGTACAAATGCATACGTTTTTTGCTAAATCGTACGTATTTTACGAGTTGTGAAATCGTATGAATTTGTACGAATAACCTACACCTAACCCCGCCCCTAAACCTAACCGTCACTGGGGTTTAGACAAATCGTACTAAATCGTACGAGTGAGGTCGTACGAATTCGTACGAATTAGCCACCTCGTAAAATATGTACGAATTGCCGTGAGATACAGTAGTTATTGTGTTGCCAAAGTGTTCGTATTCGCGTTGTCCACTAGATGGCGCCACGTTGCTTGGGATTCACGACATAATCATAAAATCACAGCAGTGTAGCAGGTTTCAAAACACATGAGCTTTGGACTGTGCCAAATTCAATCAAATTACTCCCTTAATATACAATGTGGATGCAGATAAAAATATCTCTCAGGTAATCTTCTTATGGTGACTGCATAAATATCCACTTTTCACCTCTAGTTTACACTCTTTGTGATTATGTACAAAGATAAGCTAATAAGTTATGATAATGAAGTCATCTCTTATGGCATCTGTGAGTTCACTTGTGCTCAGATTTGTTGTTCAGCATGTCTCTCATCTCCATATAGCAATGAGAGTCATTTCCATAAACGCATCAGCTAAAGCATACTTATACCTTGGTATATCTAAACACGGAGTTTGACAGAAACTATATCACTGGCTAGTAATAGTAATTGTGACTAGTAAAACAGGGCACAGTTGCACTGGCAGTGGGGTGCAGGTGCTGACATATAACTTGAATGAAGTAAAGAGCAGGTAATTGAGGAAGACTGCCCCTGACACGCAGGATGACCATGGTCTCCAGACAAACCTCCAGAAGCCATTGCTATTGATTTGTGGATGTTTAATGAGTGTTGTGCTGAGAGGAGAATGATGCTGGATCAGTCACTCATCTCTGCTGCTGTAGTCTGTATATCTGATCTGTCCTGAGGATATAGTTCAGCTCATCAGATGATTGTAAACAGCACCTCTGCACTGTTGCCCTGTTACAGAAACACAATTACCCTTTTACCTCCAAAATAGTGTTGTTACTGCTGCTCGGCCGCAGGATCTGTGAACCTCTATGTAGGGCATTGTGAGACACTGCATTAGGTTTTTGAAGAGTAAAATGTATTGATTAATTTATTATAATGGAAGTGATCTAGTTTTGTAGCCTACTATCTAGAGCTGTTATTGATTTGAAAATTGTACTTTCATCCTTTGGCTTTAACATGAATTGCTCCTGGTTCAGAATTAGCATATTTAGCAGGCTGATGTGATGCAAAGTCTATTACAAAAGTGTATTTCTTTTTCACAAGGGCACATCTATGTACATAGCTGGTAAAAAAAACAAATGCACTGTGGATGTTTGTTTTATAGGCCATATCTTCCTGTTTAAGTGGGCGGTTCTTGGCCAGAATAAGATGCAAAGTTGACCAGACCTTTTGCTGTTTAGTCAAAAGTCTGGCTACACAAGAGCAGGTTTTGGATCAGAGCTGTGATGTTGTTCATGGCTCTGTGTTTAAGGCTGTAAAAGCATTATTATTTGAGCCTCGATTTAATCCAGAGACTTAGGGTCCCTTGTGTTTGTCTTTGGCTTTTCTATGCCCACTCTTGTTTTCCTGAGTTTGTAGGATCGATGTTGCTGTTGTTCCACTGAGGATTTCCGAGCTGACTGCTTTCATTCGGTGACATTTCCCTCGGTGCCCCCTTTTTAACGGAGGGTGAGCCCCTTCTAAAATGTTAAAAGTGCCGCCATCAATCTTCCCACCTCAGACAAGTGTCAGGCCTGTAGTTAGCCTTGAAGTCTTCTCCCGTTTGTTGGCCACAATCCACAGAGTTTAATTGAAAATTCTTCCCATGCCTTGACACTTGAATAACAAAGAGGGCATAAGTTTTACCCTAACTGCTATTCAGACACTTTTCAATTATCCACGTTTCAATTGTAATCATGGACTGTGCCATTCAAAAAGCTTGCAGCAGTTACCTGCAGACCTCAATTACTGCCATCTGAAGATTATAGAGATTAGCAAGAGTATAAGTGGGTAAAATCATGATTTTATGAAACAGATCCTATTACAATTCATAGAGGCGTATTATAAAAAAAAAAGTAAAACACTGAAAATGCTACAATAAAAAAAACAACTGTTAATTGGTTAAAGTTAAGTTACTTTACTATGTATGGTTAAAAACTGGAATACATCTAACATGACATTTTACATAATTTTACATTAAAATACTGTTACATTTAAAAAAAATCAAATGTTGTAAAACACTCCCATAAACCTGGCTGTTGTCCCCAGACAGTAGAATATTTTTTTATTATTATTTTGTTTTTTCAACATTATATGTAAAATTAACTTTAAAGAAGATCAGGATTTTTCTGTTAGTTAATGGAGACAATTCATGAAAAATGGTGCCATGGTTAAGTGGAAGATTGTGCCACCTAGTGATAAATAAACACTTTTAAAATAAAAATGAAATTATTTTACCATTATAACCAGAAGATGGCTGCAGAGGATCACTCATTTGCTCATTTTGCCATTTCTACTCCATATATCTCTGTTTATATATTATTGCAATCCTAATTTTAATAGTTTTTCAGTTTTTCTTTGTTATTTTCTGTTCTGCGCCCAAGAACATTCCACCCTCTGTTCATTTTGGTCACGTGCCTGTGTTTGTGAAAGTAATGTTGAAGGGTGAGCGAATTGATATGTACTCAATTGATAACAAAATACATTTTTTAAGTAATTTAAAATGCTAACTCGAATAAAATATAATTTATTTTGCCATAGTCCAGCAGTGGAAATTTTGTGCCGAAAACAGTAGCATAACCATTAAGTGATGTTTCGAATTTCAACTGATTGACCATTTAATTTCCTGAATTACTAACTTACCAGTATATTTAATCAATATATCATCCACTCTTAAGTATTAGCACCCTTAGCTTAAACTACAGCTGCAAACCACAGTTTTCAGATGACAGAGATGATGACAAATTAACGGAGAGGAAGAGTTTAAGGATTGAGTTGAGGCTGCTGCTGTGAGCGGTCCTCTGGGATCATTGTCCCTCTGGAACATGAACCCTTTTGAGTTTCTGAGTGTGATGAAACTGAAGCCAGTCTCTAGTGAGTCGCTCTCGCTGTCATAGCCTCAGGCGATGACTGTGCCTGGAGCAATCCCAATGCGAATCACCGTCTGCAGTACTTCCGGGTCCTGTTCCAGTGACTTGGGTTTTTTCTTATTCTCTCAGTCTGTGCAGGAAAGTAGGACACATCTCAAAAGTCATTTATCAGTAATACATTCATGAAGACCAAATAATTAAACAGGGGTTTCCTTTCCGCAACGTTACATTAGATAAATGGTTTGGGAAATGGATAGACAGATCCTTGTTCTCCTGAGAATTAAAAAAAAAAGATTTTGATTCACCACAGAGACTATGGGTGAGCAGTATGATAAACACATTTGTTTGAGAGTCACTATATGAGTAACTGTATTTAAGTAAACAGCAAGGCCGTTTTCTCCAATGACTTCAGTGACGATGAAAATAATCCATAGTACAAAAATAAAACAATAGAAATATTGGCTTTCCTGTAGCTCAAATGGTAGAGCATGGCGCTAGCAACGCCAAGATCATGGGTTCGATTCACAGGGAAAGCAAGAGCTGATAAAATGTAAAACTGTAACTTGAATGCAATGTAAGTCACTTTGGATAAAAGCGTCTGCTAAATGCATAAATGTAAATATTATGAAATATAACATTAAAGTGTGTATAAAATGCTCGTTTTTCTAAAGTGACACCAGCGGTTGAAGTTCAAGTAGAAGCCTCCACTGAGCCCATTGAGTTTTTACAGACCCCCTAAAGCAAGCAATGATTTTAGTTGGAGGCAATTGAGAATGAACAGGGGAAAATTATGCGAGAGGAGGCCATGCCTCCATAGTGCTATGACTGGCCTATTATGGTGTTCATGTGATAATTCTCACCTCTCATGTTTGTGCACATTCCACATCCGCAAAGTGATTTGAATTAATTAATGGTGTAAATAGAAAGACTAATTAAAGATAAGTAAACAACGCACCCACTTAGATATCACCACTTAATATCTGTCACATTCAAACCTGAAATGACTACAAAACATGACCTATGAGGTTTTTTTTGTGAGCAGTCAACTTGGTTAAAATAAAGGTACATCTCCGTGACTCCTGCAGTGTTTATTGAGTTTTTTTATGACTAATAATCCAAAAATAAATTGACTATTTAAAAAAAGTTGAACATTTGTTAAAAAATCACAGCTGAACAAGGTATAATGCTTTAATGGTGGATTTGTTTCTTACAAACATGCAGCGTTTTTACTTCATAAAATGTTAAAGAATGGACTGGATTACTTGTGGATTATTGTGATGTTTTTATCAGCTGTTTGGACTCATTCTGACGGCACCCATTCACTGCAGAGGATACATTTGTGAGCAAGTGATCTGCTACATTTCTCCAAATCTGATGAAGAAACAAACTCATCTACATCTTGGATGGCCTGAGGGTGAATAATTTTCAGCAAATTTTCATTTATGAACCGTTCAGTGAATTTAGCAGTTTACAATTAGAAAATAGTTAATCTCATTATATTATTTATTTTCTATTCACAAACCAACACAAACCAAAAGATCAGATCATTCATAACACATGGATAATAAGTCTTCCTTTATTAATTTGCCTAGTTCCCAAACATTCTCAGAAAGTCAGGGACACATCGTAACATGATTATCTCTGTACAGTGCCGAACTAGTTGTCCTATTTTGGCCAAATTAGCTGGTATCCATAACCCTGGTCTTGTGTGACATTGCAGGGGTATATGCTTTTCCTGCAACCTTCAAATAGTGGTTGCTATGGTAACATAAAGACAAGTGGGAATAAATCACTGTCAATGTGTTTCAAAGGTGAAAAAAGACACTAGCCACAAAAGTTGAACTGATGTGAAACCGTTTCATTCAAGGATTGTGGACACCCACATGGTCGGAATGTCATGGATGGGCCAATTTAAAAGTGTTTGTCTAAACTGACCCAAGCATTAGCCCCTAAGAGAAGGATAAGACCATGGATCTGTGATTGTTAAGCTGTGCAGATCTTCTAATCCTGTTATGCACTTGTTATGTGCTAGACAATCCTGTCTGATAGTTACATGGGTAAGTATACTTGCACCACAGAAAATGGCTTTGCTGTCCTTAAATGAACTTCTGCATTGGTGTAGACCACTTGTGAGGTGAAGACACGCTTACATAAACACATAGACCTACATGATCAGATTTATATGATCATGACGTAATCTACACTGTTTATTTGTGGGAGGGATTAAGGGGTCTTGGGACATGTACTGGATGAAAAAAAACCAAAAAAAAACCCTGACCTGAAACAACCTTAGCAACACTTTCAGAGATCATCTCTAGTAACTGGAGAGAGCTAGCTGTTAGCATTCCCATTCATTACCATGCAAACAACCCTGAAAGTGTGCTACCGGGTGTTGCACATGAGTGCCCAGATCTGGGAACGCTGTTTGAGCTAATCACTTGAGTGATTTGAGTTGTTTTCTTGTTCAGTGTCTTTATTTGTTTTGGTTCGATTGCTGGTGTAGGCTGTAAGTGTCTTTGAAATAAATAAAATATTTGAACGGTAATGGGTCAAGACCTGTGTGAAACTACTTTGGCTGTGTGTTTCTTGAAAAATAATTGCATACCTTAGAATGTTTTGTTAATCAATCAAAATTAAGCATTCAACAGCCCCATCCTATAAGCATGTACAGTTGATGGATGAAAACCAAAATGGCTGCTGAATGAACTGACTTGCACTTCAAGGAATCAGTGACCAAAAATGAAAATTATGTTAGTATCTACTTACTCTCGTGTCATTCCAGAACCTGTATACTTCCCCCCTCTCTCTTCAAATGAACACAACAGAGATTTAGAAGCATGTTTTTTTTTAAATACAAAAACTGTAAAGGGGGAGCTAGCAATTTCTAGCAATATGAACAGCAGCAACCATTGATAAGTGCAACAAAGTTAATTTAGCAACTGTAATGAACTTGATTTTTATTTAAAGGGGTCATCGGATGCCCATTTGATATGATTATTTAGGGTCTTAATGAAAAGTCTATAACATACTTTGGTTAAACTTTCTCAATGGTAGTGTAAAAAACACCTTCTTTACCCTGTCAAAATCAGCTCTGTTTTCATCAAGCCGTTTTTTTAGTCCATGTTGCTTTAAATGATAATGAGCTCTGCTGACCCCGCCCCTCTCTTCCGTGGGGTGACCAGCAGTACTGTTTACTTTAGCCGTGAAACTGGCTAACTAGCACATTATTAGGAAAGGCAATTTGCAAAGATTCATAAAAAAAACGTTATACTCACTTCTTCTGTAGATGAAGATGGATCACGAATGATTAGCACGAACATAGATGCATTTAGGCAGATCGGTGATCGGCGCATTCACTTCAAAACGAAAGTAACGTTAATCCTCTGCGTCTTCAGCGGCTCAGATGTCAGGAGTAAATGACGACTGCTTTATTCATTATTACATCCAACAACAAAACACTTAAATCGCTCAATCGGAGACATTCTTGTCATCCCCTGCACCGGAGTCGACACAATGGCGGACAGGTCTAAGGTAAGACGCCTTGTCAATCAACTATCATGGGCACGGTCTGTACAGAACTACGTCATTCTGACAGGAATCTCAGAACAGCCTGATTTGTTAAAGGGGATTTTAAAATAGGGATTTAAAAAAAAAACACTGGGTGGATTTTTATCATTATAGGATGGATGTGTATACACACTTCCAACACACATTTATGTTCAAACAACTTGAAAAGTGAATTTTGCATCCGATTACCCCTTTAAAGTTATCGGGCCCTATTTTAACGATCTAAGTGCATGGTCTAAAGAGCACGGTGCAGGTGCACTTAGGGCGTGTCCGAATCCACTTTTTCTAGTATAACGATGGAATTTTAAGGCCCAAAGACTGAACGCGTCTCCAGAGAGGAAACGGATGCACGAGCAAATAGGTAGCCTCATTCTGATAAACGCAATGACTATCCATTATGACATGCATGACATTTTTAAATTTCTGTATTCTAAACAATAATATTATTTTACACTGTAATCCTTTATTTTTTTATATTTGGCATGTTTGTGTGCTGCTGCGCATCCCTGTGTGTGTAATAAGCAGAGTGTGCGCGCGGTTTAAACCCGCATATAGGCGCATATTACTAACGTGCTCTTTAAATAACAAAAAAAAAATATTGCGCCATTGACTTTAGACCAGGTTTCAGTTGGTCAGTGGCACAGTCTATTTCAGCTGCCTCAAAATAGCAACGCGCCAACAATGCACCTGAACACACCTCGTTTTCAGACCAGCATGCCCATGGGCACACAAATGGGCGCAAATGCATTTACTATTTAAACAACGTGGCGCAGGACGTGAAAATGGTAACTGCGTCGGGCTGAAACTAGTCTCAGCCTCAGATGTCACGCCCACGGACCGTTGGCTAAACTCTGATTCATATGGTACACTTATCTGGAAACACTTCGAGGAGTGTTGAAGTCGTCATCAGATTGGTTAGATTATACAGGATTTCCGGGAGACTTGTGTTTCACATTCTTTAAAGTTCCTCCTGGAAACAAAGATGCCGTGACGCCAAACCCCCTCACGAAAGAAGAAAGCCATTGTGTTTACAAATGTGACGATGAGCGCTTACAGGGCCGGCGCCACGGGGGGGCGTGAGGCCCGCCCCCTCACTCAAGATGAGTGTGAAAATAGATTTTATTTATGAAATATAATGGTTTATTTAAAAAACACAGTTGCCAAACGAATAGGCTTTCTAGCATTAATTAAATATGATGCTACTATAGCAAACATTTAGGACAGTCTGTTTCACAAAGTCGCATTTTAATTACATCTGACACACAAACTTCCCGCGCAAGCGGTTCAACTAAATGCAGGCATTATGCAGCACTACTGACTAAGCTAAAGGTATGATGAAATAATTTTTTAATGTTTAATAGAGGGCTAGATTATCGTAGTTAATTGATTATTTTGCTGTATTGTTTGATGCTGTTCAGTTTGTTAAACTTAAAATGATGCATCTGTTAAATGGGCCGCAATGAATGTGTTATGTCAGGGAATCGGTCACAATAAGCTTGTGTTTCATTGTAAAACAGACACGATTGAATATTTCTGGTGGTTGTGGTGGTGTACCACCGCTCCCTATAAGCAGAGTACGCAGTTTGCATAGGGCATTTTTTTTATTTTTTTATTAAATTTGTTCTATATTAATATATACATATACATAAATAAAAATATAAACATGAACAGATAGCCTATATATAATGATAAAAAATGAACGCAGTAACTAAGCACATGTGACGCGCCCTTCCCGCATCTGCGCCCGCGCTCGCCCTCACGTCATATTTGCGGCTGAATGCAAATTATCATAAATGATCGAAAACTATGCCCGGGAAAAGACATCAGCAGTCCAGGGCCCAGAAAGGAAAAAGAAAAAAGCCCAAGATGAAGCCTGTGCATCATTTTCATGTATGTTCATAATCCTGTGAAACTTTTTTGGCTGTTGAAGTTAATAATGTCTAATAATTTCACCATCAGCATCTGCCTTAATATTCTCTTTGAGTTTCCATGTTCTAGTAGCCATGGTAACCACAAATTAACCGTGGTTTTGTTACTTCAAATAATAATTTGCAAATAAGTATTGAGACTTTTTTTTTTTTTTGTGGTTATAAAAACAGACCTAAGCGAACAATAGCCTTTAAAATGACTTATAAAACATTATATAAAACAATGAGGCAATAATGATCGGTTAATTACTTAATCATATTGCATAACTGTTAAAATACATAAAGTAATACAAAATATACAATTTATGTACATTAGGCTACATATTATTACAAATGCCTGCAAAGGGCACCAAAGGCCTGGTAATTGCTGCTGTTACACTTACAGGACGATCAAGTCCTTTAATATCGACCAAATATTTAATTAAAATATCCACTTAATCTTTTATTTTTGGCCACCTTTTTGCAATAGAAATGCTACAGCCTCTATAATTTCTTCAAGAAAAACATGTGAACATCACAACCCTTACAAAAATTAACCATGGATTTATCGTAGTAAAGCTGCTTAATATTCTTTTGTGTGATTTCTGAATGCTTTGGACTATAAAATCGATCTGACAGCTGTATTAATAAAATCATAGCCATAGGTGATAACTGTAATTGTAATTTGTAAATAATTCAATTTAATTACAATTTATTTATTTATTTACTTTTATATTTTATTAAAGGTCTATTTTGACCCCTATAGTTTTTTTTTTTACTTCCATAATATTTTGGGGAGGGGGCACAACAATACAATTCTGCTTAGGGCACCCATTTGGCCAGCAGCGGCCCGTATTTGTGGTAAAACTGCTGCCCTAAGACATGTTATTTCCTGGATGTCAGATTTTCGAATTTGATGCGATTTTGTTTTATTATACTCTGCCATCTGTATTTGCTAAGTAGGCTACCTTTTAGTAGGGTCATTCACTCAGAACGCATTTTTCATTCCACTGCGGTACTTTTCCATTGTATTTCAAAGTAACTGCGCTACGGATGTCTTTGAATTTGAATGCTGCACTCTCGTCTTTTATAGCAGCTTCTCCACGCTTAATACATCATTCTAAAACACTGCACTGAAAAAAAACAAAACAAACCTCTTCCACTGACCTGTCTCGCGACCAAAACACTATCTGTGTGAACCCAGTATTCTAGTTGTAGTAGTAGCGCGGGCAGGCTTGTTTACGGTCCGACAAATACGTGAATGGGCCACATATGTTTTTATTTATTTATTTATTTATTTTTACTTTGCGCTACGTCATCGCCCCCTTTCGTTACCTCAGTCGCCCCCTCATCAGTGCTGCGCTGGCGCTGGCTCTGAGCGCTTATCAGGATCAAATAAATGCTGGATTTTCAAAAGTATGTGAAATATTTAAAGTTCGCAGCATAGAATCTTTAAAATGCGACCGAGAGTTTCACACACCGGTCTGTTATTGTGGTGACATTTCCACGCACCGAAACGTGACGCTGAACGAAACGAACTGTGGTTGGTTGTTTGACATGGGCGGGCCTTGGCCAATAAATGCTGCCATCTATTCCAGACCTTCAGCCGTCAGTCTGAAGGTCTGGCTACGCGAGACTAGGCTGAAACTAGTAAAATACACTTGCGTCGCGCCTGGCACCACATTGCGCCGGGTGTATGATAGGGTCCATCGTATTGCCATATTAACCATTATTAATGATGTTTTTATATTTTAGAGCCATTTTAGCAGCCATGGTCATTGTGAAGTGCAGAACAACTGTTCTTTTTAATGTGTGTGGTACTGACATATTGAGCTGTGGTAACACAGAGTCAAATCTGATTTTGTGATATGTCCTGATCCCATTTTCCTCCTCTCTCCCAAACAATTTCCTGTCATTCTTTATTGTGGCTGTCTATGGAATGATGCAAAAGCACCAAAATAAAGTAAAGTAAGATTTGAGGGCGTTCAAATGTCCACTTGAATGGCCACTTCACAGCCATATTAGCAGCAACAAGCAGTTGGAGAGCAAGGGATGAGTAATTTACATTAACTACTCTTCCTCTTTTTATTACCGTTCAATTAAAATCTCATTTCATTCCACACCCTTGAAACGTGGGAAGTTTCAGAAGAAAGTTAAGTTAAGTTGTTTTGCATTGTTTGGGTCCTGAATAATTGGCTACCGGGAGAATTAAACCATCAAAATTCCATATTCAGTGTCATTTGACGGAAAAATAAAAAAACATTGTTGGATCATTGTAAAGCTGTGTTTCAATCTTTGATATCAAATACATTTTGTTTAGTTTTGTACAACAATTATGGTATTGGATTGAGTCGCCACTTGGCATCCAATGTAAAATCAGTGTCTTGAAGCAAAACCAGTTGCATTAGTCATATAATTTGCATACAGAGCACATCAATCAGAATTGGTATTCAGCAAATAGCAGTGGTCTTTATTCAACTTGTGAGCGGAATATAAAACGAATCTGTACTCACAGAGTCTTATTCACTCAAAATGATGGTAATCCTAAATATGCAAGGGTGAAATTGGGCTGGAACAGCGTTTTGACACCTTTGATTTAAAGAAGGAAATATCAGCAGCACTTTGTTTATCCATAACTCCATTCTGTATGTAAACGATCTCCAGTCAGTTCACCGCAGAACTGGTGAACGCAGAACGCAGGGGGGGGAAATGTTGTGTGTCCCCCTCCGTACAGATCACGTTCCGGTAGAATCCCCCTCGGTAGAAGTCGCGATTGCGTTTTTCTTTTCTTCTTCTCCCAAATCAGATTATAGCCTACTGTTTCAGCTATTAAAATTGTTCAGTTTTGTATGTAATGGCAAAGTGATCATATTTCGTTTCGGTTTTTTATGAAGTTAATTTAGAAAAACGTTTGGAGCATTTTTTTTGTTCATTAAATAAGTTTTTTCTTTCTTAAAGTAACTACCAAGCGGCCAGCGGCAGACAGTGAGCTGATCATAGCCATGTTTGATCAATTTAGCCTTCTCAAATCATCACGACTTGCCTAAAATAAAATCTATAGATATACTAAAACAGTTCAAGCATATAACAATGTTTAAACGTTAAACCTAGATAAATGTGCACTGCATCCTAGTTTGTGCGGAGAGTGGAAGTTAAAGCGCAGGACATGGAGACACCAGCGCAATCAATTGCATTTTTTTCAATGGAAACAACTTACGCCGTAATTTTTGCTCATAAAGGTAAGAGTAATACATCATTCGGAACTGTAAAGGGTCTACTTTTATTTGTGTGCACTCACAATATCAACAAAACTTTTTATAAAATAATTTTATAAAATAAAGAAAACAATGATGTGCTGTCTCGTCTTGAACAGGAGCGCTTCACAAAAAATGAACCGAAAGTCAGCGAATACATGAATCACAGACATGATAAATATATCTATAGAAAGCTTTAAATTACTACTTAACAAAATAAATCAAATCAAAAACAAAAACTATTTCATTATAATCCGTGAAGATGCACTTCTCTCTAAAGGCGCTTCTAATGAGGAGATGGCGAGTCAGGTTCTTCATCTTCATCTTTGCGACTAGAATCGTCCTAACTCCCCCCCCCCATTACGGCGCCCCTGATCCCATCATCAAAATCTTAAAGGAATAAATCACTTCCACTTTAAAATGGTCTTATAGTTCAGTCACCTGGCAGTCACCATGCAACTGATGCTATAGGTTTCAATTTTAAAAAGAATTTAAAATAATCATTAAAAAGTATCACAAATAATCCACATGACTCTGTATTACAAGTCTTTTGAAGTCATATTATAACAATATCAGGAATTAATTGAAATTTAAATAGTTTGTAACTGGAATTCTTGACTTCTGGCTTGGTTCACCTTATCATTAGAAAAGTAGCAATGCCTGATTCATGGACAGATTGTTCTTTTGAGTCAAATATATTTAATGAACCTTTTGATTTACAACCCCAAATCAGAAAAAGTTGGGACAGTATGGAAAACGCAAATAAAAAAAGAAAGTAGTGATTTCTAAATTTACTTTGACTTGTATTTCATTGCAGACAATATGAACACAAAATATTTCATGTTTTGTCTGGTCAACTTCATGACATTTGTAAATATACATCCTTTCCTGTCATTCAGACCTGCAACACATTCCAAAAAAAGTTGGGACAGTAAAGCATTTACCACTTTGTAATGTTGCCATTCCTTTTCACAACACTTAAAAGACGTTTAGGGACTGAAGACACCAAGTGATGAAGTGTTTCAGGTGTAATTTTGTCCCATTCTTCCTGCAAACAAGTCTTAAGGTGGGCAACAGTACGGGGTCTTCGTTGTCGCATTTTGCGCTTCAAAATGCGTCACACATTCTCTATTGGAGACAGGTCGGGACTGCAGGCAGGCCAGTCAAGTACCCGTACCCTCTTCCTCCGCAGCCAGGACTTTGTAATGTGTGCAGAATGTGGTTTTGCATTGTCTTGTTGAAATATGCATGGACGTCCCTGGAAAAGATGTCTTCTTGAAGGCAGCATATTGTGCTCCAAAATCTTTATGTACTTTTCAGCATTAATGGTGCCATCACAGAAGTGCAAGTTACCTTTGCCAAGGGCACTGACACAACCCCATACCATGACAGACCCTGGCTTTTGGACTTGTTGCTGGTAACAGTCTGGATGATCCTTTTCTTCTTTGGTCCGGAGCACACGGCGTCCATTCCTCCCAAAAAATACCTGAAATACTGATTCATCTGACCACAGTACACGTTTCCACTGTGTGATGGTCCATCCCAGATGCCTCCGAGCCCAGAGAAGTCGACGGCGCTTCTGGACACTGTTAACATAGGGCTTCCTTTTGGCACAGTACAGTTTTAACTGGCATTTGTTGATGTAACTACGTATTGTGGTACTTGACAAAGGTTTGCCAAAGTAGTCCTGAGCCCATGTGATGATATCGCTTATAGATGAATGATGATTCTTGATGCAGTGCCGCCTGAGGGATCGGAGATCACGGTTGTTCAGCTTAGGCTTGCGCCCTTGTCCTTTACGCACTGAAAGTCCTCCAGATTCCTTGAATCTTTTAATTATGTTATGCACTGTTGAAGGTGAAATATCCAAATCTCTTCCTATCTTTCTTTGAGGAACATTGTTTTTAAACATTTCAATAATTTTCTCACGTATTTGTTGGCAAACTGGCGATCCTCGGCCCATCTTTGCTCCTAAAGGACTAGACCTTTCTTGGATGCTGCTTTTGTACCAAATCATAATTACAATCACCTGTTGACATCAACTGTTTCAAATCACATCATTATTTAACCAATTTACCTCATTACTAGCCCTAAATTGCTCCTGTCCCAACTTTTTTTGGAATGTGTTGCAGGTCTGAATGACAGGAAAGGATGTATATTTACAAATGACATGAAGTTGACCAGACAAAACATGAAATAGTTTGTGTTCATATTGTCTGCAATGAAATACAAGTCAAAGTAAATTTAGAAATCACTACTTTCTTTTTTTATTTGCATTTTCCATACTGTCCCAACTTTTTCTGATTTGGGGTTGTAGCTAATAAAATGATTTTGATGAATCTGATTTGGAATGCAGTCTTTTTAAAGCTTGAAAAACAGGTAAACAGTCTTTATTTTCATAGTCCACAGTCATACAGCTTTGAAATGACATAAGTGAATAAATTACTTCTTTTTTTAATTTAACCCTTAGATATATTGACAGTTTTTAACCAGAACATGTAATTAGCTTAATGCATGTTGGATAAGCTCCTGCCACCTGGCTGCACTGTTTCACTGTACAGTATACACTGTGTACAAATGGGAGGCTGCTCAGTGCACTCCATTACATACAACTGACTTCTGCAATTAAACTGATGGATAAAATAAAGTCATTTTTTCACTCTGAAATATGCATTACATAAGTAAAATGGGTTGTAAATAATGTTGATTTTAAGTCACTTCTCTGAAACACCTTAATACGAATGGCAAAGGTATGTATTCAAGTTATGTCCTACATCATTTTAGAATCATGATTTGAACAACAAAATCTAATTATCGTTGCTTATAATTCACTGTTGTTCTAGTCAGTTTTCAGAGGCATTTTGATCTTTTTTACTAAAGCTGTGAAACTCTTTTGACAGTAACGTTACTTCATGAATCACACATTTTTCAGTCTATTACAATTATTTATGTTTGCACAGAGCTCCTGTTCTGATTTTGGTGAGTTTCATATTGATTTGCTGGCAAATGAGCCATTGTAATCTGTGACAGGGAATGGGAGAGAAAAGTCAGAGGCAGCTGTTCAGTCTGTCATCTCTCTTTCTTTCTTCATTGATGAGTAAAATATCACTGATAGAAGAGAGCAAGATTTCAGCATACATGCTAGGTAGGTTCAAAACCAAGGATCAAAAGTTGGACAGTGGGATGTCCTTTACTGGAGTGGGGTAAAACCAGCTCCTCAACTAGTTTTCATTTTCTCTCAGGAATCAAACCAATTGTATCAACACCGCTGCTCCCCTTCTTAACCTATGAGGGCCAATCTAAGGACCTCTTGCGCCGATATCACATTTATCATAGTGTCAGTCACATCAGCAGCTGCTGGAATCGGATCAAACGCTGGAGGAATCTAAATTTCAGATTGCATTTGCAGTTTACGCTGCAGATCAAAGGCCAGTGACTGTGGCTCAGCGGTTCAAGAATGTTTTCAAGAAGGATCAGAGGCTGTAGGTGTTGCCAAGGCAGGGATTTTCCTTACTTAAACTGATTAGTCTGGGGAATGTTTTCCAAATGCCGAGCAGAGAGGAAAACCAAATTATCTGATGTAAAAACCCCTTTGTTACCCTGAAAAAGTCCACTTACTGTGCAGAAATGCAGTCTTGAAATAATAATTCATTATTACAGCGTGGCGCTATCGCTTGCTCGCTTCCCCAGGGTTGTAATGTGATCACAAAGCTGCGAGGAACTTTTCTAAATGGTTACTGTGATAGGAAATGAAGACGGAGATTAAAAAGCTTCCAGCCTCCACTAGATTCAGAGCGGATTGTCTGTGCAGAACAATAAAAATTCATTATCTGTGCTGCCTAAGGCGTAGGTGAAAAATGTCCCAAATTTCATTGTAATATTTCCGAAAGGGATACAGCACACCTCAAATGTAATTTTTCCGTAACTACTTTTGGAGAGCTGCGACGCCTCAGTCCTGCGTTTGTAATCGTATGAGCTCTTTCTCCAATATTCAAGCAAGTCATGTGTCTTCTTCACACAGTGTTAAACAAAGCATTTAGGTTTATTTTAGTTCCGACTGAGTTTCATGTGGAGTCAGGTGTTATTTTACACATACGGTATATTAAAGTTCATAGTATTGCCTTTTGGGCTGAGTTTGGGTTGAGTTTTAGCATTTCTTCCAGAAAAATGAAACAACTAAAGCCTGTGTATTATTGTTGTGCTCTTATTGTGCATGACAGCTTGCAACATGATGTACAAGAAATTTTAGGCAAAGGAATGTGCATCCAAGATGCAACGGTCTTATTCCTGTCATTTGTTTGTAATTAACCATGACGGATTGGCTCCTCTAGCTATCACATCTACAAAGAGAGGAAGAAGAGGATAAACAGGGATGAAAGCAAATTGCTCATAGCCTGATTAGTCCAGTGTTCCATGAGAGCTTCATCATCTATCAGTGAAAAGCTATTTTCAACAACGCCCTGAACAATCTGTCATGTTTGTGTTTGTGTGTATTTTTTTGTAAGCAATTAGCATCCAATTAGTTGCCCAATGTGTTTTTTTTTTTATGGCCAGCACTGATACTGAAAATCAGATATCCAATCAGTTGACCAGCGGCCAGAGGTGTGATGAATGGATGACATCAAAGCACTCACAGCATGTTGGCTCTGATTAAAAGGCACTGCAAAAGAGCCAAAGGCTACTAAAGACTGATCACTGGCAACTGGACATCAGCTGAAGCCTGATTAGTCACATGTAGTCCACTACTCACACCACCTCCTGTGGCCAGGCCTACACATATGGAGAACTCCACAGATTTCAATGAATTCTGAATATCAAATTTAAATTTAAATGACAAATTTAGCTGAGATTGGACTACATTTGGGGTGTGCTCAACAAAGTTGAAATTCTGTCTTAATGACCATAACAGCATGTAATTATTCATTATACAAAACCATTAGTAAACTGTGAGTTAAGTTGAAAATGAGAACACAGAACAGTTTTGTTAGTCTTAAAATGTTAAATCATGTCAGCGCCAATAGCCTCGTGGACAGCATGCTGACATGTTGCACCATTGCGCTTCAGGTGTCCCGAGTTCCGGCTTACGGACCTTTCCCGATCCCGTCCCCTTCTCTTTCTCCCACTTCGCTTCCTTTCCACTTACAGTCCTATTGAAATGAAGGCATTAAATCTTAAAAAAGTCAAATTGCAATGCTGCTGATGAAAGCCTATGTTTGAAAAATTGCGATCTCATCTAGATCGTGATGATAATCCGACATGTGCTTCAGCCACAGAAACTGGAAACAGATTTTGGTGCTTTCTGACAATGTGCATAATGAACTGTGTTTGTTCTTCAGTCTTTGAGAGGAGTCCATTGTACTCTTGGACACACCTCTTTGCAACACCTCTTTCATGCATTTGTTCCAGGATCTTCATTTAGGAAGAATAACAAAAAAGTTGCGAGTATTCTGCCATTGTGACATGTTGCCAAGTATAGTAACTAATATAGTAAGTACAGTAAATTCCATACTGAGAATTTCTGTTCTGCATTTAAATCACCCGAGTGCACACATACAGCAGCGAGTACAGTGAACACTCACTCACACACACCATAAACATGCACCCAGAGCTATGTGGCAGCCATTTGCTCCAGCACCAACTTGCTTAAGGGCACCTCAGTTGTGGTTACTGAAGGAAGAGAGCACTGTACATTCACTCCCCCAACCTACAATTACTGTCGGTACTGAGACTCAAACCCACAACCTTTGGGTTACAAATCCGACTCTCTAACCATTAGGCCATGACTGTCCCTCATCTCTGATATCAGAAACAGTCAAAATTTTATCAGAGAACAAAAACTTCGCTAATATCACCAATCAGCTCTTGAAGTACAGTACCTGTTGATAAAAAGATACATTATTTGAGCATACCCTAAATGACAAATTATCTGGATGGTATTTACTATACTTCTAGTGGAGAAATAAATGAGGGGGTGAGAAGTTAACATTTCCAATAAAAAATGTACCCCCAATAAGGGCCACCCTAACATATAGTGTTCTCCAATCCAAGCTCATTGGAAATACATGCTTGTGGTGAAATATTACATTGTACCGATATTACATCCTTTTCTTTCACGGCAGTTTCACAGTGAAATGTCCAGTGAGTGGCACTAAAATGTGCAATGCATAATCGTAGCCACATTAGTACAGATACATATTGTGGCGGTTCAGAGTTTAAATGCCTGGGGAGTGTTGCTAAAAGGTCAATACTCTATCATGTTGCAGAAAAACATACCCCAAATCCAACCCTAAACCCACCCGATAGTGTTAACGAAAGCAAAAGTGATTAAAAACACATTCGCTGATGCAACCATGCTATTTTAACTTCCTTATACGCAGGTTTGAGCTGTTTTGTTGAACCGTATAAGTGCAACGCTGTATCATGTGAGCAACCGAGCAAACCTACTGAGTAAGAAAACTCATGTGAAGCTGTATATGTGATGCTAACGTTCAAAATATCAGTTTTCAAATCTCGCAGCATGTTAAAATTGTTTGAAAAATTGCTTTCTTAATCAAAATTCTTGCCCTGTAAATCATACTTGTGATTGTGGAACATTTTAACTGGAAACTGCAGAGATTTGTAAGTTTTTCTTTTTTTTTTTTAGTTTTGCTGAAATACAGGTAGAGGCACATATTTCTAATGAGCCTGGGCATGTATTCCATGGCACTTGTGTGTTCAGAAAATACTCATCACCTTTGAGCTTTGTAAATCAGTGAAGACATTGTGAAAAAAAGTCCTAAGATTCCATCGGAGTTCCTGTTTCTATTCCATTAGTTGACATTTGAAATTAGTGCCAAAACGTTCACCACAATCAGATATTTTATTAAAATAAGTACATGTATCCAGATCAGTCAAAATGGTTCAATAAAACTTCTGAAGGTGTTTCAAATGACAGTGAGTTCAGATTCATCATAAATTACACTGATTTATGGATTCTGCCCTGCAAATCAAACAAGTCTGACTTTAGATCAGATGAACTGATCCCTTAAACTCATGTCTCTTAATGAGGGTCATCTCAGGTGGGCTGGAGTGATAGTCGGCTGGTGCTCACACTGTCTGACTGGGGTCACTCATACAACTACAGTTCCCTTTCGAGGGAACTTCGAACTGCGTCCTCTAGGGGTCGCTATGGGGAACGTCGTCAGCGTGACCCGTGTCTGAAGCATACATACAAAAACACCACTTGTTGGCCGGCGACAGCCTATGACGTCACTACTGGCGCGAACCACAGTATAAAGAGGCGCCGGGAAAATACGTCATCCTCTTCTTCGTCTTCAATGACTGTTTTGTTTGAAGCGTGCAATCTACTATGGAAAAGGTAAAAACGATTTTTATTGTTACTATGGCGAGCACTAGCAAGGCGTTTAAGAGATGTGTGCATCCGTGTCCTTGTTATTTGACACCTGATGACACACATGATCTTTGCGTCTTTTGTTTGGGCGACTCGTCGGCCGCGAACGAGGGTGAGCGGCTGGATGATGATGATGCAATCTCGCTGAGATCATTTGATCCAGCTGCTAGTGCTCTGCTGGGTTATGCCCAGGAAGAGCAGGAAATGTCTAAGGGCGAAGAAGCTGAGGCTGAGCCCGCTCATTTGATGTTGATGGAGTTGATGGAGGTTATGGAACGTGCCACGGCGAGGCTTTACTTGCCGTGGAAGCGGGCCAAGATGGCGCCGTGGGGTTTAAAAAAAAAAAAAACGTTTTTTTTTCTTAAACCCGTTTTCCTCTCGCATCCATAGGTGTCAGCATACCAGTTATGCTGACATTAAGGGGATGCATGGAAACGGATATGAGGGATGCCCCCTGTGGAAGAGACCCTAGCCAGCTATCTCTCTGTGGGCGAGACATCCTCTCTCCAGGCTCCCTCCTTGCCATCTAAGCCCCTTCAAAAATACGCAGCAGCAGGTCAGGCTGTTACTTCGTTGCACACGATGGCGGTGCTTCAGGCATACCAGGCTGATCTGCTGAAAGACCTGGATAAGTGTCAGGGCTTGTCACCTGATGAAGGTCCAGGTCTGAGCCCGAACAATACAGGGGTCCTGGCCTATCTCCGTCTGGGGACAGAGATGGGCACAGAAGGCTAGTGTCGCGGCTCGTGCCCCTCCCCCTCCCCCTGCGGGTAGGGCTAGATGGAGGCGCGGGTAAAAGAGAGGTAGGCAAGACCTGAGAAGGAGGTGATCCAGACGAAGCGTTCGCAACGCTCTCGTCCGGACCAAGGTGAGTGAAACATCTACTCCTTTCCCTCGGGGGGGGGGGTCACTGTCATCAGCCCTCATCTTCCCCTCTCTAAATTCCCCTGCAACCATCTCATGCGCAGGAACCATCCCCTCTCTAAATTCCCCTGGAACCATCTCATGGGTGAGTACGATCCAGTTCTACGGAAAAACTGGTATTGTTCTACGTAACCATTCTTTGCAGTATTTCTTCTTTGGGAAACCTGTCGGTTTTTGTTTCGAAACCTGTCGGTTTTTGTTTCGAGTGCAGTGATGACCTCACTCGTCGATACTAGATCCAGGCTGGGATGAGACCCCTGGATCGTGTGGCCCAGTCGTAGGTCTCTGTGGAGCCTCCTTGGTCAGCAGGTCCCCAGCACTGCAATTCCAGGCCTCCTTGGTCACCTGCGGGTCTTTTTAAAATATCATTCTGGACAAAGGGGGACACTGCCTTTTGAAAATATCATTCTGGAAGGTGCAAAGGGGGACACTGGCTTTTGAGGAAGGTGCTGAGGATATCTATATACTAGCTCAGGGACTGCTCCCCTCTCGGGGGTTTTAAGTAGCATCTCCCCTCTCGGGGGTTTTAGCCCTGGCCTAGCGTGTTCCCCTGCTAGGATTGTGGCTACTGGAGGGCTACTGAGGTTTCAGGTAGTGGCTAGCATTGCTCCCCTCACCATAGAGGGTCACCTATGAGCATGCCTCTCCCTTCTGAGCGGTTGAGTTCTCTCTCATGCTGAGAGTTGAGTTCCCCGCTCTCCGGAGCTGTCACAGTAGCCTCATGCTCTCCTGGTTGGTCGAGCCAGCATTGCTCCCCTCACCATAGAGGGTCACCTATGAGCATGCCGCTCCCTTCTGAGCGGTTGAGTTCTCTCTCTCATGCTGAGAGTTGAGTTCCCCGCTCTCCGGAGCTGTCACAGTAGCCTCATGCTCTCCTGGTTGGTCGAGCCAGCATTGCTCCCCTCACCATAGGGGGTCACGTATGAGCATGCCGCTCCCTTCTGAGCGATTGAGTTCCCTCTCATGCTGAGAGTTAAGTTCTCCGCTCCCCAGAGCTCTGACAGCATATGGTAAGTGTGCACGCTAAGTCTCTGTGCACTTTTCTAAAACCCATGTTGTGGTAAGATCGCACATCAAGTGTTTTGCGTTCTTTCTAAAAGTCCTGTACGGTAGGAGTTACGAGCTGCGGCTTCGTGCCCTTTCTTTGAGTTGGTCGGGCCCCGGTTTTCACCTTGGGCCCCACTCTACCTATGTATAGAGCATAAAGCCCCTCATCGTAGAGGGTCGTTTATGAGCACACTGCTCCCTGCCGAGCGCTGTGATTCAGCGGCCTCAGGTAGGTTGCTCTCCTTGTCGGTCGAGCTAGCATTGCTCCCCTCACCATAGAGGGTCACCTATGAGCATGCCGCTCCCTTCTGAGCGTCTGAGTCTCTCATGCGGAGAGTTTAGTTCTCCGCTCTCCGGAGCTGTCACAGCAGCCTTAGGCTCTCCTGGTTGGTCGAGTTAGCATTGCTCCCCTCACCATAGAGGGTCACCTATGAGCATGCCGCTCCCTTCTGAGCGGTTGAGTTCCCTCTGAGAGTGGAGCTCTCCGCTGCCCGGAGCTCTGTGATTTAGACGTTGCTCTCCCGGTACGGTCGAGCTAGCATTGTTCCCCTCACCATAGAGGGTCACCTATGAACATGCCGCTCCCTTCCGAAGGCTGTGATGCAGCGGCCTCAGGTTGATAGGCCTCTCTCTGTCTCTCTGTTAGGTTGCTCTCCTTGTCGGTCGAGCACTCCCTTCTGAGCGTCTGAGTTCCCTGTAATGTTAGAGTGGGTTCTCCGCTCTCCGGTGCGGTCACAGCAGCCTCACTCTTGGCTGGTCGAGCTAGTATTGCTCCCCTCACTATAGAGGGTCACCTATGAGCATGCCGCTCCCTTCTGAGCTGTCACAGTAGCCTCAGGTTGTTAGGCTTCTTTATGTCTCCCTGCTAGGTTGCTCTCCTATGGTCGAGCTAGCATTGCTCCCCTCACTACAGAGGGTCACCTTTGAGCATGCCGCTCCCTTCCGAGCGTCTGAGTTCCCTCTCATTCTGAGAGTTGGGTCCTCTGCTTCCCAGAGCTCTGTGATTTGGAGGTGCTCTCCTTATGGTCGAGCTAGCATCGCTCCCCTCACCATAGAGGGTCACCTATGAGCAACGCTATTCCCTTCCGAGCACTGTGACTCCGCTCTCCAGAGCTGTCAGTCAGCAGCTTCAGGTTGTTAGGCCTCTTTAGGCCTCCCTGTTAAGTTGCTCACTTTGCGGCTCCCTAGAACAGTTTAAATCCATGTTATGGTAAGTGCGCACGCTAAGTCTCTGTGCACTTTCTAAAAATCCACGTTGTGGTAAGATCGCACATCAAGTGTTTTGCGTTCTTTGTAAAATCCTGTACGGTAAGGGTTACGCGCTGCGGCTTCGTGCCTTTCTTTGAGTTGGTCAGGCCCCGGTTTCGCCTTGGGCCCCACTCTACCTATTTCGCCCAATGCTCTGGGCTTGAAAGACAAATTAGATCACGAGCGCTGTGATTCAGCGACCTCAGGTTGCTAGGCCTCTCTCTGCCTCCCTGTTAGGTTGCTCTCCTTGTCGGTCGAGCTAGCATTGCTCCCCTCACCATAGAGGGTCACCTATGAGCATGCCGCTCCCTTCTGAGCGTCTGAGTTCCCTCTCATGCTGAGAGTTGAGTTCTCCGCTCTCCAGAGCTGTCACAGCAGCCTTATGCTCTTCTGGTTGGTCGAGCTAGCATTGCTCCCCTCTCTGTAGAGGGTCACATATGAGCATGCCACTCCCTTCTGAAGCGTCTGAGTTCCCTCTCATGCTGAGAGTTAGGTTCTCCGCTCCCCAGAGCTCGGAATCAGCAAACTTCAGGTTGTTAGGCCTCTCTCGGCCTCCCTGTTAAGCTGCTCGCTGTGTAATGACAGCCTCTGTGATTCCCTAGAACGGAAAGAAAATCCATGTTATGTAAGTGCGCACGCTAGTCTCTGGGCACTTTTCTAAAAATCCACATTGTGGTAAGATCGCACATCAAGTGGTTTTGCGGTCTTTCTAAAAATCCTGTATGGTAGGGATTACGCACTGCGGCTTCGTGCCCTTTCTTTGAGTTGGCAGGCCCCGGTTTTGCCTTGGGCCCACTCTACCTATGTATCATAGTGATACTGACTTGAACAGGGTGTTGCTACCAAGGGTCTGTTGAGACAGTTCCCTCATTGAGCTCATGCAGAGCAAGCGGTAGCCCCTGAGTGACAGGCCAGGACCTAGCTACTATTCTAGGCACTTGGCCGTATCCCCTTAAAGGAATCTTTCTTATGATTCTAAGCCTTCGAGCTCTACCCTGGGTCCGGGAGTCCTGGCCCATAACAGGTAAGTTCAGGGTATGCAGCTCGGGTCTTTGGCCGTAGGGGATAATGTCACTGACAGCCGTCTAACCGTCCCAGGGGCAACTCCCGTAGCCGGGTAGAGTTGGTACTTAGTGCTCGCCTTTTGTGCTTGGCTTGCACTCCCCTCAGCATGGTGGCGTGGGTATTCCGTTCCCCATAGCGACCCCTAGAGGACGCAGTTCGAAGTTCCCTCGAAAGGGAACGTCTCAGGTTACGTATGTAACCATGGTTCCCTGAGAGTAGGGAACGAGACACTGCGTCCTCTAGGCGCGGTGCCATGCTTCGGATGCAAGCTTCAGACGAAGAAGTGGATGACGTATTTTCCCGGCGCCCCTTTATACTGTGGTTCGCGCCAGTAGTGACGTCATAGGCTGTCGCCGGCCAACAAGTGGTGTTTTTGTATGTATGCTTCAGACACGGGTCACGCTGACGACGTTCCCCATAGCGACCCCTAGAGGACGCAGTGTCTCGTTCCCTACTCTCAGGGAACCATGGTTACATACGTAACCTGAGACGTTTTTGTAGTAAAGTCTATATCATGTGAGCAGACAGATAAACCACAACTTGAATAGCCGCTTGATTAAAAACAAACAAATATAAACCGTACACGCTTTCTCTATCTACCTTTTTCCAAACAAACCTGCACTTTAAAATATGGGTGGCATTTTGGGATTTGGGTAACTGCAGCTTAAAATGACTGAAATAAATCATTTCAAATAACAAGGTTGCTCTACAAATAATCATTATCCATCAGTTTGACTGAATGAGACTTTATATTATGCTCTATTTTCATCCATCATGAAAATAATATAATACTTGGTATTATTCTTGACAGTGGTATCACAAGACTCTGTGGCAGGAGCTCTTTTCTCTTCACTGTGCTTTTTCTTTGTACTCTGCTGTAACGATATGAAAAGGACAACAGATACTACACACTTGTGCTTTGCTTTCAACCGATTTAATAAACAATATCCCATGAATAATTCACTGGAATGCACTAATAATCCTGTTTTTCTCTTTAAATCTTCACTCGTGTCTTTTTTGGCACAGGTGCTTTAAAGCATAATTTTCTTTCCTTTTTACTTCTAATACCTATTAAAATGTCTATTAAAGTAGGGTAATACAATTATTATTTTTTTCTGTCAAAATGATGGAAAGCACTTTGAAATATCCAACAGTGTTCCAATTAATGAACTCTGGAAGACTTATCGATTTTTGATTAACTCAACATATTGTACTTACATATTGTCCGTAACATTTCTATGGATATTTTATCTGAGCTTTTAGGGTTATCCACGATCTGCTGACAGTAATTTGTTATTATTTTTACACTTTTAAGAGTCCTTTTTATGTTTGATGGTTAAGGAGAGAGGATAATGCCACTCATTGGATCCAGTTTTTGCGAATGTTTATTATTGCATTCATAAAGGTGCCTTCAAACAAGTCGCTGATTGTTAAGTTACTCCTATAATTTGCGCGAAATATCATTGAGTGTAAGACCAATTCTACAGTTTAGTGTCATTAAACGAAAACCTTTGTCTGCAGAATTGTGTGATTCACCAGTCAGAATCAAGTATTCCAGACAACAGTGAAATAAACGTTAAAATATTCTACTTTCAGTCTGAATTCAGTCATGACAAACATGGCCAAATGTCTGCCATGACACTGTTTTCTTTAAATGTATGTTCATATCATTTGGTTTGGTCATTCCCAGTGGTTAACTCAAGCTTGTACCTTGTGGCCTCATACTATGTTTACAGTCAGAGATTTAAGCATGCCCTGCTGTCAATAAACATGCTATTTTCACAGTTTGAGTGGTGTTCTGTTGCAATCTAACATCACCTGTTCACTCATTCATTCATTTTAGTAACTCAAGCTACTTAGTAATTGTAAAGCACATTACTTAGGATCTGGAGTAACACATTTACAGAGGGAGAAATGGTGGGCGGCAGGAACATGGACATTGTGCAGACTGTGATTGATCCTGTGGCAATGTTTTTCCGTGACCCATGTGCTTTAGCCGTAATGCTGTAATGGAATTAGGAGGTGAGGCTGAGGACGGCAAAAGACGGATTTCTGCCAAGCAGAAGGTGAATTCAGGACACTCATCATGGGATAATGACGACAATGTTTCCATTACAACCAAAGATTTTACACACACAACACATATTTTCAGAAGAGATGTTAGAATAGATAATTTGACCTGAAAGTAACAGCTCTTACAATTATACCAACAAAAGTAACAACTGCTTGCTGGACCTAAAGGAAAGTCATCTTGACCACACAATAAAGCCCTTTGATACTAGCTGATATTTATCTGATTATTTTCAAATAGTTGTTTCCCAGAGGAAATTTTTGTTGTTGTTGCTTTGTTTTGTATTGTTTTGTTTCATTTAATGCCTTTGGATGGGCACAAATTAGTCAATTGTTGACATACAGTAAGTGTATATTCAATATCGATAGCAACTCAAATTATTTGGTTGTGAAAGTTGTGAACGATGTTCATATAGAAATATCTGATTTTAATGTATAGAAGTTTGAAAAAAAAAATCGGATCACAGTTTGAGCCATTCACTAAGAGAAAACGCAGAGAAAAAAAAAACGATGCATTCAAAAAAATGGTATAAAAACAATTTTCACTCAGACGTAGATAGTAAATTTCACAAATATTAACAAAGAAACGGCAAATCAAATCAAATCAAATCAATCATTCAGTCAATCAATCAACCCTTCATATTAACACAGTACATTTGACTCTATTTTTAAGGACTTTTTTGTAGAGTGTAGTTGAGATCTTTTCTGAGATCACTCTGTCTTTCTCAGGAGAAAACTCTAAGAAGGGTGAGATTTTAGGAAATATCCCCTTTTGTTCTCCATTTAATATTATTGTTGTCTGGGAAAAACAACTGAGAAATTAAAGCGACCTCAATTGTGATTTTCTCTCCTGTGATTTCAGCTAATTTTTAGCATTTTTTTTATTTTTTTCTGTTGATGTATTGTGTTGTTGATTCTTATATATGATAAACAGCATTAGCTGTGTGTGTACTGGTGTGTGTTTCACAGTTTTCAATCTGTGTGCTTGTGTTTGACTGCAGAGAGGCCGTATGTTGGCGATTAGCTGTGAGTATGTGTGACAGATGCTCTGTGAATACTACACTCATCCCTGCAGACATGCAAAGAGCCTTCTCTCTTTCCCTCATCTACATAGAGCACTACACCTTGACACTTCAGTTTACCCCAGTCTAAACACGCCTGTTGACTCTCAAAATCAGACACACCAGCAGGGGCTCAGAGCTAATTCTGATTCTAACAGATGCTTTTTCACAAAAGCCTTGTGTTGTTTTCAAATTTGTTGTCTGGTTACAAACATTTTTTCAACATTACACAACATTGCATTTTGTTTGCAGTTAGGCTACATCACAGTACAGCATTACAGAAAACATTATAGAAACCTCTCCTAACATTCAAAGACCAAAAGAATGGGAATGCGAATGGGAATGCAAAATGATCTACAAACCCGATTCCAAAAAAGTTGGGACACTGTACAAATTGTGAATAAAAACAGAATGCAATGATGTGGAAGTTTCAAATTTCAATATTTTATTCAGAATACAACATAGATGACATATCAAATGTTTAAACTGAGAAAATGTATCATTTTAAGGGAAAAATAAGTTGATTTTAAATTTCATTAAGGCATCAACACATCTCAAAAAAGTTGATACAAGGCCATGTTTACCACTGTGTGGCATCCCCTCTTCAAAAAAGTTTTTATAACAGTCTGCAAACGTACAAGGCCATGGGGACTGAGGAGACAAGTTACCACTGCTCAAGTTTAGGAATCCCCTCTAATGTTGTCCCATTCTTGTCTAATACAGGCTTCTAACAGTTGCTGCAACTGTCTTAGGTCTTCTTTGTCGCATCTTCCTCTTTATGATGCGCCAAATGTTTTCTATGGGTGAGTTTAGGAATCTGGAGGAATGTTGTCCCAGGCTGGCCATTTCACAGGCTACCTGGATCCTTCTTCTACGCAGCCATGATCAACTTGTAATTGATGCTTCTTTGTCGCAGTCTACTAATCTTTACTCTGCGCCAAATGACTTTTCTATGCTAAAGATTGACATGTAGTTGCAAAGTTACTTGTGGTTAGTACAACTCCATGACATCTACAGCACCCGTCTCACCCGCAAAGCCCTCTGCATTGCAGGTGATCCCACCCACCTGATGTTGTAATTGATGCACAACTTCTTCAGTCTGCTACCATACTCTAATGGGAGGAGGCTGCGGAGTCTCCAAGCCAGGACCAACAGACTGAAAGACAGCTAGTCATCCACCGGGCTGTCGGGACTTGTGGTTAGTACAACTGAACTCCCTCCCGTCCTTGCCCCCCCTCCCCTCTCTTACCCCACGCACCACTGAACTCTGACCCCCCCCCCACATACACACACACACACACACACACTCACTCAGCACCCGTACTCACGCACACACACACACACTGTGACAAGCACCGGTCACTTTGTACAGCATCCCACCCACCTGGACTGACCTCATTCAACTTCTTCACCTCTTCTGACAGTCTGGGAGGAGGCTAAAAAAAGACGGAGTGCTCTTTGTCACCAGGACCAACAGACTTTAAATAAAATAGTCTTGATAAGCTCTTTGCACTACACCACTTATATTCTGGGCTGTCGGGACTGTTTGTTTGTTTGTTTATCTCACTGGTTTGCTCTATCTACCAAGTGCCTTGCCCCCCCTCCCCTCTCTTACCCCACGCCACTTTATCCATTTTTATATTATTATTATTATTTTTTTTTTTTTATGTTGTTTTTTTTTCTACCCCCCCCCCCATGTCCTTATTTGTATATTTGTAATAGTTGCATTTTTGTGTACCTCATTCAACTACCTCTTCTGTATATATATATATATATATATATACATATACAGGTATATATATGTATGTGTGTGTATATGTATATACAGTGAGGAAAATAAGTATTTGAACACCCTGCTATTTTGCAAGTTCTCCCACCACTTATATTCTGAAATCATGGAGGGGTTGTTTGTTTGTTTATCTGAAATTGTCATCGTATCTACCATGGTGCATGTCCACTCCATTTTTATATTATTATTATTATTTTTTTTTATGTGAGAGACATAATCTAAAAAAAAAAATCCAGAAATCACAATGTATGATTTTTTAACTATTTATTTGTATGATACAGCTGCAAATAAGTATTTGAACACCTGTCTATCAGCTAGAATTCTGACCCTCAAAGACCTGTTAGTCTGCCTTTAAAATGTCCACCTCCACTCCATTTATTATATATATATATATATATATATATATATATATATATTTGATTTGTACCTAAATTAGATGCACCTGTTTGAGGTCGTTAGCTGTTTGTGTTTAGTGTTAAAGACACCTGTCCACCCCATGTATGCACCAGGGAGTCAGTAAGAATCCAACTACTAACATGGCCAAGACCAAAGAGCTTTCAATTCTCTGTCCAAAGACACTAGAGACAAAATTGTACACCTCCACAAGGCTGGAAAGGGCTACGGGGAAATTGCCAAGCAGCTTGGTGAAAAAAGGTCCACTGTTGGAGCAATCATTAGAAAATGGAAGAAGCTTTGAAACATGACTGTCAATCTCCCTCGGACTGGGGCTCCATGCAAGATCTCACCTCGTGGGGTCTCAATGATCCTAAGAAAGGTGAGAAATCAGCCCAGAACTACACGGGAGGAGCTGGTCAATGACCTGCAAAGAGCTGGGACCACCGTTTCCATGGTTACTGTTGGTAATACACTAAGACGTCATGGTTTGAAATCATGCATGGCACGGAAGGTTCCCCTGCTTAAACCAGCACATGTCCAGGCCCGACTTAAGTTTGCCAATCTCTCTCTCTCTCTCTCTCTCTCTCTCTCTCTCTCTCTCTCTACCATTTGGATGATCCAGAGGAGTCATGGGAGAAAGTCATGTGGTCAGATGAGACCAAAATAGAACTTTTTGGTCATAATTCCACTAAACGTGTTTGGAGGAAGAAGAAGAATGATGAGTACCATCCCAAGAACACCATCCCTACTGTGAAGCATGGGGGTGGTAGCATCATGCTTTGGGGGTGTTTTACTGCACATGGGACAGGGCGACTGCACTGTATTAAGGAGAGGATGACCGGGGCCATGTATTGCGAGATTTTGGGGAACAACCTCCTTCCCTCAGTTAGAGCATTGAAGATGGGTCGAGGCTGGGTCTTCCAACATGACAATGACCCAAAGCACACAGCCAGGATAACCAAGGAGTGGCTCTGTAAGAAGCATATCAAGGTTCTGGCGTGGCCTAGCCAGTCTCCAGACCTAAACCCAATAGAGAATCTTTGGAGGGAGCTCAAACTCCGTGTTTCTCAGCGACAGGCCAGAAACCTGACTGATCTAGAGAAGATCTGTGTGGAGGAGTGGGCCAAAATCCCTCCTGCAGTGTGTGCAAACCTGGTGAAAAACTACAGGAAACGTTTGACCTCTGTAATTGCAAACAAAAGCTACTGTAACAAATATTAACATTGATTTTCTCAGGTGTTCAAATACTTATTTGCAGCTGTATCATACAAATAAATAGTTAAAAAATCATACATTGTGATTTCTGGATTTTTTTTTTAGATTATGTCTCTCACAGTGGACATGCACCTACGATGACAATTTCAGACCCCTCCATGATTTCTAAGTGGGAGAACTTGCAAAATAGCAGGGTGTTCAAATACTTATTTTCCTCACTGTATATATATATATATATATATATATATATATATATATGTATATATATTTGATTTGTACTTATCTGTATTTTTACGTTCTACTGTTTGTGTTTAGTGTTATCTGTATGCACCAGGGAGTAAGAGAGTAACGCAATTTCAATTCTCTGTATGTATGTACGGTACATGTGGCAGAATTGACAATAAAGCTGACTTTGACTTTGACTTTGACAATGTCTACAGTGGACTATCGAAATAAAGTGTTAGGCCTACCTAATGTTTATCTCTCTCTCTCTATATATATATACATATATATATATATATATATATATAAAATCAGACCAAAATGCAACATCTGTGTTGTAGATTATCAACTAGCAAAACAGTCTTTATCTTAAAAGACGATCATTTTTAACTTAGCAGATGCATATTTTATTAACATTGGAAAAACATGGTACTTCATTTAGTGTCACCCAAGTGTTTTGCCTTGATCTTTAAAAGTAGAGAGTTCACCCATGACTTCAAAGAAATAGTGAGAAAACAAGAAAGAGATAGATATTAAATATGAAACAGAGATCAATATGAACATCTCTGTTCTGAATTCAAACAATGTCGTATAAATAAAAAAGATCTAAATAAAAGATCTAAAATTTCCCCTTCTTATCTGTGTGTAACTTACCCTCACATATTATTTTCAAAACCTTTATTGGTCAAATAATATGTGAAATTACCTAAATTATTCTGTCTTGTCATACTCAATATGTGCATTGCTCTAGTAAATTTATGTAAACAAAACATTCTGTAAACATGTGGCCTGGTAGAATTTGGTTTACAATTAAGTAATTTTCTTTATAACAAGTATTTATTTAGTTTCATTTATTTATTTATTTAGTTCAGTTCAGTGCAGAGAGATTTTAAAAACTTTTATCATAGTGAAAATGTCATATTGTCATTTTGGGAGAAAAAAAGAAAGAAAACAAATCATACTAGGAATAGCAGGTATTTTCACACTGATTCCAAAATGTTTTATTATGTTTTATTCCATAAAATTAAGAAACATTTGACATAGATGTCAACGTTTTGCAATGTTTCTCAACTGGATGTCATTTTATTTATTCATTCATGGATTCTATAATGCTTTTAAAACATTAATTGTACTGTTTACTGACCACTGATTTTCTTCACTATTATTTGACTAGAGAGACTTCTATGAGTAGGTTACTAGTCAATCTTTAGAAGTCTTAGTACTTTTGTAGCATTTCTGTGATACATTACAGTTGTGATATTATCTCTACCACCATAATGCTTGTGCCTGAAAGATTATGCAACATATTTTCAGTATGTGGGTGTCTTTTATCGGAGGACAGCTCTTTGTGTATGACAAACTGCCTGTAGCTGTAAATCTCTCCTGTGAATCAATGAATTATGTTAAATTTGGCTATCTTTGACACCAGATCCTTACACCCAGTGATGGATAAGTAGCAGTAACTTGGCTTTATCATTCTGTCATCTGATCCTTCTGATGGAAATGTCAGTGAGAGGCCAAGACACTATCATCCAATAGCCCCTCAGTGTGTAAATCTGCATGACTCTCTCGCTCTCTTTTTCTCTGGCTGGTTAGTGAGGAGCCAGTCAGTCCAGTAACTCTGTCTTCAGAAGAGATGAATCATCTTCCTCCCAGCTAGGCCACAAAAGCTGACAAATGATCCACTGAGACCTATAGCCCACCAGCGTATCACTCACTCTGCCAAGACAGAGAGAGATAGAGATCAGTGCTGGATGATATATTCATAAACACTTAAAATATCTAATTAGAGTAAATTAAAATATTGTTTTCTTATTGATTGATTATATATATATATATATATATATATATATATACGAACATACAAACAGGCACAAAGAAGAACAGATGTGGTGTGTAAATTACGAAAAGGGTGTAATAAAAACAAATGATATACAGTACTCCCCAACTTTCTATGGTTTTCTATGGTTATATGGTTAGATGGATAACAAAAATCCATAAAACATTGTGAAAATGTTAACATCTTAACTGTCATCTCTCCTTTTTGAACATAGATGTCAAAATGCACTTTCCGAACTCACATGGTTGTAATTTACAACTGCTTTGGAATACAGACTGGTCTCATTTTAAATAAAATAATAATTTAAAGAAATTAAAGTGTAAAAAAGTTATAGTTTAAAGTTAAGTTTAAGTTTATTGTACAGAAAATTTACTGTATTGTAATATTATATAAATAGTGTAAAGTTATATTCCAAATTTTAAGTTGATATCACAAAATTAAGGTTCCTGTTGAGGTTTAGTTTTTAAGGTCCGAATTTTTTGGTGCGAAAATTTCGCATGTGTTTTTCAATTATTATTTTTTGTTTTCGTCATCCTTTCCTATCAAAATGCATGCTACGGATGCGAAAACGCAGAAAATCGAACCTGATCCAAAAAAAAATTATGACAGATGAAAGTTTCGGAGGCAGTGTGTAAACGTGATTGACTCAACGTGAGGTCGTATTTATTTTTTAACGTGCGAAAATTTTGGATGAAAATTTCGGACTCAGTGGGCAATGGCTTTTACTGTCACAAATGCATACATTTCTGTCACAATATTACTTCTATCGCAAAGTATTCATCAGATATGGATTCTTGAGTCCCAGAACTTTCCAACAATATGTGTTTTGTCAAGATTAGAAAAAGTTTTGATTCTAAAATATTGTACTAAATTTGTAATATGACACTTGACACACCACCCACTAAAATAATTTAAAGTACCACTTCCATGGTAAGGCAATGTCTGATTTTAAAACTGTTTTCACTGGATGAATTTTGAGTGTTTTAACTTTCAAATTATATCTAATGTATGATGATTGCTAAAATATCATACACTTTTTTATAGGGAAATAATGCTTACACATAACAGGTTAAAAAAACAGAACAAACAAAAAACCTTTGCTCCCTGTTCATTTGTTTGTCCTTCATGACAACCTCCAACATATATGTGTTGAATCACATGCACAAAGGGCTGTCATTTTGCTTTTCAGCTCGTGAGTCACACACTTTGTGAAGTCTACTGTTATCACATTGGTCATCCTTCCTTTAAGCACAGGGGTCTCATTGTGTGGGTTGTATGGTATAACACTCTGATTGAAAATCTCAGCACACCTCCAGCCCTCAAGATCAAATCAGTGAGCAGAATGTCTCTTTTCTGGTGACACATAGAGAAGCTTTCAGCTCGCAGCGTCTTCTCTTCAGCCTAGTCTCCTAACCTGGCTTGAGGTTATATGGCTGGTCTGATATTAAATAAGCTGGTCGTGCCTGTGAGTTATGCTACCAGGTGAATATGTCATAAATTACATAAAGCTTTATCAGCTTGACTTCACTTAAAGTATAACAAATGTATTCAACCTGAAGAATGAATTTGTGGGTATGTAAAGTATATTATAACCCAGCCATATATTAAAAGTTGGATGTATATTATATCCAAATTTACCTACATACAGTACACTCACATAAAAGTGACACTATATAGCAAATCTCAATTAATAATGTGAAATTAACATGTCTCCTGCTAGGGCTTCTAATATCAGTCACATGACATTTATGTCTCGGGTAATTGGCTCAAAAAATGTATTCCATGAAGTTATGCCAAAAAGAGTCTATGAAGCAAAGGTTGCAGCAGGTTGTGTATTTCTGTATGCACCAGCCAAGCAACTGCAATTATAGAATTATTAATTATAGAAGCAATTATAAACCTTGAGGGAAACTCATATGATCTCTTACGCAAATGCAACCTATTCGTATTGTTGTTCCCATTACGCAAGATCTTTGTTTTTTCTCTAAAATTGCTGGTTTTCAAACCACAGGCAATATTAAATGTACAAAAATGTTTTACACTGCAGCATCTGACAGAGAATAAGTCTGTGTTCATGTCTAATGATCTGTCTTTTGGGTCACTAGAGTCATTTGACCTGTCATGGTGAATGCTTGACTTTGTCAGGCTGAGGGACGACTCTGGTGGCATTACTACAGTTCTGTGCAGAGGAAGCATATGTGGGAGGTGTTCATTTCATTACCAACTCTCCCAGATTTTCTCTGGAAAAGGTCAAACTGTTTGTCCTCAAATAGGCACCTGGGGAGTGTGATTTTTAGCTTGTGCCCTACAAAATGAGATTTTTCTCTCACTTAGTTTTATTAATATTAAAGCACAGAGCTCAGAATCAAAGCAAAGTCATGGCACTGCTGCAAAGGAAATGTCAGAGAAATGCACTTATGCCCTGGTAAGGAAACGGCTGGATTTTATTTGGCTGGATCTATTGACTTTAACAACATGACATGCTGCTTGACAAATTGCAATAAAGAAAGATATCCCATTTGTCAGGGTAAACACAATTGTCTTGCCAAATGAAATCAGCTTCTTGTATTCCCATGAACTATGTTTGAAATGCTCATATGATTTAAAACCAAACCTGTCGAACATCTTTTGATCTAATCTAACAAAATTTCATATTGGAAATTGCATTTTCACATTTTCTGAACACCACAAGGATTTCAGAGACCAGGCATGGGATGACTCTTTGACTGGGTTCTATATGCTTCTAGACCCAAATACTCCCAATATCAACATTTCCTCTTATTGTAAGCAAATAAAATAGTGAAATGTTGATTTGAAGTGTCAATCTTTGCACTTTGATTACAGTCAAACATGACCACAGAGAAAGCATTTTATTACCCAGAATCTAATTCAGGCATCAACAACTGAAAAGATTTGTTACTGTATATCTCACATGAGACATATGGAATACTTGTATATAAAGATAAGATAAAGATAAAATATAAGATTGTTCAGTTCGTGAAAGAATTAAACAGCTTCAGTATACTTTAAAAGGAATAAAAATGCAGGAATGCAAATACTAAATTTTATGAAAACCAGCAAGAATTCAATATAGTTAAATAATACAAATATACTAAATAATAATACTACAAATTTAATCTTACTTTATTGACAAGTTTATTTTCTGCTGACATGCAATGATTAAATTCAACAATACAAATAAAGATAAGTGACTGTGGTTCACATTTAAAGCACACTGGTTTTGCATGAATTAATGGGTGTAACTTGAACTGTAAGCAATCAACAACTGCCAACAAACTTTTTTAAAGGATTGCTATAATAAGATTTAACAACAACAACAAAAAGGTATATTGAGATGTTATTCTTCTCCTCACTCCTCAACCACTGAATATAAAATAGAAACTTCAAAGTGTGAAAGTATTAACAAATTACTTTCAGCGGACCATGAATAACCCAAAAGGCTCAGATAAGTCTTTCTGCAGCAATGTTATGGACATGGTAAATATTACTGTAGTAATATGCATAGTAATATACAGGTGCATCTAAAAAAAAAAATAGCATATCGTGAGAAAGTTTTTTTTTTTTGTAACTTATTTCAAAAAGTGAAACTTTCATATATTCTAGATTCATTACATGTAAAGTAAAACATTTCATTTTTTTTTTTTTAATTTTGATGATTAGAGCTTACAGCTCATGAAAGTCAAAAGTCCAGTATCTCAAAATATTAGAATATTTACATTTGAGTTTCATTAGATGACCATCCATACAGTATAAATTCCGGGAATCTCTTGTTCTTTGAAACCACAATAATGGGGAAGACTGCTGACTTGGCAATGATCCAGAAGACGAACATTGATGCCCTCCATAAAGAGGGTAAGTCACAGAAGGTCATTACTGAAAGGTGTGGCTGTTTACAGAGTGCTGTATCAAAGCATATTAAATGCAAAGTTGACTGGAAGGAAGAAATTGCCCTCTTTGTGGAGGGTATCAATGATTGTTTTCTGGATCATTGCCAAGTCAGCAGTCTAATACTAATACAGAATAGAAATGAAAAAAACAAACAAACAAACAAACAAACAAAAAACAATAGAAAATTAGGTTTCAAAGTGGCTGTGCAAAAAAATAAAAAAATAAAACCCAGAAGAGAAAATCAAGAGATTTTTAGTGCATTCCAGTGAATTATTCATGAGATATTGTTTATTAAATCAGGAGAGTAGACCGCAAGAGTGGAGTATCTGCATTTTCCATATTGTTACAGAGGAATACAAAGAAAACAATCAGGAGAAACAGAACACAGCGGACTGAAAAGAGCTCTTGTCACATATATTATTGTAATACCAATGTCACATTAAGCATGATTAAATGACAGCAAAATTCAGCCTTATTTTCCATGTGACAGCAGGTCATGAGAGCAGGTTTGGGGCTATTCTATAAATCAAAGATTGTTATATAATATGTCTCAAAGAGACATTTGAATCAGGACAGCATTTATTTCTGAAAACATCTTAAAAGTTGATTGAGGATTGTGCTTCTCTCAGGGGAGTTTCTGCAGGTCTGACTGTTTATAGAGGTACTTGGCATTTTCAGCTCTGTGCTTATTGAAGCTGGGAAGAGTAATGATATTTACTGCTTCAAAAGGAGCTTTAATACATCACATCTTTGTGTACTCTTGGAGACAGGAAAGGACTTTTAGATCCTCAATTTTTATGCAAGCTAAAAACTGTGCTAGCAAACCAGCTGAGCAAAGGTCGCTAGTGCATGAGAAGGGAACAACCTTTTTTATTTATTTTTTTCAATGGGATTGGTGAGCTGAGTCTTTCCATCCATTCGGTATAAATGTGTTTGGAAGCTTTGATTAATAAAGGATTAAGGGATGACGGATTAGAATGGTTCGGGTGAGGATACACTCTGTGAAAATACATTATGTTCACATAGTCTCCATACTATCAGCATGAAGACCTCAAATTAACTGGTTTGACCATGACAATTTCAATTTATTAGGAATCATAACAGGATTAGAAATTCAAGTCATAATTATAGGCAATTTCACTTAAAGCAAAGCTGCAAGAGATAGTCTCCAAGGTCATGTTTGTCCACTGGAATTAGATACACTTAAAGTTTGTTTGAGGTAATAATATATATAATTTGTTTAGACATTTGAGAAGCTAACAGTAAATTTTATCATGTTGTCATATATTTCTTTAATTGATTCATATTTTGCACCTCATTGGTTACAATTATAAAATCTGGCTACTGTCAGGATTGCCTAAAGATGCACAGTGAAGAATTAGCGCTGAAAAGGCATGGACACTGTTATTTTTGCACCTGAACTTATTTAATATGCATTTGTAGAAGCTTCCCTTTCAAACGCAAAATTTATCAGAGGAGAGTATTAACATGAATCATGCAATGTGATTTGCTAACATTTGTGCTCGTCAAATTACTGGTATTTGCACCATTATTTAATGCCCAAAAAAGCATGTCTTAAAGCAGGCGGTAATTTGCGCTGCTCTTGGTAGATTGCACTGGTCATTACAGAAATTATCTGTGTTCTTTAATGAGCGAATTATCAGTAAATCACATGTAGAATTTTTCCCTCCTATCAGCTCTTTAATGGAATTGCGCTCTAACTCTAATTTGCCCTGTTTAGTAAATCTGGCCCTATGTTTGTTGAATGCTCTAAGAAAAGTTTGTAAAAATATCTGATATTACCTCCAAAAACATTGGCTTTCTGACTGTTTTCACTGAGCTGGAAAACAGTCTCATCTATAAGCCATGATGGTGGTGTCAGACTAACATTAGACTGACTAAATATGGGCCAGGTTTTGTGTTTTGATTCTTTTTTTGGTTTTGTTGTTGCACACATCTGGATGTTATTATTATCCTCTACCGCCAGTAATCCCTACCTTTTTCTTAGCAGTAATGCCAGATGGAGGTCCTGGGTTAGTCATTGCTTACACTAAGCACAGCAGTAATTCAGAATTTATAACATAGCCTAGTATGTGGCAGGAAAAACCTCTGTAAAACAAGCTACAAATTAAATTACAGGCCCATTGCTAGTGCAACAATGATTAACTTTTGTGTTTAGTAATATTTTGCTGTTTCAGACAGCAATATGTGCTCATTTCTGCAGCCTTTGCTGATGTTTTTGAATAGCATAATGCTCTTACTATTACTGCAGTAAACAGAATATCTACTGTGCACAGAAAACCTGCATGTTCTACATTTGCTGCATTGAAAAAAAAAGTATCCCACAATGAGTCCTGCATGAGTCACATCCTCACTGACCATGATCTTGACAGTTTTCTATATAAGCTATATAAACAAGTTATCCAAACAAGTTATATAAGCTCAAGGTCACAGGAAGCATGTGACTATGTAAACTCTGGATTAAAAACCTGCAGCCATTATGACATGAGGATATAGTTTGGCATGAGATTCCAACATATATTGCCTTTGACACTCAAGAATTTTTGAGAACTCAGAATACATCTGAAGCAGTCATACAGTGATGTTTGTTAGAGATCATTTATCTTTGGAATTCCCATTACGCTACACATCAGTCAATGATGGATTGTTTTAAATATTAAATCCTAATAGAGCCTATATAACCATCCACTCATTCATGTGAGAGTCTTGGCGTGATGCAATTATGAAATCTGTTATATCAATGAGGTCTGAAAAGCTTTTCAGTTGCTATTCCTTACAGCAAAATTCCATAAAGAGTGGCCCCAAAAGTATTTGGACACATAATTAGACACAAACAATAGAGTAAGTGCTGTCTACCTTGCCAAAAAAAAGTCATCTGACTCAGATGTGGCAGAGGTGAAACTGAGGTGAACCTTTGAAACTCCATCTAGATTATTTGGATCCCTCATCATTAACTGTTGAAAGAAGCATCTGCAATGATATTTATGTTATATAAAAATCAATTAAAACTAGAAAAATAAAGTTCATAAAGACAAATACTGGGGGCAGTCGTGGCCTAATGGTTAGAGAGTCAGACTTGTATGTGCACTTGGATGGGTTAAATGCAGAGCACAAATTCCGAGTATGGGTCACCATACTTGGCCACAAGTCACCTCCTTTTCCTTTTCCTTTCCTACTGGTGTTGGTTGACAACATCTAGCCTGAAAGTTAAAAAGTCTTATATTTATAATTTTTTTAGAGTTAGATAAAATGGATTGAGTAGAGTTTGATCATTATTTATTTTAGATTTTAGATTTAGGATATTATTAGGCAGGGTTTTGCTAAGGAGTTCTAGGTGTTTGCTACTGTAGGTCAGTACTAATCAATACAACTCTTTGGGAGTTCTGAAGTCATCATCTGATTGGTTTCCACATGCCAAACCCCCTTATGTAAGAAGAAAGCCATCATGTTTACAAAGGTTCCTTATCAGGGTCAACTCAAAGTTGGATTTTCAAAAGTATGTGAAGTTTTGCTCCATTGTTGCATCATTGTTGCAGCAAACTTGCATGAAGTTCCTGAATAAATTGCATGCCGGCCTGTTATTGTAGGGACATCAAATTTACATTTTCATGTCTTTAAACATGACGCTGAGCAAAACATACTGTGATTGTTGCTTTATATGTCATTTAGATGCCCCCTTAGCCAGTGTAAGCTGTTATGGAGTCCAGAACTTCTGCCATTATTCTGAAGGTCTGGCTACGTGAAACTAAGGTGTTGCTAGAGAGTGCTGGTTAGTTGTTTGGGTGGAGGATGGATGGATGGATGGATAAATGGATGGATAGACAGAAATATTTTTAAATTACATTTTTTGTTTAAAAAAAGTTTGTATATAAGGCTTTCTCTTTGTAGCAGAAGTCTACATTTGCCCTAGTGCAAACATCTCTGATGTAAATTAGTAAATCACATATTGTGAAACTCAGATTTGAGGGATCATTGTTCAGAAACAGCTTTGAAAATGAATTCTAAAGAACATTTCAAACATTAAATGGAATAAATGCATAAATTAAGAGGTACCAAATGTTTTGATGTCTCATTGAGCACTGTTGATCTGGAATCAACATCAAACCCCCCTGGCAAAGGGGGAAACATCATCCTTTAAACTTTCTGTGAGAACAATGAGTTTTTTGAGAGAAGCACAGTCTCTTTGAAGGAGCTACAGTACAGGTACAATGTATAACAGCCAGCAATATCAAGGACGCTACATGGAGCTATTCATCCACGACTCATATGACACATTGACAGCTGCACATGTTTTTTTATTTTTTATTTTGTAGCTCTTTGCAGTGTTTTGCTCCTAAAAGCTGCCTCTGAGATGGCTATAGCATATAGAAACATCTGATTTCAATTGAAATCATACTTGCTATTCTACTGACATGCAGTAAAATGACTGAAAAGTACTGCATCACGTGGCTATTTTTGAAGATTATTCAGATATTGAATAATGCATAACCAAATAATTCACACTGTGTGGAGCCCCTGCAGTCCCCTCTTCTTAATAATTTTCTTTTATTTTGTCCAAATTCAGGCACTGCCATCAGCTCTTAGATTTGTCTCGGTTTCATATCTGAGGCGGGGATTTACAGTAGGCTGCTCCACCAAAGCTATCCCAGAATCAGTGAGAAGAATACAGGAGATGCTCAGTCTTTGAAGTGACAGCGAGGATTATTCAGTGCCCAAAGGAAAGGCCACAGGAGAGATTTGGGTAAATCCAGGTAACAGTCCACGGCTGCAGTTTGCTCTTCATAAATGCTGGCAGAGCCAAAAAGCAGACTGAGCGGAAAGCACTCCCTCGGACTCTCCCAGATTTCATCTATTTTTGTTTAGAACCATTTCAGGGACAATCCCCAATGGCCAACATGGAGCAAAATGTGTTGTTCAAAAACCACAGGGGTGATAGAGCATGGTGGTGATTTTTTCTCTTTTCGTTGTTTACAAGGCACTACAATGAAACATTGAGCATTTTTGAGGTTGACATAATCACTGGATTTGACAAAGTTTTCCATGTTGATGCCATCAAAGATTGTTTGAGGCACTTATTTGGTCACTTGGTGGTTCTTGTCGAGAATGAGTCATAGACTTTATAAAATACTGTCAATTAGGGCAGCCCTACCATCAATGTTAGAGTTTGGGTCAGTTTTTCCATAACTTCAGTTTTGAACAGGATTTTAGAGCAATAAATGAAAACAAAATATTTTAATAAATAATGCAAATCAAACATTTTTAAATTCTTAAAGGGATAGTTTACCCCAAAAAAGTAAATTCTGTCATTTACTCACCATCATGTCATTCCAAACCTGTAAGAGTTTGATTCATCTTTGAAACACAAACTAAGATAATTTAATGAAACTTGAGAGCTTTCTGACCCTCCAGTGAAAGTCTAGGTAACCAACAATTTAAAGCTCAAAAAGCTCAAAAAGTCATTGTAAAATGAATCTATATTATCTATATGACTTTGAATCTATATCACTCTTGAGTGTTTATATGTGAATAAATTAATTTTTTCATCATATAAAAATATATCCTCACAAGCTTGATTCATATGGATCCGTTCTATAATGGATTTATGACTTTTTTGGGATCTTCTAAGTTTTGTTTACCTGCACTTTCAATGGAGAGACAGAAACCTTTGAAGAAAAATTCAAAGATTAACAGATGGCTTAAGGTTTTTAAATTACATGAGTAAATGATGACAGAATTGTTGGGTGAACCAACCCTTTAATCTTACTTTTTTAACATGACTTTACTACATGGTCAGAGATTAACATAGGATACTGCTCCAAACAGCTTGATTTGTGTTAATTTGATGTGATAATTTAAAGTGATTCAATAATGCCCTCATTGTGTCCTGACATTACCCTTATTATCCATCTTTTCCAGCTCAGCACTAATAGCAACACCCTATATGCACTTCAGTCCAGACATTATCACTTAAGTAACTGTGACATAATTCATCTTTCATAGTCCTGTGCTGGTATGTCTTCATCTGCTGTAATTAAACTTCATAATTAATCACCCGTTTGACTCAAACAAACAGCATTAATCAGAAACAATAGCCTTTTGTGTGTGTGGCCGCTGCATGTTAATTTGGGCATTTTTCATGCTAGTCACCATTCTGTATACCGTTTCATCTCTCCTCTCTTTTTATCTTTGATTTACTGAAGTTAGGCCAATGAAACCTCAACGACTGATGGAATTTACAAATTATTGTCTATAATGTTTCATCATAATTGTTGTATTATGTCCAAATGAGAGTTTTGTTGCCATTAATCTTGGTAGCAACGGAGATTACATGTGTAATTGTTCACACTGGTCCATAATGCGTACAGATTTTTCTTTGATTTTCCCAAACGCCAAAAAAAAAAAACTCTCGGTATCCAGTCTGACCATTCAGACTGAAGTGCATTTCATTTCAGTGCATTTCCAGATTGAGGTGGTAAAACTGGACTCTATATTACAGGTATTTTGTTGTTCAGAATACAAACTAAACCAATTTGAGGAGGATAATTAATTCGAAAAGTCTGGTTGAACAGTCAGGCATTTAATGTCAAGACTTCAGTCATATCTTTCCCTAATGACTGACCTCTGGGTCACTCTAAGCTGTGTCGTTCACACTTCATTAAGGCAGTTAACTGCATGCCCATTACATCAGTGACACGCGAACAGACTGCCAGCATCGCTAAACGATCATACTCAACATCTCAAGTATCTTTTCTGCAGATGAGTCAATTTGCTCTTAAATGGATCACTGCCTGCAATCGTTTAATGACAATCAGGAGATGAATGACTTGAACTGAGGATAGAGTGGTAGGGTTCTTCTTAATAGCTGTCCCTAACAAGGGTTTCTAATGTGCGTTTTCATCTGGAAGATGTCATGGAAGTGACCAATGACATGTGCTGCAATGGCTTGAGTCTGTCTACACTGGAAGAGTCAAAGCTGCAAGTCAATGTTCAATAATGTACACCAATCAGCTGTGAGTTCATGCCTACAGTAAAGTGCAAATATAATCTGTTGAAATAAAATCATGCTTTATTTAAATCCGTTGGTATAAAGCTGATTATGAATGGGTTATTTTTAACCATTTGCTCATCATTTAAATAATTGTACATATAGTGTTTGTATTGCCATACAGTACAAGTGCCTGCAGATACCACACAGACCAAAAAATAGCTGTTGCCACAGCTATTTCATAACAAATATGATATTTGTAAATAAAACCTTTTTATTTCTAGGGAAATACAGTGGCTGGTGTACATGTTGTACAAAAATACAGTACATGCTGCAACAAGCACAGTGTGGAAAGCTACATTGATTATAATGGGGGCAGTTTAGTTTTGATGCATCGCCTTGCTCACATCTGCTGTAGATACAGTATTAATACATTTGCTGCTTCTGCCATATTCTGCGGAAATGTTCCCTGATGGATATTAGAGCGAGAAGGATGATGGCATTAAGTAAGAGATACAATTCAGTCAACCAGTCATTATTGCAAAATAGTCAGAAACCCAACATGAAGCAGTTGTTGCATATCATATTATCAAGTTGTCTGTTAATAAATGGACGTTTTGATTTGAACTGAAATTATTGTAAATTGTGTAAAAAGAAAGAATGTGTAGAGAGATACAAGAGACATGAAATTAACACAGCTACAGAAAAAAAAAATCAAAAGTGTTTAGATTGCATATAAAAAAAATCCATGAATTTGGATTGCATTTTTGACATTAATAAACATTAATAAACTTAACATTTTAACTATGTTCATAATAATTTTCACAATGAACAAATTTATGTTGATTCTAACCTGTTTGAATACATGCATACATTTTGAAATACATTAATTATTTAAAATTTTAAAAATATGGTTATTTGATGAAAATACTATGTGTTTTTTTTGTTGTTTTTTTAGGGCAGAATCTTACAAACGTTGTAATCCAAACGGATTGTTCAAATGTAATTCAAATAAATCTTAAATTTAGGCCTAAATATTGTCGAAAGCAAGTGTAATTGGTTGACTAAGACAATTATAAAGTTATTATATAGTTATTATGTAGTCATTATACAATTATACAGTTTAGCATATTTACAAGAACAGTTAACAACAAAATTACAGTCAAGTATTTAGTTGATGTATTGCTACATATATATGATGTTTAAAACATAATGCAAGAATTCCAAACGATACCCTCTTCCACAGACTGTAGTTTAGCGTCTATAAAACATGCATTGGACTGAATGTAGGCTTAAAATATCCTAAAATATTCAGATGCTGCCCAGGCGCTGACAATAACTCATGCACTTTGCAATAGCCAGCTGCTATACTGAGTCCATGAAATGTGAATGATGGAAAGATACACAGAGGAAGTAGAATGAAGGAAGGACTGAAGGTGTGTGTCTGTTTGTGTCTCATTAGTCTTGGCTCGTCCAGGAGAAGCGCCACCCTCCTTGTCGATGCAGCGTTGCCCTGCAGTGAACATTGTGATGTTTCTTTCTGGTCCTGTATAGAGAATGTGACAGTGTGTCAGTGTTAATGCATTCTTCCTCTCCGGCAACACAATAATGAGGGCTATATGTGTGACACTTTTCAGCTAGCTTTTAAAAATGTGGCAGAGCCTCAGGTCTGGTTCTAGACAAGCCCTCTGTCAACAGACTTTCGCCTCCAAGTTTTGCCCTTTGGAGGTCATGCTACTATGAGACTGGTATGTTCAAATATGTGAGTTATGAACATTTTACCTCCTGGAAAGTTCATACTTGTGAGTTGGGAAGTCATAATTATGATGTCAGGTGCATTCAAATCACTTTGGTTGGAGCAAGATGGCAATGTACCATTTCTGCATGAAATCCAACAAGATTTTTTAACTCTACATCAACAAAATGATTAATAAAGAATGTGTCGTGTCGACATGACTTGAAGCACCACACCACAACTTGTCAAAAATAAATAAATAAAAAAACTAAAAAAAAAACTTTACCTTCGCAACAAAAAGATGCATTCACAGTAAAACATTTTGGACAGTTGTGCAACACCAGAATAAATGTTAAAAAAGATAATATTATCATTCTTGTTTTATTGGTTCTAAATTATACCCTTAACACATAAACTTAGTAGCACCAAGTAGCACCAAGACAAATTGCATACTGTTTGTTTACCATTATAAATTCTGATGACCAGTGTTGTGGGTAACACATCACAAGTAACTCGAGTATTTTGGCAACCTTTTTTTTTTTTTTTTTTTATTAAAAATAAATTTGCAAGCCCAGCTCAGGTGACAAAAAGTAACACAAAAGTAACGTAATGCATTATTTCCAATAAAAGTAACCATGTAACGCAATAAGTTACTTTTTATGGAGTAACGCAATATTGTAAAGCATTACTTTTAAAAGTATCTTTCCCCAACACTGATGACGGCAGTGTCTAACATGTTTTTCATAACTGTAATAACCAAAAGCATACCAAACAGCTGTCCCTAGAGATTAACTTGTATTTAACCCTGAATATTCTTTTAAAATAACAATATTCTAATTAGTTTTTAAAACTTGGGGTCAGCAAGAGGATTGCTACTCTGTGTTTCAGGAGATAAAGCAGTTTGTGGGTTAATGAAGCAGGCTTCACCTTCTAGCCTAGTGAGTCAGTATTGATTACTGACTAATTACCAGCACAGGAAAGAGCTGTCAACCAAAGAAAAGCCACGGGTGAGAAGGTCTTAACGGGAAATTGCATTCTGTGTATCTAAATGACTCAATTAGGGGCTCTGAGCCCACAATGATGTTAACTATAGCTACCATCTTGCCATAGTTCTAATTGAATAAATAGAACTGTGCTGTAATTTTAACACATTTTTAAGGGGCATAGATATCCCTGAGCATGGGATATCTATTGAAATTCACTTCACTTGACAAAATGCATTCATTTGGAACACATTACATAATATACTTTTGTAAGTAAATATAAATTTCCATACTAAACATTTGTTTCTAACACATCCATGTCTATTTATATAAATATACATTTATTATTAATTAAAGTGCTATATTTGAGAGTGCTAAACTGGGGTGCGTTTCTCAAAAGCAGCTATGGTCGCAAGTTCCATTGAACTTTATTGATAATGACAGAACTTGCAACCATTGCTTTTGGGAAACGCACCCCAGAGTGATAAATGTCTGTTGGGATGTTCAGTATGGAAGTAGATGTATTATGGTTGTATTAGATGTGTCTTTTATCTTATTTAACCATAATCATAATAGTTGCAACCATTATCTTTTCATATTCATGAACAACCACATATACAACTGAGAATTAAACTCAATAAAAATGCTGGAAGCTCGTATCATTTTCACAGCATTTATTTTAGTTAAACCTCTTTTCTACTGAGTAATGCACAATAATTGGTGGGTAAACGGATGTATCAAAGATTCCTTATTCCTTGTGCCATTCGCAGTGCCCTTCAAACTGAATTGAAGACTCATTTTGGACAGGAATCTCACTTAACATGGAAGAATAGTCCACTTCAGAGGGTACTTACGGTCGAATGGGATGCACCTAGTAATTTGTTGCAACAAACTGACCAGAAGTCATTCATTGTAAATGAGAGCTGACAGTTTGACAGAAAACTCAATATTGCAGCTGTAGGAATGGAAGTCATGCCTTGAAGTCCAAAGAGCCCCATTAAAATTCACATTGTCTGGGCTATTCTGAAAACTACAGTTTTAGTGTAAACAAAAAGAGTTTTTAAGGTAAAGAAGCTAAATTTAAGAGGATTTTTTTTGGGTAGCTTATTTGAAATACATCACTACAAAGTAATCTGGATAAACTCTATTGGAGACATCAATGTTTCCCCATTCAAGTAGACAGCAGCTATATTAGAATGACTATTTAACTTAATAACGCATAGCTGCTAAGATGGAGTGAACTAACTTGCCTATAAAGGGTCTTTGGCAGCAGCGACTGTTAAGAAAATGATGAAGATGAACAAACAAGCACATGAGCAATGGCGCAATGCAGCAACTACAAATGGGAGGGAAGACAGTGGAGCTCAAATGATCCACCTTCTGATCTAGTAAGATAACACAGTTGAGTGGAAATGCCTACTAAAAATCAACAGTGATGTGTCTTGTCAACATGAAGTGATTAAATTGCTCTAAGCCTATTTCACACATCCCACATCCGCAATATGTAAGCAGCATGCAGCATTAATTTTTGAGCCCATATTAACAGGTTACATCATTCACACTGAGCACATGAGCAGAGCAGTACACCGTAGCTGAAGCATAGCTAGATCTATAGTTTTACAATGAATCCATGCTCTAATAAACACATTTAAGTCTTTTGCAGAATAAAAACTATTATAAAGAAAAATAAAATATTGGAGTGAATTACTTAACCATTGTTTGGTAAAAGGCTAAATTAAAGGGTTACTCCACCCCAAAATGAAAATGTTGTCATTAATCACTTACCTCCATGTCGTTCCAAACCCGTAAAAGCTTTGTTCGTCTTCGGAACACAATTTAAGATATTTTGGACGGAACCGGAAGGTTTGTGACTGTCCCATTGACTGCCAAGTAAATTCCACTGTCAAGGCCCAGAAAAGTATGAAAGACATAGTCAAAATAGTCCATCTGCCATCGGTGGTTCAATCTGAATATAATGAAGCGACGAGAACACTTTTTCTGTGCAAAGAAAACAAAAATAATGACTTTATTCAACAATTCGTCTTCTCTGCGTCACCGTAGCGCCATTTTGGAGTGGAGTAACCCTTTAAGGCAAGTCACTACAGGCAAAACCATAGTTAGTTTTGAGATTTTGGGTTACTTTGCTTTTTGTTACTTGTCTTCTTTTAGACTAGTAGAAAGAAAACATTCAAATTACACATTTAAGTGTAATTATACTACTTTTTGTCTATTTTGTTTGTACAATTTGTTCTTGTTTGAACACAATGAGCCAATAAAATTGAACCTGGCTTCATCCAAAGTCTGTTTACACTCTTAAATATAAAGGTGCTTAATTCTTCACAGTGATGCCATAGAAGAACCATTTTTGGTTCCACAAAGAACCATTCAGTCCGAACCATCTCTTTCTTACCTTTTTATAATCTGAAGAACCTTCTTTCGCCATGGTTGTTTATGAAACAGAAAGGTTCTTCAGATGTTAAAGGTTATTTATGGAACCATTTAGACAAAAAAGGTTATTCTATGTCATCGTGAAGCACCTTTATTTTTAAGAGTGTATGCATGTTTAATTAGACAATGCTTCGTTTCCATATATAAACCTAGCATTTCAGGAAACTTCTAATACAAAAACTATTGTATAACTGTCTAAATGTATTGCGATTACAAATTTTACCCTATGCAGCATCTTGGCAAAACAAATCAGTGACAGACACAATACATTTATTCTATTCAGTAAATCTGACTGAATCCTGATGAGCTAAGCACTGACGTCTCTCATGTAAATTATATGCCACGACGATCAAGATTTCTCAACAGATTTTTCTCAACAGTGTACTATTTCTCAACAGCTCTCTTCTGATAACTATTTTATGACCACTGTAAAAATAAATGCTCAATGAAATCTCTTCTGTAGAGCCATAGTTCTGTCACGCAACAGAAATGCTGTCAGCATGAACGCTCAATGCGCTCCTGCTGCTGCAATTATCCTGCTGCAATGATTACGCACTGCAGACGAACCAGTCATCAGTGTTTCTGTGAGGTACTGTAGTGCTGTGGGAAAACATGTCTTCCTCAGCACTGTCTCTATAAGAGGTTCCCTGATGTACTTTACATCCTGTGCCTTTCTATAAGACAAAACCACTTCCACTTGCTTTGATATCGACCGCCCCCTCGTAATCAAATGAGACCTTTCCCCCATCAGACCCGTATTGGATGGAGACATTTGTTGCAGTGCTGTTCCCACTCAATCCATAGGTCAGACATGTCATTACATTTCATTACTTCTGACCGTATCAATGATCAAAGATGGATGGAATAAACTCCTGTATGGCAATCTTCTTTTTTTAAAAATCCTCAGATAAACAGCCACACAGACGTAAAGCCTGGTTTAAGGCATTCCAGGAAATGCCGTTTTATCAACGACGCCGTGAACATGGTGACGTTTCTTTGTGGCTCATGTAGATGATGGAGATTACGTCAAAGGTCTGAGAAACATAAATCTAGCCTGCGGCTCACAGCAGTGAATGATCACTTGGGTTTTTTTATGCATATTAAAAATCATACAGCGAGAGCCTGTAAGCCTCTTGGCATTTGCCTGTCGTCTGTGGATTATAGTACAAACTGTTAGCCGTTAGCAGATGGATTAGCTTTAAATATGACAAATGCAAGAATATTCCTTTTGCATATTGACACAGACTCCAGTAACACATTGCTTGTTCCTGAAGATTTCATTTGCCATGCATGACATTACATTGTACAAATAAACAATACTAATTAATAATTAAATTAAATTAAATTAAATTAATAATATTACACTATCTTTCCAAAACTAGTTAGAGAGCGATATTTAGGGACAAACAAAACTACATATTTTACAGTCGACTATGCTCAATATATTTGGGTGCATCACCAACAGCTGGATGAAACAGAATATTAAGCTAAACTCTTTTAGACTTTTTAGTGGACAAGTTCAATTAAAGTGAGTGTGAAAATTGTGATTAAGGGAGTTTACAAAACCAAAAGTGGCTATAGGTGAAGAAACACTCATGAACTTATGTTTCATTGAATCATACTGTACTAATGTTATACTGTAGTACTATTCACAGACTTATCATTCTATTATATATTAAAGTCAACATACAAAGTGGATTTCAATAAATGTGCAATGTATTTTACTTCCATAATCCAATGTGTCTGTAACTAAAACCGGATATTCAGTGAGAATTTTAAATACTAGAGTATCCTTCATGCATATTCATTAAAATATCATTACAGAAATAACCTACTATTCTTTAATTTTACTAAACATATATGAAATTAAATATGCCAAATTTGGTTTAATGGTACTATTAACGATTTGCATAAAGGCATTTTGTTTAGCATTGTCCAACTTGAATGAAAATGAATTATGTTACCATAACAAACACAGATAATGGCTTCACTGCACACCCACATGAATAGTATGGATCATCAGATTGAGCAAAACAAATTTTGCACACTCTTCTAAAACAGTAATTATTTAAAATATGTAAAAACCTGTGGCACTGGAGACACAATTTTAGCACTGTTTTCATAATGAAAAATGTTGTCATTAACAGAAGCCGTGTTTGTTTATCTTTTGTTTTGTTTACTTCTTAATAAAATGAAGAGTCTTGGATTCAGTCCCAACAGATTTTCACATATTCCTGGTGCTTTGTTCTAGCACAAGCCTTCTCTATGTTGCAGGATGGTGGCTATAACTATAACTTTAAATTTAATTTCAAATAATACACAACAGTTCAGTGTATCAAGTACTTTATAGCCTACTTATAATTAAGTATTTTACATATGCTTTCGTCAACAAGTCAAAATAAGTGTACTTAAGTTTCTATATAGTGTGTTGTTATTTGGTTTGTTTGTTTAGATGTACTTGTATTATCTTTACAACTTGATGTTGCAGCTGTTCTTTCTTCTTCTTCTTCTTCATGAATCAATTGAAAATCAAGACACTGTAGGTCATGTGATCTCAAAATATTTGTAATTAATTGTAAAAAGCTATTTAATACAAATAGCTTTTTCCAGTCCACTCATATGCCTGGAGTTTTCATCTCATAAGACTGTACATCTCATAAGACTTTAAAAAGATTGATCAAAAGTACTATTTATTTTTTCGGTGTACAACTTTTTTTTAATGAGGAAAAAAATTATAGAGTGCAACATGAAATGTGAGCTTTGATGAGTGACGACAAAACCTTGAACAAATTAAGCTCTTCGGAGAGTTACTGAGTTTTCTATGGGCCTGTGTAGATTAATCTGTCCGGATTTAGCTTTCCTGCAGTCATTTATCATCTGGCAAGGAGTTGCGATGCTTTCCTAAGTGTGATAAATCTACAAATGTTCCACATTCACCAAATATTGTGTTTATCACAATTGCTTGGTTTTACATTTGGGTGTGCTTTGGTTTTACCTATAATGTCCATGACCTCTGCAAAAGGCTGTGGAGGGATTTCGGTCATGGAAATTTGGGTGAATTCCATGCAATTTAAAAGCAGGACAACGCCACTCTTGGTTTGCCTATAGTGAGCTGTTTCCTTTTTTGGTCCTGCAGGACACATCCATGCTGACTGTGTGTTTTCGAAGGCTAGTTTTAAGTCTCAGAGGCTCTGCTCTGCTTTGATCTGCTGCAGAACATTAATGTAAGACAAACTGGGAAACAAGAAGACTTATCATATGAATAAGCTGTTATTATTAAAGGGAATACTGTGTTAATGTTATGTAGCTTAAATTATGATTGAACAAGCTTACCCACAGTGATATAAACAGAACCGACAAGATCGATTGACGTATCGTGCCTCACCGGTAATCTTAGGAAATCTGCGTGCAGGTTTCTCTCCTGGGCATGACTAACTGTTGAGAAATGGCTGCCTGTGCTCCTGCCTGACCTGAATATGGAGTAGTGCTGTTGGCATGACTCCCAGATCATGGGAAAATTGTGTAAGACCTGTGTAGAATCTTCCCTGTGGTGCCAGCTGATGCCCCGTGACTTGCCTTAATATATTTGCATCATCAGACATTTGGCCTCGTTGATAAATACATATAGCCGTAAAAATGATGACAACAACACAATACACACAGTGTTTAACTAAGCAAAGCAAAAATGAATCATCATTACAGAAGCAAATAGAAAAAAAATTTGGGAGCTGGGACCTGTTGTGTAATGGCTTCAGCGTGAAAATAATCCTACATTTCTTCTTTGTGATTTGTATTCATATTAGAAGCATACAAGAAATCATATAAATAATTCAATAAACTACACACAAAAGCAACCAGGCTCATTAGAAAAACATACCTGTGGTGACATTTCTGTTGTTTCTTGCTAAATTTGTGACACTTTCAAAGTGAAATGGCGCTAAAAGCACTTTCCGTTTCAGGCAAAATTTCATTGGTTGTATGTTGCATGTATCATGGCAGTTCGGAAATGTCCATTGAGTGTCGCTGAAAGGTCAATCCTCTATTGCATTTGAACACAGTGAACCAGCTACACTAAACCTGACCATGAACCTTACCAACACTGTTAACAAAAGCAAACTTGAAATAAAAATGCATTTGCTGAAGCAACCAGGTCATTTTAGCTTATGTTTACAAGTCTTTGAAGTCTTTGTTTCACTGGACTTGTACCTGTCACGAATCCTGGCCATGAACTTCTGTTTACTAACCACCAGAGGTCACTCACTCACCACATGGACTCTTGCACTACTCTAACTGTTGCACATCACCTAAGACTACATTTCCCATAATCCATTGCACTGACGACACACAGCTGATTTCACTGATCACTCATCACACACGCTTTATAAGCCTTGAACTTGCTCTCTGTGATCGCCGAGTATTGTTTAGTGTATATCCTAGCGATAGCTACTCTACAGAGCTCTCTCAGTAGTTATAGTATTGCCTTGTTAGTTTTCCTGTGTTTGATACCTGCCCGTGTTTCCTGGATTAACCCTTCACCTTACCGTTCGGACTCTGTTTGCACCTCGTTTGGATTATTGCTGTGTACCTGGATTATCTCTCTTTGCCTTGCCCCTTCCAGTCCCATTTCAATCAATGCTTTTGGTTCTGAACTGCCCACCTACCCAGTCTCAAGTAATGTATCTGTTATTGAACTGTCTGTTTGCCCAGCCACCCTCAAGGAGACGTACACTGAACTTTCTGCCCTGTCAGTCATGCCCAAAGAGACTGTTGAAAGGTCCACTTTATTCCCTGTTACAACCCTTGCGGCCGTAGAGTCTCTGTCTATGTTCTGTGTTTCAGATCCGTCTGCTCTGCCGTTGTGGCCTTCTGCTCCGGCCTGGTGGGCTCCTGCTCCATCTGCTCCATCGTGGTGGTCTGCTGTCTGGCTCTGGTGGTCTTCTGCTCCGCCATGGTGGTTTCTTGCTCCGGTCTGGTGGTCTTCTGCCCCGTCGTGGTGGTCTTCGGCTCGGGTCCGGTGGTCTTCTGCTCTGCCATGGAGAGCGTCTGCTCCGCCCTGGTGGGCTCCAGTCACGTCTGCTCTGCCCTGGTGGGTTCCAGTTCTCTCGTCTCTGCCCTGGCTTCCTGCTCTGCCTTGGTCCCCGGCCACTCCACTTCCACGTGGACCTGGCCCTCCGTCCCTCCCCCTGCTCCACCTCCGCTCCACCGCCCTCCTGGATTGTATAGGAGCGTCTGGAAGCCGCTCCTTGGGGGGGGGGGGGGGCTATGTCATGAATCCTGGCCATGAACTTCTGTTTACTCGCCACCAGAGGTCACTCACTCACCACATGGACTCTTGCACTACACTAACTGTTGCACATCACCTAAAACTACATTTCCCATAATCCATTGCACTGACGACACACAGCTGATTTCACTGATCACTCATCACACAGGCTTTATAAGCCTTGAACTTGCTCTCTGTGATCGCCGAGTACTGTTTAGCGTATATTCTAGTGATAGCTACTCTACGGAGCTCTCTCAGTAGTTATAGTATTGCCTTGATAGTTTTCCCGTGTTTGATACCTGCCCGTGTTTCCTGGATTAACCCTTCGCTTTACCGTTCGGACTCTGTTTGCACCTCGTTTGGATTATTGCTGTGTACCTGGATTATCTCTCTTTGCCTTGCCCCTGTTGGATATTGTTCGCCGATCGTCGACCCACGCTTGCCTTAGGACTACTCTGTGTCTTGCCCTTACCATACCTGTTTGCCGTTGTTTGACCCTGCCTGTTTATTGACTGTTTCTTAATAAAGCTCAGCAAATGGATCCGCATGTCTCGTCGGCTCCGTAACAGTACCTGAGTGCTCCACATCACAAGTGCAGTGTTGTACCGGGTGAGCTACTGAGCATGTTTGCTATATCAGAAAAGCCATACATACAGAGCTAATTATGTGATGCAAATGTCAAAATTGGTTTACAAATCACGTACTATGGTAAAAGTGTTTGAGGTCATAGCATTGTATTTGTGGAACAGTGTGGAAATAAGTGTTTTTTACAACAATAATCTGCCCCTGAAATCAAAATTTGTGTGAAACTGTTTGGTGTTTTACTGACACTAGTCATCTAATATTTTTGAGAGCAAATGGGAAGAATAGCATTTTAATTAATTATTAAAAGTAATGCATTTTCCTTGCCTGTGTGAATCTCTAAATGATGATGGCACATTATGTACAAAACAAGTAAATTAATGTGTATTTTTAGATACCTCCTGCCAGGTAAAAGTCCATTGTAAACTAAAGTCTCTGGTGTTCTCAGGATGCTTCAGCATCTCACATCCTGTAACTTTTCTATCCCCAGCTGTCCTGAAGCTCACAAAGTAGGATAACAGCTTCTTCTTGTCTTCAATCTTTCCAACACCTGCAGTACCTCTGAAGAGAGAACAACTTACAGTGTGCAAATCATATTACTGGCAAATATCAGGTAAGGCAGCTGAGAATAACTCTGGCTGATCTAAACCCTGATCACATGAAGCTCTCAAATGAAAATACAATTTGCTTTCAAAACAAAATAAAAATGGTAACTGAGTTGATGCTTTACATATACCTACACAGTATGAATTGATTTTGATGTTTGTTATGTGTGTGAGGACAGCAAGGTCTTTTATTATTGCTATTTAAAACAGTTCTGTCATGACAACTCTCAGAAAGATTAGTACCGAGACTTGCTACTGCCAATACATCCATAGACATGCTGCTGTGAAATTGTAGGAAATGCTGCTTCTGCACATAACATATATGAAATAACCCCCATATATAACAAACATGAAATCACCCCGTAGCAGATCTATACAGGTGGAGCTGGGGAAGGTGGAGGGCTTCTGAAGAGAGCTGCAAACTGCTACGGCTAACACATGCCAAGTATTTGAATATTGAGCATCAGCTCATTGGCTGATGATGCAACAAAATCCAGTCAGTTACACCAGGTGAATAATGATGAGATTATATTAGATTGAGACCTATTGGCCTGCATCATCTAGAGTTTCATGACATAACTTTGTATGTATGTTGGAATATTACTATTCTTTTATTTTATTCAATATTTGTCCATGTCTATTTTAATGAACTTACATAGTTGTATGCTTATTTAAAGTGGCATGTTGTTAGCTAACTCGATTGAGTTCCAGTTATGTCCAGATTTTGTCAATTATGGGGTCCTATTTCAGTTAGGATGCTGCACTGGAGCATATCTTTAAAGTGTCAGCATTAGAGTTCACCTGTGGAGACCAAATGTACAAGAGTGTCAGCAGTATATGCAAAAGTAATGTGATTTTTCTATTGAACATATTCTCTGCCTAGTTAAACTGAAGAGAAGGTCCTTAAAGTGTCCTTGTTTGAAGTTTTCCTGAAGGCCTTTTGTCTTCTGCCCAGAACATGGAGTGGATTGTCAAGAGCTGGCATGATGCCCTGCATCAGAAACACATTTCCCCTGTTGGAGTGAAATCAATTATTCATGAAGTTTGCATGGAGCATTGAGAATGAGCGCAGAAGTAAAGGCGAGATGAGAGGAGAGGAAATGGCTTTATGGATTGTTGATTGATAGCTTTTGTGTGTGCCAGCACTGACTGGATTCCTTGCTGACAGAACAACAGTGCTTAAGCATACAGTGTATGAGTGTTTCTTCACCTAAGGGCATTTTGACCTTGTAGACCTTTAGAAATACTGTAAATCATGTCAAATTGTGTTTAGTAACATTCTTTTCGAGAAATGGCATGCCAACATGCCACAGTTAACTCCAAAGGTTAAAGTGAAGTGACAAGGTTATTTTCAAAGCTAGCATATGATGTTTCCCAAATACATCCTTGTGAAAAGAAGCACACTTTAGCATACTTTTAAAAATGAGAGCTTATTAAAGAAATAATATACTTTAAAAGAATATATTGAAGTCTGAATTGAATGTAATGTTTTCAGACACTTAATTGCATGTCAGTTAAATGAAAATATTATAGGTTAAATTTATATTATAGCTGAACTTTGCTTTTTGCACTTTTTTGACCCACCTTAGTAGGACTTATGTCTTTACAAATAATTTCATAATTGTATTAATTCCACAAAAGTGGTGATTTAAAAAGTGGGTGGAGGATTTATATTGTTTAACACACTGAAGAAGCCCTTTGAGCCGAAACGTTTGTGTCCTTGTCCTATTGGTGATTGGTAAATGTAGAATAAAACGAAAAGAAAAGACTGTTTTACCAAAAAGTAGTTATGGTAAACTGAAATATACTTTAATGTAATTTCTAATGAAACCTGATTGACATGAACTTAAATATAATTGAAATTACACATTTGAAGAAGTTTAAAATTGTGTAATATTGTATATTATAATATTGTATGTAATATTGAATAACACACTACAATTAGAATTATAATCAAGTGATTTACATAGGTTTAGTAAGTCGCCATCAAAAGTCAAAAAGTGTACTTCTCTAAAGCATGACAAAGGATTATTAAAACGATGCTTTAAAATAAAATTTGTCTATTACAAAGTCCATTTTTTTTTAAATGTGCACTTGAGTGTGTTAAGAAACAGTCACGAATGTGCACTCTTTACATACACTTAAGTGGCCTTTTATTTCATTAATATTATATTATCTGTAAGTGCAGTGTTTATACTGTGTGTGTGTGTGTATATATATATATATATATATATATATATATATATATATATTCTGTACTTTTAAGATTTGAAGTAAACTACAAATTCACATTCAATCCAATCAACCACACTTCTTTTCCAAAAGGGAATATATAATTTGAAAATTATAAAACAATATCTCTTTCTGAGACTTCCATCAACTGAAATTGATTTTATGTCAGACTTTTTCACTTTAGACATTGAAACGCAAGCCAAACCTTTGACCTAAAGAATCAAAAATATCAAACAGGTGTGCACATCCCAAACACCCAGATCGGGATCAGGTGCAGAACAACTGAGTAATTTAAACGGAAACAAAAAGGATTGAAGTTCGCACACTGAAAAATAGCTGTACAAGATTAATTTATTATTAGCAACGTTTCGACCCACAGGTCTTCATCAGGCACATTACCAAATGTAAGCAAAGTCAACTTTAAATAGAATCAGGTTAATCACCTTAATTAGGCCCATACCCAAAAAACATGTGACAAGTAATACAAATCATGTGACACAAAGAAAAAAATAAAAAATACAACAAATGAAGACATAATTCAATCAATATAAAAAAGGCTTAATATCAAAATCCTCATTCAGCCCCAACGGTGATAAAGCATCTAAGGTATAAATCCAAAAACATTCCCTCTGTAGTAATTTCTTCTCATAATCTCCTCCTCTTGAGGGTTTTATTACCTTCTCTATACCAATATATTGTAAAACACTGACGTTATGGCCTACTTTTCTAAAATGAGACGCTACAGGACTACGCATGTCTCCAGTTCTAATATTACTGCGATGTTCGCTAATACGAGTACGTAATTGTCTTGATGTTTTACCAACATATACAAGACCACAAGGACAACGAATCAGATAAATCACATGGGTAGAAGCACAGGTAATAGTACCACGTATCAAAATATTGCGGCCAGTGCGTGGATGACTAAAAGAATTGCACTTGTGTGTAAAAGCACACTGAACGCAGTTTCCACACCTATAATTACCAGGAGGAAGAGTGGGAATACCTTGTTTTTTACGAGAAGAAAATTCAGATTTTACAAGCAAGTCACGGAGATTGTTTTGACGTTTAAAAACCAATTTCGGATCATTTTTAAAAACACCTGATAATTTAGGGTCACTTGAGACAATATACCAATGCTTATTTAAGATTCTACGAAATTCCGCACCTAGTGCTGAGTACTTAACAGTACAAATAGGAGCATTAGCAAATTGCGTTTTATTATTATGTTTTGTTCGTAAGCACTGTGTCTGAGAAGTCTCATTAACTTTTTTCTTCGCACTATCGATCCATTCTTTACGATAACCACGATTCAAAAATCTTTTAGTTAAATCAGTGGATTGTTGAGAGTGAGAATCTGATTCGTTGTCCTTGTGGTCTTGTATATGTTGGTAAAACATCAAGACAATTACGTACTCGTATTAGCGAACATCGCAGTAATATTAGAACTGGAGACATGCGTAGTCCTGTAGCGTCTCATTTTAGAAAAGTAGGCCATAACGTCAGTGTTTTACAATATATTGGTATAGAGAAGGTAATAAAACCCTCAAGAGGAGGAGATTATGAGAAGAAATTACTACAGAGGGAATGTTTTTGGATTTATACCTTAGATGCTTTATCACCGTTGGGGCTGAATGAGGATTTTGATATTAAGCCTTTTTTATATTGATTGAATTATATCTTCATTTGTTGTATTTTTTATTTTTTTCTTTGTGTCACATGATTTGTATTACTTGTCACATGTTTTTTGGGTATGGGCCTAATTAAGGTGATTAACCTGATTCTATTTAAAGTTGACTTTGCTTACATTTGGTAATGTGCCTGATGAAGACCTGTGGGTCGAAACGTTGCTAATAATAAATTAATCTTGTACAGCTATTTTTCAGTGTGCGAACTTCAAACCTTTGACCTAACCCATGAAAATGTGATGAGATTCAGTAGATCAGAAATCTCTTTCATCTCATAAACCACTGAAAGACCAACACCATCTTCATACAGTACTTCTAAAACATCTGTCTAAATGAAAGAATTTGCCTGAATCAGTGTAAACCGGGTTTTTCATGCAGTTTCCACAGTCAATAAACTCTAAAATCTGAACTGAGTTCAGATTATATGATTAAATCATGTGTAATGATTTGCGGGGAGTAGAAACAATTTATTTCGAATAACCTTTCTGCAGCTCCTCTGGGAAATTCACTGCTTCCTTCGAGGTATTCTCATGGGCAATCGGGACACTGATAAAGCTGTGGATGAAAAGGTTCATCAAGGAACAGATGATTCATTGTGACGCATTGATATACCCTCACTCTCCTAATAAATATAGATGTATTGTCCTTCCACATGTTTGAAGTTTTCTTTCATTGACTGAAATACCATCCGTCCCCTTCATTATCGTCACTCTTGACCCAGAAAGGTCATCTGTGGGGATACGTCTATATGGATCAGGCTCAATGGCAATGAAACCATGGCAGTTTCCTCCCATTTATCCAATTCTACTGACCCACTTGAAGATGTTGTTGTTTACTTATACTGATCATGCATTTTTCATGGGTCACCATTGGTAGTGCAGCCAGGGGATATGCCGGCCATTAGGAATTCTAATCAGGTGCAGTCGTTGCAAAAGGAGAACGAAATTTACATCCCATCATAGTTCAACCAGTCTTTCCACAGCCTGCACAGGCCCCTGGGTCAGCCGGAAAAAAATGGGCACCTGCGTGCATGCTTTTCTAGGAAGGGCCTCTTTAATATGCAAGATGGTATCCAGACTTTCATCCCCAGAATTAGCTGGCAGGAAGTTGGATAAAGGTTTTCCATGCATGCCTAAACAAGCAGCTGTTGATCTGGCAAGCCAGCACGGGGCATGTGAGTTTGTTGCTGCATGGCTGCATGGTTTATATGCTGGTGAAACTTGAGGTTCTGCTCAAAAAATTAGCTATTCTAGGATCTCACGCACTTCTGTTGTGCACATTGCCTCCAGCTTGTAGCATCCACTGCAGATTCATTACAATCCACCCGCAGAGGAGAAATCGACTGCAAGATGTAAAGGTTCGGAGAAAAAACATGCTTTGTTCCATAACGTAGCAGGCAGCGTCTACAAAGAGAGCATCCTAAGCAGCATGGAACCTCATAAGTTACCAATTTGGAACACTCTATCAGGCAGCAACTCAAAATAGTGTTTCGGGTAGTGTAGTTCTGCATACAGTGTTTTTGAAATGTTGAAGCTTCTACAGAAGTATATCATTGCTTAATTATTTTCTGTCAAGGAAATTAATAGTATTTGTATGCACAGATCCCTGCTGTAGCACTATGGTGTAATTTTGCATTAGCATTTTGCAAAGCTAACAATGTGGTACTTTAACATCCACACAGATAAATTGAGTAAAACAAAAATTTGGATTATATTACATTAATTAATTAATTTATTAATTATTTTCTTACTTCATCTGCCATCTTGGGTGAGGACTTTTAGTGAGTTTGTCACAATGCTTTAGTTTCAAGTTTGAAGTTTTATTTGTCACATACACGACTATACAGAGATTGTATAACCAGCAGTGAAATGTGAGTCAGGTCCGCTCCATGGACAGTGCAAATATTGTAGAATACAACACAAGGGAAGTATGCATAAAATAAAATGAATAAAAAATAAGAAATAAGAACAAAATATAAAATATAAAGTATAAAAGAATGTGCATGACAGTATACTGTAGAATTAAATATTAAGATAAGCGTGACTGTACGAGAGAGGAATGTGCAAACAGGTTGAACATGGTTGACATGAAGCAGCAATCACAAGAAAATAAATATAAAAAATAAGATAATAAGATATCAAGACACAGAAAGTGTTGTGTGCAAATGACACTGTCAGTATGAGGTAGAGAATAATGAATGTGAATATCTTACTGATTGTTAGTGATTATAAAGTAAGTCAGATGATGTTAAGAGGCTGAGTTGAGTTAAGGAGTCTGATGGCCTGGGGGAAGAAACTCCTCCCAAGTCTCTCAGTTTTTGCCATCAGGCTGCGGAAGCGCTTACCAGATGGCAGCAGAGTGAATAGACAGTTTCCAGGGTGATTTGAGTCTTTGATGATTTTGACAGCTCTGCTTCTGCAGCGTTTGAGGTAGATGTTCTGCAGAGAGGGGAGAGCAGACCCTGAGATGCGCTCAGCTAAGCGCACAACTCTCTGTAAGGCCTTGCAGTCTTGGCTGGAGCTGTTTCCATACCACACTGAGATGCACTGAGACAATACACTTTCTATGGTCCCTGAATAGAAAGTTTTCAGGATTGTTGGAGAGACCCTGAATTTCCTCAGCTGTCGCAGATGGTATAGGCTTTGCCTGGCTTTCTTAACCTGTGTTTGAATGTGTGTAGTCCAAGTCAGGTCCTCAGAGATGTTTACACCGAGGTACTTGAAGCTGCTTACTCTCTCCACAGGGGTCCCGCTGATCATAAGAGGAGTGTAGGGCAGCAGGTGTCTCTTTCTGAAGTCCACAATCAGCTCTTTAGTTTTGCTCACATTCAGAGAGAGACAGTTGTCCTGGCACCATGATGTAAGTCTCTCCACCTCATCCAAGTAAGCGGTCTCATCATTGTTGGAAATGAGGCCCAGAACCGCAGTATCATCAGCAAATTTGATAATAGATGTGGAGCTGTGAGAGGACACGCAGTCATGTGTGTAGAGAGAGTAGACCAAAAGAAGAGTTGACCAAAAGAAGACATCTTAAGGCTGTAATACACCAAACCAAAATCAAAGAACTAGCAGTAGCTAGTTGTGATGTATGTGTCTAGGCTAAAAAGTTGCACTTGAACACACAAAGACTACAATCAATGACCAACTAGAGCATACATTCTGTGCCTGTGTGAGAGGAAATAACTCTCCTTACCAGCAGGTGGCAGTAGTCTGAATTCATCATTCAAAAAGGTAAACCAAGAACTTGCACTTGTTTATTAAGCTAAACAGCCAATCAGGGGTGTGTTTCCCAAAAGCAACTGTTCCGTTGCTCAACCGGGCCAAAAAGCCAGTGTCCGGGTCCGAAAAGTGCCACCGTTGTGGAACACGGCATACAATCTGAGTTGACAGATGCTCAACGTTGGTATGAGGATGACTGATGACTGGCTGTTGGCTTGGGGTATCAAGGCCTTCACCTTTTGAAATAGTCTTTACATCACAAGTGCAAGTTTATTTTAATGATATTTTGTCAAAATCCACTCCCCTTGTGAAAAAACCCAACTTAATCTGTGTAGATGTGCCATTACAAGTTGTAACAAGTTTTGCAAATTGTAACTGTTTTGTTTTGTCAAATTTATTTATATGAATTTGTATAGTCTCATTCCTATGCTTTTGGCCCATCTGCTTACACCACACACATAGGTTCCCATGTGTTTCATATTATTCAAATTCATACAAAATCGCTAAGTCATAGATGCGTTTTTGCACGAAATTGGGTTGGATGTGCCGTAGCTGCTATATGAAAGCTTGGGTCAGCTTGCGATGAATAGATTTCAGCACCAGATCTTAGAGGGAAGCACAAAGGGCAGTAATGGTCTGGTTTGAGGTTGTCTCAATGTGGAGATGCATCTATCTGAGCAATACACTTGTGAATAGAAGGGATTCTGGAAGATGTGTATGTTGGGAGAAGGGCATATATTTCAGGATGATGTGGAGGAAACACAATATGTCCAGTAATGGCTCTGCTGTATGTTACTTAGAGCATCATGATATGTACTAGCATTCAAAAGCTTTGAATTACCAAAACATGTTCATGTTTAGACGGAAACTGGCATGTTGATAGATAGATTCTATAGTTGTTCTATTCCTTGAATGTTCCATTTGCAGCTATTACAGCTTTCAGAAAATGTTCTAGCTGTAAGGTTTTGATGGAAAATTTCAACCCACACCTTCTGTAGCACTTCCCAGAGGTGCGACTGGCTTGTAGGGCATTTTTCTCTGACCTTACACTTAAGCGCATCCCACAGGAGCTCAGTGTGGTTTAAATCAGGCGATAGTGCAGGCTAGTCCAGCAAAGATAGTATATTCTGGCTCGCTGTTTCTTCCCCAAATATGTTTTGCATAGCTCAGAAGTATGCTTCGGATCTTCGTAGTGCTGCATGATGAAATTTGAACCAATCAAGTGCTGACCACAGGGAATGGCATGACGTTGTGAAATAGAATGGTAACCTTTCTTGTTCCTTGCACTCTGCATCAATCTCCCAGCTCACCAGCACCAAAGCAGCCCCATACAATTACACTTCATTCATGCTTGACAAAAAGCATCAAGCATCCTTTCATTTGCTCTATTTTTCCAACACATTCTCACTCCCAACTCGTCACATATTGAAGCTTGGTCAGGATCCCTAGGGCGTCATGTTTTAACTTACTGGGTACCCCTTTGGCGTCATGTTGTAACTTGCAGGGATTCTCATAGACTTCTGACCGGAGCCCGTGGCGTTGACATTTGACGTGCAGACCGCAGTGTGTACGGGTGGACACTACGATAAATAGGAATAAAAAAGAAAAGGCTACAATAAATTGGTTATGGCAGGGCGAGTCGATTGGCGGCCCCCAGGTCATATTTAACTGATTTTTTATTTTAAAAACCACTCGTTGCCTGATATCAAAGTGCTGTCTGTGAAACAGCATTCAGCGGTGACTTTAACAACACTCCAGCGAGCAACAGCAGTAAGTGTTTTCCTAGGTAATGCTGGTATTTTTGTCGGAGGCTTGTTGATGATGATAAACGTATTTAATGTGCTGTGATGTTTGGTTAATCAGTGATTAATCAGCGCAATGCGATGCAATCAACCTATTATTTATTTATCTATTTATTTATGTATTTGTTTGTTTGTTTGTTTATTGATTGATCGATTGATTGATTATTTATTTATTATTTATTTTTATTTATTAATAACTTCATCAATCAGTAGTGCTGACGTCATCGTAAGGCGCGATCCCAAGGTCCACTGCGATTTCCCGCTAGGTAAGTAGAACAGTTAATTAATACAATCCTTAAATTTACGGAACAAAAACTGTTTAATCAGGTCAAGAAGTTGTGTTTAGAAAGGTAGCAGTTTCGTGATGCAGTACATTACAGCAGATATTATAATAATATAACGTTCTGCACCAAATGTGTAGTAGGCTAGCTAAGTTAAGTTAGCTAATTAAATTCAAGCTTGTTTATTTTTTTTCACATATAATCATGCAAGATAATATCATAGGAGATTGTATGATGTGTGTTCAGTTATCCATATTACAGTAAGTTAGCTCGATCACAACACTAGCCATTTCTAAATGTTCAGATGAAGAACAGTGTTGCCAGATTGGTGTGTTTTCCAGTAATTGATCAAAATCCACACAAAATTATATAGTAAACACACAAATCTTACCAATAATAAACAATACAAATTAATTCATAACTACAACAATATTGTGGCTCATCATATGGCATAATACAGCAAATTAAGTGTTCTCTAAAGAAGGTTACGTTGTAAATCGTTTTCCATGTCTGTCATTTGCCTTAAAGAAATAAAAGGGTACAACAGAAATATCAAAATGCCACCTGTCCAAGCCCATTTTATTCCACGTAGTACAACTCAAAACTGCACAATCTGTCAACACTGATGAAGAAAATACTGGTCAAAATGTAAGGAGTTTAATATTTTTTCTCTCTCTCTTATCAGGTCTTTCAAATTTGCCAGCTTCCAACATTCTCCTTTATTTTAACCTCCCTCCACACACACACACACACACACACACACAAACCAAAGGCACTTTTAAGAGCCACGTCCATCTTGTTAACCTGTACTTGTCTCTCTGTAGCTCACTGTCTCTCTCTCTCTCTCTCTCTCTCTCTCTCTCTCTCTCTCTCTCTCTCTCCCTCTCTCTGTGTGTGTGTGTTTACATCTCTAGTTGTCGTATCTGTCCTTCTTTGTTGTGTGTCTTTCTGTCTGTTTGTGTTTCTGCCCATCACCATGAGTGATTCAGAACTCCAAGAACAGTTTCTGAAGCTGGATAACCTGGTTGATCATCAAGAACTCAATGATGAACTCCAAAGTCTTGATGACTTGCTTGGTGAGCTGCAGGAAGAGGAGGAAGCAGCACCAGGAAAGACACCTGAACCAAGGGTGCATTGGAGAAAGAGAGACATTGATGGAAACATTGTCTATGCAAGGCCAAGATCAAGCAGGAATCAGTCAAATAAGGGTCAGTATAGTTTTTCCTTCAAGATCTATTGAATATCTACATTGATTAGGCACTTATGAATGTATCAAACAAGGGATATGTCAGGGAAACAATCAAACCAGAACCACTCATTTGATTTTTGACATGAAAATAAATTGATTACATACAGTATTTGTGTAAAGCAGTATAAACTACACTAAAATATTGGTCTTGGTAAGCCTGTGTTTGTTCTGAGTGTGTTGTCAGTAGCCAACCAGCTTGTTTCTTTTTTAAATGATCTGCTTCTACAGCAAGCATTCTTATTTGCTTTCATCATCTATATGACACCTTATAGATAACTGCAAGTAACTGTACTGTCCACATTTGGGTTTGAGAAATAAAAAGTCTGCTAGTCCTTCTCTCTAGCTAAACATTAAACAGTGAGCTTTGGCCATTTCAGGCTGGTTATACGGGAGGTAAAATTGTGCCACAAGCCTTGGGACAAGTTGAAAATGTTGTAAATGTTTTTTTTGTTTTTTAATCTGGTACAGCTGATCACATTCGGAAAACTGATCCTCCCATCAATGCTCCTGACACTAACTGTGAGGTGACCTTTGCTCCAGAGACTGTTGGTGTGTACTTCATTGTGTAAATTTTAATTTTTTAAATTTGCCAGAAAACTGTCTTTTTCACAGTCAAAGGCACTCCATGCAGTACACTTTAATGTATACATTAAAGTGTTGTTTTTAAATATTCCATACTATTTTAACAGAGTGTTTTCTGCAAGATCTCCAGCACTCACTGAGCAATACCTCAGATGATGAGGCTCCTCTTGGAACCTCAAGAGATCCTCTCCTAGCTTCCTCGAACTGGAGCACACAACAAAGTCTCTTTTCAGAGAGGTGGAGGGCAGAGAGACCCCGTCTGGTGAACACCGCTGCGGCACAAGAAAATGTGGCAACACACATCTGCCAACATTGTGGGAGCAATCCAGCTGTTGTCCGGTGTTGTGACTGTCGACCACGCCCCTTCTTCTGTGCTGAATGTGATGTCAGCATGCACAGCAGACATGTTCTCCATAACCGAGATGCCATGACTCCTGGATTCTACCAGCCACTGCCTCCAACAACTTTTGTTGTAGATAAGGCTCTTTCCCGTTGTGGTAAGGTCTGGTTTGTGAGTGTACAACATGCATATCATTCTGATAATCATTAGGCCTTATAAGCTTTACTATTTAAATAATGCCTTTTTGTCTCTTATTGTTTGATTTTGAATTGAAGCTTTTTGAGCATCTCTTCTATACTTTTTCAGCAATGTACTTCATTACCATTGAACCGTTACACTGTTATATTACTCAGTCAATACAAATGCTCTTAATTCACATGTTTGATATTCTTCAGTACGGCTTGTACCTGTGGAGATTCCTGACAAAATTTGTAGTTGTTCATCAGAGTCATTGAGGGTCAGCCCAGGGAAGACTGTAGCTGTGATCACAATGAATGGTAAGGGTGTGAAGATAAAAATCTATACATGCTCTACTCTCATAAGTTTGGCACAGGCCTGTATGTAAAATCTACATATGACTTCTGAGTAATGTTTAAAAAGTCTACAAAGTAATGTAAAAATTGTTTAAAGGATCCAAACCCTGATTAATCACATAAGGTTTACGTTAAAATGGATGTGTTTTTGATTTTTCCAGGACGATATGATCTAAGCATGCCTGAGTGGAGTTGTGAGGCATGCCAAGCCACTTGGGCTGCTGGAGTGGTCGACCTAAATCGAAGTGACTACTGGCCTGCGACCCTTCACTTTGCCACAATTTATGCCACAGATGTCTTTTTCTCATTTGAAGAAATGAAGATGGCAGCACCAGGACTGTCCTGCCAAGCATTTGTAAGAATGCTGGATCAGCGAACTGTCCGCTTTGGTCGTGTGAGTTTTTAATTTATTTATCCTACAGTATTGTTAATCTCTTTGTATTGTGGGATGAAACACTGTTTGATGCTAATGTATTTGTTAATGTATTTGTACATTATTTGCTGTTGGTTTCCTTAATTTTAATAGACTGGCAAGATCTCCACTGACAGTTTTCAGAAAAGTTTTTTTGAGTGGGAGGCTGTGCGATATGAGGTGGACAAAATCTGCAAGGAAGAGCCCTTCATCTGTCCTGCGTGCACCCCAGATATGCTGGCAGTTTCAGTAGATGGAAACCGCAAGCATTACTGTTTTAAGAATGCAGCTAGGTTTTTCAAATTGTGTATAATATCACACTGTTGAAACAATATTAATAAGAAAAAATGTCTCTTTAATGTGCACCAAGTACAATTAGATTACAAGGTATCATAAACTTTTGTGTACCTGTTCTGTATTTTTTTTTTAATTATTATTATTATTTTTTTTTTAGATCTGAAGAACAGGCTATCTTTGAAGACGTCTTTATAGCTAAGGATGAAGATGTGACAAGATTTGTGGACTACATTCACAAGACATCCAAACATGTAAAATCGCAGACGATTAGACTATATCCAGGACTACACTTACCTCTTACTGAAGAGTTTGTTTAGGAGAGTCTTATTTTCATCATCCATTTTCCATATTATAGGTAAGTGGAAGAGGTGTTTGTGGAGGGGAGTGGTCAGCAGCCAGAGAGACCTCCCAAAGATCTGCAAGCAAGGTAGATGAGGAGGGATTGGAGCTTGCGGTGTGTCGACACGGAGTGCTGCTCTGTGCTTTAAATATGTACAGGGGTGAAATTTTTGCCTATCCCCTGTACCTGCAAGAAAAGCTGGCCAGTAGGCAAATCACTTTTTTTTGTATGGATGTGACCTGCAAATATTGTCCCTACCTCCAAAGAGTTGCAAAAAGCTGCCCAGAGCTCCAGCACCTTCTTAACATGAAGCCCTTCCTTTCAGTATTCCATGCCAAAGCCCATGATTTTAAATGCGAGGTAGGTGAACTTTGCTATGTGATTATCAAAACTTTCTGCATCTGCAAATGAATGTCAATTTCTCAGCATTATTATTATTAATTTTTTTTTATTCCTAATCAGGTGAAATGGAGTGGGGCATATCAGGATGGGGCTGGTTTAACACTAGGGGAGGAGGTGGAACAGTGCAATGCTTTCCTGTCTAGGATTGCGGTGACCACAAAACACATGTCCAAAGCAGGTAAAATGACCACATACTGCACTAGTTACATTATTACATACATAATAAGTAGGAGGAATATGGTAACATGATATTCTCTGTGTTTGCAGGACGCACAGACATGCTGACTCTCATGGCCATGCGCTGGAATCAGCAAAAGTTCAACAATTTGGCCACCGCACTGACCCGCCGTTATCAGAAGGTAATAACATCAGTAGAATTTGTTTTAGATGTTCAGTAATGTATGTTATTAGTGTTTGAAGCTGTGCATTGAACATTTGGTTCTTGTTTTTGTACTATCTGTAATTGCTTGTCATTGCAGACCACAAAAGCTCTGCAAAGCCAGTTGCAAAACCTAGAGTCTATGAAAGTCGAACTGGCAGTGACAGAGCCAATTGGAAGACTGGCTCAATGATGTAAAGGAGTGGGCAGACGGTGAGGAAATGACTAGTGTGTGTGTGTGTGTCTATATGTATATGTATATATATATATTAGTATGAATAATATTTATGAATATAAATTATATTAGTAATTTAGTCATGAATAATTGTAATTGTTACTGTTATTGTCATTTTTCCCACACATTTCTTCTCCGCAACAACAACCACAAATGATGTTGATGCCTTGGCCAGCAGAATTGAGGTGCTGGTGGCGAGTATCAAGAGACGTTCCCAGCGTCTCTATAAAGATACAGATGGCAACAAAGGTCGTGCCAGGATCCGCCGCAAGATCAGGGAGGAGAAGGGGATCCTGACATCAGTTGTAGAGAAATACAACAGAATGATTCCAAACACTGAAACTCTGTGCATGGAAACCATTTTGTCTGGTGAGACAGCTTGGCCATGGCAGCTACCACACAGTGGTATGTACACTAGTCTTCTGACAATTCTTATACATACTGACACATTACCCACAATGCTTCAAATGTCAGTCGGCAACCTCATATGATTTTAAAGATTCTTTGAAGGTTGATGTATGACATAAGTTTTTCTCATGCATTCCAGACTCAGTCGATCTAAGGACAAAGAGAAAGGCATTCGACATCATCATGTCATTAAGGAGACTTCAGGAGGAGCAGAAGATTCTTGTTGCAGAGATGGACAACCATTGGAAATATCTTTCAACTCGTGCTGATACCCTCAGAGAACTGTCCTGCTTGTTTGCCAGTGAGACACTGAAAAGTACCTATTTGTAATATATGGCACAAACTTAAGCATAGGGTTGCCCCAGACCAAAGATTTTCCTTGAAAATGGACTCACAAAATACTCAGTTCCAGTTCCAGGGCTGAGAAAGAATGTTATAAGTTCTTTGAGCCATCATAACTGTTAGACTATTTTGATTTAACTGTTAGTAAGAGTCTGATTTTTACTTAATGTCATATTCCTATAACTACATAGAGGACGTGTCCTGTCTAATCATTAAAGTAAAAAGTAGCCTAGTAATGAAAACATATTTCATTGTATCATCCATCATATGTAGCTATATGAGCCATCAATACACTTTGCCCAAATCTCTATCCACACTGTCATACGAAAAAGTTGAGGCAACTTAAAATTTTAAGGCAACCAGCTTCAGCAGATTTTTGAGTTTTCTCAACTTATTGTTTTAAGTTTATACAACAAAAAGTTGAGAATCTCTTACAAAAATAAGTTGAGAGAACTCAAAAATCTGCAAAAAGCTGGTTGCCTTAAAAATTTAAGTTGGCTCAACCTTTTTGTTTTTTTACAGTGCAATTGGTAGCTGAAAGTTGGCAATATTGCTTGGAGTTGTCCTTGAAACTCTTTCAATGTTCCAATTTTGAATTTTCTGCCCCACATATGTAATTACTACGTAACAGGGACATATTAAATGCAAATTAATCCAACTATGACTTTTCTGAAAGACTAACATTTTTGCGTTAGTATTAGGGGGCAGCCCTATTAAACATACACAACAATGATGACTGTTTATAAAGATTCTAAGGGAGGCTTGAAGTTATTTTGTTATTTCATTCTTCTTTTAAGATTCGCAATGTGGCCTAAGTGAAGAGGGTTTGAAAGGTCTGCAGAGCATCATCCACAGAAAGCAACGTAAAACCAGAGAAATGAGGGTACAAGCAAGAGACTGTTACCTGCAAGTTTTGTCTGGAGCAGAGAACCTCAACTTCTTAAACAAACTGTCAGCTGATGACTATGACAGTGACTTCGAAATGTCTGATGACGAACTGACAGTGACAGTGACACCTTTTTTTTTCTTGACAGTGACCTTGACCTTAACCCTGAATTTAAAGCATGTAATAAAATCTGCTGTTGATCACCTTATAAATATAACCAAAGTGTAGTGTCTGTCTTTTTTCACTTGCATAGAAATGAATGCATGCATGCCTCTACAACCAGTCAGTGGTGGACATTCAGTGCATTATTGTAAGGCTAAGTACCGTACTGTACTAAAGTATAGATTTGAGGTACTTGTCCTCTAGATGACTTGTTTCTTCTCATGCCACTGTAGTTGTGCTAGGCTACAGTTCAAAGAAAAAAAAAAAAAACTTTTTACTGATCTTGCAGCTCATGAAGAAATTGTAAAATATGACATTTTGGTATAAATAAAACTACTCAGTAGTTTATACTTACAGTATAAGTACAACCTAAATAATTAGTCAATTTGTTGATCAACTTGATCATTTTAAAGCAAACAAATTTCATGGTTCCAGCTTAGAAAATTGTAAGATTTGCATTTTATTGTTGTTGCTTATGTATTTTTTTTTTATATAATTTTGAGGATTCAACTGTTCACAGTATTTGTGATATATTTTTGGGTAATGTGAAATTTCTCACTATTTTCATAATTTTAACAAACCAAATAATCAGTTGAGTGATGGAGAAAATAATTAGCAGATTAACTCATATTGACAATGATCATTAGATACAGTTGTCTACAAAATAGTTCAAAATGAGCTCCACCTCAATCAACTACAAGACTGAATAATCATGAATAATAATAAACAAAATATGATTCCCAGGGGAAAAAGGAATTTTAGGTCTTCAGCCCTGGGCTGAGAAAAACAACTGTGACCACATGCCTGTGTCCTAGTTTAGG